>CM016561.1:18944650-19341990 GCA_003412495.2 Echium plantagineum | reverse complement strand
AAGTGAAAGTATAAGCTACTCTTGAGTATTATTTATAAAGGTGCTTTTATATTCTCACTAGGCGATCACATGAAGTTCCAGTTTTAAATTGAATAGTACTTCCTCCAATCTAAAAAGAGTGACTTTTTTTCACACAAAATAAGAGGATATTAAAATATTCCACAATAACTTTTATACCCTCATTAATTACATAAACAACCGTGAGCCATTCATTAATACTGAGATTCAATTAATGCAACTAAGGATACTGAAAAAATAAATAATGTATTTTGCTTTGGTTTTATGTAAAAAGCTATTTAAAAAAAAAAAAAATCTTGAAATGTCTAAAATGCCACTTTTCTTGAATTGAAGGGAGTATATATCTTCAATGTCTGTGTAGTATTAGATTTTAGAATTTTTAAATATGTTGATTTGTCATCATTTGAATACTCAACTCAATATTTTATAGATATATATTTATTTATGTTTAAAATGTATCATAACTAATTTCATTTTAGAAGCAAATATAATACTATATTACAAGATCAACTCACCCCCAATATAAAAAAGTACTCTCTCCGTCCCTAAAAGATTGTCACATTTTGACCTTTTGTGGCAATTACAACAAAATTTGATCACGAATTTTCACTAAACGAAAAGAAATAATATAGTCTTGTGCGATCTCGTTAGATTTGTCTCAATATATATTTTTGAAATATCAACTTATTATAATTTTTTTGCATTTAGAATAAGAGATATTTATATTTTAAATCGTGTTTTATTGACCACCAAAAGTCAAATGTGACAATCATTTAGGGACGGAGGGAGTATAAATAAAAAAGGGTTTCTATTTTTAGAAAATCTAAATTTAGAGAGAGAGAGTACAATCTTAATTCACACTCTAATTTTCACATAATTTATAAAACAAAAAATTTGGAAATAAATGTATTTTTATTCTTTCCAACATTTGTATTTAGCAGTAGTTGTCTAGTTGAAAGACAAAACCCTAAAGGGTTATTTGCAAGAAATATTCGCCGCCTGAATTGATTGTATATCATCTTTCTCACCATTCACCCCCTCCCTTGGTCAGTTTACTCATATTTTTCTTGTGTTCTTGAAAACTCAATGTGAAAAGAGCTACAACAGTAGAACCTCCAGGTAACAATTTATATATATTTTTGGTAATCATAAGCTATTTTGTTGGTTATGGTGTTTATATGTGTTTGATCATTGAAAAATAAGCCATTTTGAAGCTTTGGTAATCAAGATTGCATTTTTATTAGCTCGTAGGAGTTAGTTAATTAGTTTTTTGACATGGGTTTTGGAGTTCTTATATTTTTGGTAATCAGAAGCTATGTTGTGGCATTTATATGTGTTTGATCGTTAACAAGGTAGCTGGTTGTAAGCTTAGATGATCGAAGATTGCACTTTTAGTAGCTCATATTGGTTATTATGAGTTTTGTTCTTATCGGTCTTCGAGTTTGTGTACCTTTTTGACTTTTTATTAATTAGTTATGGTGTTTATATGTGTTTGATCATTAAAAAATCCGCTATTTTTAAGCTTAGGTAATCAAGATAGCATTTTTTATTAGCTTGCAGGGGTTAGTTATGAGTTTTGTTCATATGGTTTTGGAGTCTTGTTGCTTCGACTGTTTCTTGTGATAGAGCTTTGGTTCTTATGGTTTTCAAGTCCATCTTATTTTTTATTTGATCAGAAGAAGTGAAGGTTGCTTAGTTTTCTTGAAATTTGAGATTTGCTTATTTGTCTTGAAATACTTGAGTTTTAATTAGAAAGTATAATTGTTATTACACTTTTTAGGTGAAGATGATAACAGAACTGGGAAGGAGACCAACAATTGGGACTAATGAGAATTCGTTTGGGGATGAGTTGGAGAAGGAGATAGGGCTTTTGCTTCACGAACAGCGTAGGCAAGATGCTAATGATCGTGAAAGGGAGCTGAATATCTACAGGAGTGGCTCTGCACCTCCAACTGTCGAGGGTTCATTGAGTGCAGTTGGGGGGTTGTATAGTAATCATGCAGTTCGAGGAGGAGCTGCTGGTGGTGGTTCAGTGATTGAAGAGTTAGCCATGATAAAAAATGGAAATGGAGTTATTTCAGAAGAGGAGCTTAGGTCTGATCCTGCCTATGTATCTTACTATTACTCTAATGTGAATCTAAATCCTAGGTTGCCACCTCCATTGTTGTCAAAGGAGGATTGGAGGTTTGCTCAGAGGTTACATGGAGGGAGTTCTGCCATAGGGATAGGAGGAAAGTGAATAGGACTGAAAATGGTGGGCTTGGTTCCGGTAGGTCACTGTTCGCTATGCCACCTGGGTTTAATAATGAAAAGATTCATGAAACTGAAAATGAGGTTGACGAAGTTCAAAGCTCAGTTGAATGGGGTGGTAATGGATTGATTGGGTTACCTGGGCTGGGGTTGGGTAACAAACAGAAAAGCCTTGCTGAAATGTTTCAGGTGAACTTCTTATGCAGTTTTCCTCCTTGTAGATTAAACACTTTCCAACTTAATGAAAGTTGGTGTATCAGAAAATATATATGCAGATTTGTAGAGAAAACCAATATTTGGTGTTTATGAAAAACTTATTACCTATTAGCATAGACTGTCCCTTGGTCTTTAAGTTTTGGTTTATAGTCTTTTTTGTTAATTTATTATCTTTTATATTTTTAACTAAATGATTAATTATGTTGTTAAACGTTACTAGTACCTATATAGAGTTGTCTAATGGTAATATTAATAAAAAGAAATATCTGTGCCATGTTTAGAATATTGTGATTTATCCAGAGCTGTCATTGCTGTGATTCAAACTTTCTCATGCATTCATTTGTTTAACACACCTTCTGTTATTGTCTGGATATAAGTATGTTCTTTGTTTAGTAGCTGAAACATCTCTGGCCTTGGGCATTTTTATCTCTGCTTGCCTTATTAAGAGGGAGCCTCTTCAGAGGCGTTGGGGCATGTTGTTGGTGTTTGTATCTTCCAACAGATCTCTTGGTCACGTGCTGTATCATTGGAAAATACTTTATCATATTATAGAATTTTTATCCTGAACTCGTTTCCTAGTTTGAACTTTCTCTCAAAATGTAGTATTATATACTGCACCATTGTTCGACACACTGGTTTGTTAAAAAACAGATCCTCTTGCAGGATGACTTAGGCCGTGTGACTCCTGTTTCTGGGCACCCCTCCCGCCCAGTTAGCCGTAATGCATTTGATGATAATGTTGACAATCTAAGTTCTTCTGAGGCCGAATTGGCTCATCTTCGCCGTGAACTGGCATCAGTCGATCCTTCACTATCTTCAACAACTTCCCAGAAATCAACTTCTGCTCAGCATGTTGGACCCGCTTCATCATACTCATATGCTGCAGCTCTGGGTGTTTCTTTGTCAAGAAGTAATACTCCTGATCCACAACATATTGCTAGGGCACCTAGTCCTTCTCTCACCCCTATTGGTGGGGGTAGGGTTGGCAGTACTGAAAGAGAAGTCTGGACAATCCAGTCTCATTTAGTAAGATTGGAACTCATCCAAATGAGTCTGTCGACATAGTATCTGCTTTATCTGGTATAAGCCTGTCTAATGGTGCTCGACATGAGGAGATGCCCTCTGTGATGGAACAAGACATCAATAATCAAAATAGTTACTCATTTAATCTTCGGGCTGGAGAGAATAACTCGAATCAGCATGCATACATGTCCAAATCTGAGTCAGGACATTTCAACAATCCTACTGTCTCCCAGTCTGGAAAAGCGAGCTATTCTCACGCGGGTGCACGAAACATTGGCGTATCTGATCCCAGTCTATCTTCTATTCATGCTGATTTGCACAAAGCTGCTGTTCCAAACAATTCGTTCCTAAAAGGATCTGCGACATCCACTTATGGTGGTAGGAGTGTCCCCTTTCAGTATCAGCAACTGGATAGTCCCAATTCACCATATTCAGGTTATGGTTTGAGTGGTCACTCTATGAATCCATTTTCAAGTCAACTGGGAAATAGTTATCTTCCACCTTTATTTGAAAATGCTGCTGCATCAGCCATGGGTATGCCTGGTATGGATTCAAGGATGTTTGGGGGGTTCCATGGGCTCTCCTATATCAGATCAGAGTCGAAGCAGAGTGGGGAATCAGATGGCTGCAAACACTCTACAGACACCATTTGTGGACCCAATGTATCTTCAATACATGAGGTCACCAGATTATGTTGCAGCACTTAATGATCTTGCAGCAGAAAGAAATTACATGGATAATCCATATGCGGACCTACTTCAGAAAGCCTATTCTGGTGCCAGGCTTTCACCCCAGAAATCACAATATAATCCATTTGGGGGGAAAAATACTTCTTCAAATTATCATGGCTATTATGGGAATCCTTCATATGGACTAGGCATGTCTTATATGGGAAGTCCCTTGGCTAGTCCAGTTGTTCCGACCTCTCCTGTTGGACCTGGTAGTCCCATGCAGCAGAACAATTTCAATATGAGGTTCTCTGGTGGAGTCAGGAATCTAGCAGGCAGCGTTATGGGTCCATGGCCGGTAAATAGTTCAGACAACAGTTTTGCATCCTCCCTTCTGGAGGAGTTCAAGAGCAACAAAACCAGAAGTTATGAACTCTCAGAAATTGCCGGGCATGTTGTTGAGTTTAGGTATCTGCTACACCAATACTTATTCAACTAGAATAAACATCAAATTAGTTAATTAAAAAATTAATTTGATTTTAAAACAGTGCGGATCAATATGGAAGTCGATTTATTCAGCAGAAACTGGAGACTGCTACCAATGAGGAGAAAGACTTTGTCCTCCAAGAAATTCTTCCCCAAGCTCTTACTCTAATGACTGATGTTTTTGGCAATTATGTGATACAGAAGGTATAAATTCTATTGATTTTTCCGTTAACTTTTGTTGATTACTTAAGTGATGGTATGAGAAGTTCAGAAATATAAACTCTATTCATTCCATCTATATTCAGTTCTTCGAACATGGGATGTCAGCTCAAAGGTGTGAACTGGCTAACAAGCTTTTTGGCATGTTCTTACACTCAGTCTGCAGATGTATGGGTGTCGTGTGATACAGAAGGTGATCACTGTCCTATTTTTTCTTTCTAGAATTTCTTTATTGCCTTGTCTGTCTTAGAATATTGTATTCACACTCCACAGTGTATTATTTATCTGATTTGAGTCATTTCACTTAACTAGAATATTGTTTTGACAAAAATATTGTGTCTGCCTGGTGGATTGAGTTCAAGTTTGGATGTTCTAATGCATCAACATTCATATTATTCAGGCTATAGAAGTTGTAGATGTGGACCAGAAAATCAAAATGGTTCAAGAACTTGATGGTCATGTAATGCGATGTGTGCGTGATCAAAATGGGAACCATGTAATCCAAAAGTGTATTGAATGCGTCCCGGAAGATAATATTCAGTTCATTGTTTCAGCTTTCTTCGGTCAAGTTGTAACTCTTTCCACTCATCCATATGGTTGTCGTGTAATACAGGTCACTTATCAATTCTTTATCCATCCTTTTCATTCCAAGTTTCCATATCAGACCATTGAACTGATTGTTTGAGTTTTTGTTGGCAGAGAGTGCTAGAACACTGCCAAGATCCAACTACACAAAGCAAAGTGATGGAAGAGATTCTAGTATCTGTGAGCATGTTGGCACAGGATCAATATGGAAATTATGTTATTCAGGTTTGTATAATTCATTGTTTTTGTCTGAGCGAATTGGTTCTCTGGAAGTATAAATTAACTGTTACAGGTTACAGTTTAGTGGTTGTAGAAATTGATCTCTATATTTTTTACATTTATACCAAAAATAGTATTACAGTATGCAGGCTCGGTAAGTGAATAAATGCAACTTGCATGAGTGATACAAAAAATGTTAATGTTGAGTTGTACGTTTGCTACAAATTGCCTCAGTTCTGATAGCGCGGGTAATTGGGGATGTTTAATTTTCTCCGCCAAAGAAGTGCTATTTGATCCCTTGTCAAATATCACACTTTTAGTTTCTCAATAGTATTTTGCAATCCAGTTACTATTTGGTGTGATTTATTTTTTTGGATTGAGCAGCATGTATTGGAGCATGGGAAGCCTGAGGAGCGTACCACAATCATTCAGGAATTGGCTGGTAATATTGTTCAAATGAGCCAGCAAAAATTTGCCTCCAATGTTGTGGAGAAGTGCTTGACCTTTGGTGATCATGGTGAACGCCAGCTACTGATGAATGAGATGTTAGGCTCTACAGATGAGAATGAACCGCTTCAGGTATTTCTTAGTGCTGATGGATTACAGCTAAATAACTGAACAACAACTTTACACGATTTATTTCATTCTGAACTTTTTTGTTTTTCTTCACAAACTATGCACTAGAAATCTTTAATTATCCTCTTCAAGAGCTGGGTTATGTTTGTTTGCTCTTAACCTTGTTTTAAATCTCTAAAATACACTCATTCGGAGAGCCGCCCTGCAAATTGATACTAACGAAATTTCTCAGCATCTTTCCCCTTAATATGTAACTTTATCTTATAATACATGATGTTGAGGCCAATAGCTATCATTACATATTAAGTTCAAACCTTTATTTAATGCCATTTAATAACATTATACAAAACATTGTAGTGATTATGAAATCTTCATGATAATTTGATCATGGTGATAGACTTTTTATGGCCTTCTAGGCTTTTATGTGAGGCATCTTATGTTCCTTAGGCCACTTCCATACATTTGTATACTTCAGTTATTGAAACTTTTATATCTAATTGTCAAAGTTTCTCAAATGTGTATATTAGTATGTACTTTATTTTCACTGCAAGGTAAAAAGCCTGTCAAATGCTTTCTTATCTGATCATCCACAATAACTATTCATACTGTCTAATTTGCTCTTCCAAAAGATGATTCGTTGGAAGTGGTGGATGCAGAACCCCCACCCCCGCCTGTTTTATGGATGATAATATTCCCTCCATACCTAGATGACTCGCCCATTTTACTTGAAACAAATTTTCAAGTTTGTTTCACATTATCAAATTCTCTCCATTATATCTTTCCAATTTAGGAAGACAACCTAAATTGGGAAAAGGGGCAAACAGATATGGATGGATATAGGATTTGGTTCTTTCTTGGTTTATTTATATTCACAATACGTTTAATATCTGTATTCAGGCAATGATGAAAGACCAGTTTGCTAATTACGTAGTTCAGAAAGTTCTGGAAACTTGCAGTGACCAGGAACGCGAACTTATCTTGTCAAGAATTAAGGTTCATTTGAATGCACTGAAAAAGTACACATATGGAAAACACATTGTTGCTCGTGTAGAGAAACTTGTCGCTGCTGGAGGTATCTTTTAATGATTATATCTCTTTTTCTTACTATCTGTAGTCAATTCAAAAACAGTAACCTTGTTATATCATAGGGGTTCGATGTAACCCCTCTTGAGCAATAGCTTTTGGGTTATGCTATTATCATATGTTCCTCTCTTTTCTACTTTTATGTTTCAGTTATGCATTTTACAAATCTTTTTGTTCTTATCAAGTAGCTCTTACAGTTAGTAGTTACCTTCGGAGTCAGATGAACTTGTGTGTACCCCTCAATGGGGATATGTGTTTGTTGGTAGGAAGGTAAAGGAAAGTATTTGTAATCGAAGAGTACAACCCCCACCTCCCTTTCCTTAATACTCCTTCTGACCACTCTTGCGTTGCAAATGTAAGTGAGATTGGTCGCATGGAGATGTCAAGGTGAAAAACACAATTGAGGAGTATGTTGTGGCCCAGAGTTGTACTATTTGTACTTACAAGAGCTTGTGAATGTGGAAATTATCCTTATAGGGCGTGGGCTGTTAATTCTTACTATTAGTCACTTGTCGTACTTTTTCGTTTCCTCAGGGTTATTTTTTAATTCACCGATTTTGTTTACCTAAGTAGGATTGTGCGATTTAGTTTCCATTTTGTCCTTGCAAGAGAGCCTGTGTGGATGTTGAAGTGATCCTTACAGGATGATGGTCTGTCTTTTGTAGTTGTCATGTATTGCCTTCAATATTTAGTTATTTACTTTTAGTGAGGCCTTCATTGTCTAAATTTTAGTTCAGGTAATTCACTAAATGACATGTCGTGTTTCCAATTTCGATACATTCAATTGAACTGCTATCCTTATGGAACCTTGATACTGTTGAATAGCCTCTTACTTCCTTAGATACATATTGACAACCTATACTTCTCTTACGCTATCATGTTTAACTCATTTCCTTTGTTTGTCTGCAGAGAGGAGAATTGCTGCTCAATCCCCAAATCCTGCTTGAAGCCCCCCCTTAGAAAGAGGAACTTGTACAGCTAACCGAGGCTAGTTTGAGCTACCTCTCTTCCTTTTATTTCAGTATTTTAGTCCATCAGCTTTACTTGTCTTCGCGCGAAGCTAGATGGGGCCATTTGCAAATAAATTTCTTTCTTGTAATAGAAATTGTACATTGAGTGTAGTATTTGAGGTCTATACATAGAAGGTAGTAGCTCAGGCGCAAATGTTCAATGTTCCTAGTTGCCAGAATGCTACATGTTTATGGGTGTACAAATGATGACAAAAGGCGAGGCAGTTCAAGTCTGTCAATCGTGTGACTGTACAAATGCTACACTGGATCGTCGAATGTTTAGGTTGACGTCTCAATATCATCATGTAATGTATTGACATAAACCTTATTTGGCCAAGTATATGCCTCTAATTGTTTTTATTTTGGTGTACTCAAACTGCTCGTAGTTTATTATGGTGGACTTTTTGTTCTTTTCATTTGGTTTTGGCCTTTGGTTTTAAGTTCTTGGCTTTGTGGTAGGTAACTGTTGATCACTCTTATTCCTGCACATCAAAATCAACAAAAATTTTTATGGAGTTGTAATCAACATTCTCTACAAGACATAATATCTTACGTGTTCTCGATATTAAAAAGAACCATGAAACATAGCATATTATTTTAAGGGCAAATGGTATCATTGATCATTCAAAGTATCTAAAATTTTTACTTCGATTACCTTATTTCAAAAGTGCTAGTATTTGTCTCTTGGCGCCTTTGAAAGATTCTGGATTATTTCGTAAGTTTTACATGGAGGGTATAGTAATCTCTTCATATCTATATAGGTTAAACCATCTTCTTTCCCACGTTTTTACCAAATCTTGAAAACTGCATTGAAGTCCAGTTCAAAAGTCTGAAACCCAAACTTGACCAACAACAAATCGGTTATCAATCCCCATACAGAAATCATGCATGTGGTCCCAAACTCCAATATATGCTTTTGTATGCGTCCTGGTCACTCATCAATGAGAAAGTCTCCATCTTTTGTGCAATAAATTGGAGGGAAGAGGGCGGTTTCTGCTAGTTACATATTTACATTACACCTATATTATTGTGAAAGCTTCTAGAATATAACGGGGTATAATGTTAGATAGTTACGCGTATATTATTGTGGTAACAAATCTTGCATTACATTTTTGTGCAATATTTTTTACTACGTTTTTATTATCTGTTTACTTTTTGAATCTTTTAAGAACCTTACCTTAATTAATCATCTTTTTAAAATTATCTCCACCAATTCTAAACACACCTCTATTCCTTTTGTTGTGGAAGACTTGCAAGTCCTTTGAGCAAATCTCTCGTACTAGGAAAATTTGGTACGACTGGCTCAATAAGAAAGTGTTAGCATACAAAATCAAATATATGACCTTCAGTTTACCTACTCCATCAATTTGACCATTTTTACGGGTTCAAATTTATCTCTTAACGTTAGAGACATTTGCTTATATCAAATGATCAAAGTTATGTGTAGTCAAATAATATATATACAACGAAAGTATGATTAAATATATTGCTTGATATATTAAAAATATAAATATAGTAGAAAGTGTACCACATAACATTATTTACCGTATTTTATACGGTGTAATGTTATCTATGTATGGCAATCACTATTTGGACACTATTTGGGTGTGCATATAAGAGGTCAGGGGCAAAACAGATTCAAAAGGACTCTTGAGACAATTATTGGAGCGAAGATATGATATCCTTGTAGGTGAATAATAAATTAAATTATAGAAACGATATCAAGATCTTCCTTGGATAGATGATTTGGGAATTTATTAAGATGTGGACATGAAATGTTAATTATCATGTGAGATTTATCATACAGGACAAACCAAGTAGATAGACTTCGCTACAGTAACCACACCATCAAGCAAACAACCCCAACCTTGGTTTTATTAATTTTTGAAAAATAGTCCAACAACATTACACTATAACATGATTCTACTGAAGACATTTCTAGTTTTGAGATGTTGATAACAGACCGTCGGACTCTACGCACCCCTATCATGGAGTATACAAACGAGATAGCAGTAATTAACACCGTAACTCTTTAACAGTTGAGTTATTTCCCAAGAGCTTTAAGGTCTTGATAATTCGATGTCTTTAGCAATCTCAATAATCGAACTGTAAGAAGAACCTCCTTCACTTGATGCCTTTGCCCCACTAGCTTGAAGTGTTTTAATCTTTTCCCTCATTACATCACCATCCTTTTCCCCCATAAGTTTCCCGACCATCATTGCTATCTCTTGTCTCAAAATAGTTGTCCTACTTGGTAAAACCTCAGGGCATATGGCTACCCCTAGCTCTTCACACAATATGGTAGCATTTAGTGCTTGCTCAGCATACAATGGCCACCCAATTATGGGCACTCCTGCAGCTATACTTTCCAACGTTGAATTCCATCCACAATGACTCATAAATCCACCTACTGATTTATGGTTCAATATCTCCACTTGTTGACCCCAATTGGGTAGAAGCAGTCCCCTTTCTCGAATCCGGTTCATGTAACCGGGAGGCAAAAAGCTAGGACCATCAATGTCCTCGCCACCATTACTTATACCGGTTCCGCCTACGCTAAAAAACGACCCATCTAAGCTGCCATCAACCGGTGGACGAACCACCCAGACAAACTTTTGGTTGCTTAATTCCAGCCCACAAGCGAGCTCCACAATTTGCTCGGTCGAAAGGGTCCCACCGCTCCCAAAAGAAACATACAAAACCGAGTCACGCGGTTGGTTATCTAGCCATTTTCGAACAGCTTCGTTCTTCAGACCAGCTGGTTCAACTGGTCTAGATAACGGCCCAACTGGATAGACCGGAACCTTGAGCAAACCATGAAGGATTTCGTTTTGTCTTAAAGCTTTAATAGTGACCGGTTCAAGTTCTTCCCAGGTGTTGATTATGACTCCATCGCACAAGCTTAACTCGCTACTAACTCGAAGATATTCGAAGTATTTCTGATCTTCCCGGTCCCACATCGGGTCAACTACTATCTCCGGTCGGACTAGTTTACACCCTGGGATCTTGAAAGGTTCCGTTTGCTCAAGATATTGACCTTGAACTTGTTTATCAAGAATTTGAATATATACCCACAAGGATAAACACCATGCATTTGTTGTCATAAACATGTAGCTTGGGATGTTGTATTCTTTAGCTATGGGGATGGCTTCTGTGTTGAATAAGTCAACAATAAGGGCGTCGGGACGGTTGTTCATGGCGGCGATGGCAGACTTTATGGCTGGCAAAGCCTCCCGGTTCATCATGCAAATTTGTGTGACAACTTGAGTAGTGGGGGTGATGAGGTGGGAAATATCAACTGGGGGCAATTCAATTATTTGGATTTTGGATTCTTTTTCTAGTCCTCCTAGAGATTGGACAAGGTTTGAGGTGGGTGGAGACATGATGCTAGAAACGACGAGGATGGACACTTTTATATTGCTGAGAAGAGAGGTGAGGCGTCGGCCGAGGAGGAGGACAGGGTTGAGGTGGCCCATGCCTGGGCTTGCTATTATAGCAACATGAAGCTCTCTCGACCTAGTCATGGCGGAAACGACAGAGAGAGGATAATGATATAGGTAGAAGATCGAACAGAGTACTTGGTGTGGGAAGTGAACATAAGAATCTCTTCTTATAATGAACCTACCATCGCCTCTTAACCAAATGAGTTGTAAATTTAAGGATGTGTCCTAGTAACAGTTTTGAAATTACAAGATCAACCGGCTACGAAATTAAAAACAATACATGGAATATTTCACCTAAGTGTTACATCCACATGAATTTAAACCCATTATCTCAAAATATCTATATCTGAAGCACTTTGTCACTTAATTAACACACTAGCTACGCCCCTGAGAGTTCTTTCGTTTTCAAGTATACATTATGAGTTATAACGTGGGCAAATACATCATCGTACAATATCATAAACTAAATAATTCTGTGTGTTAAGTAGTGATTTCGTATCAGAAAACACAATGTCACACGTGTCGGGAGATATATGGATGCGTACATGGGTCAGGTTTGTCAATTATGGGTAAATTGGTAATCATGTACGTCTCTGTATCGTAAATTCGATTATCAGATTTTTTGTTATAAAATAAGCAGAAATGAACACCTTTCTGTTGAGACTTGAACCCAAAAACAATGGTTGTAGACTTGTACTCCAAAGTTCCAAAGTTCAAAATGATACAGAAAAAATCAATTTTAATTTAGTTAAAATCAAAAGGAAAGAGGGTGGGCCATTGTATTGATTCTATAGGTCAGATCCTTCATTTTTATTGTGAGTCAAGATTTTGACCAAGTGGGAGATTGAATCTGACTAAATGATTCACCATAATCAGTCGTCTAAACCGTTCTTTGATAAAAAGAAATCACAAAAAGGGGTATGTTGCTACCATTTTGAAAGGATTAAAAAACATTGAAGTAATGACTAGACATAATAATTTAAAACAAAGATAAAGGATCCTAGAACAAGGAAACACCTTTTTAATTGTCTTAATAAAGGTTACGAGCGGACATATTCTTTGGTTGTTGTGTTGACCTTGGAGAGCTACCAGCTATTACGACTATCAACGAGGTCGTGCCGGGAAGAGTTTTCAAGTCAGTGACCTCTGTAGCACGACACAACCTTGAAATATTGATAAGGTCTCCTTACTTTTGTCATTGTTATCGCTTCTAGTTGTAAGAGAATTCCTTTTGTTTACATATACCGAGTAACTAAATTATATATATTATAAAAACATTATTTAACAACATTAATGTATTCAGTATTATGGTATTAGATGCCACTACAATATTGTAAGACGTGATAATAACAATAGAGATGACCATTCAGTGGCACCAACACATACTTAAGGTGTGGGGGTGGATTTGGAACTGAAACTGACATGTGCCATGAAAGTGATCCAGAGATTTTCAAGTTAGGGGGCACAGACAAGGAGTTATCATCGTACCTCGAGTTGAAGACCGCTATAGCATTGAGTCTCCCCTTTCTCGTGGGGTCAGCTTAACAGCAGCAATAGTTGAAGAGACATCAACCGTCTTCAGAAGGTTTTTATTATCAAGCAAGTTGCACTCCCTGTTGAAGAAGCTCTTTCACTTTTTAGGAGTGATTATTACAGAAAGAACAATAACCTTAACATGTCTGCTCGATTTTGGAAGTGCTGACCATTTGCACAAGTACAGATTGTATTTGAAGAGGAGGCGAGGATTATCTAATGAAAGGTCATCAGCATTGCATCATTGTTCGTACAATGCTTGTGCCACCGAGCTTGCGTTAGTCCATAGGTGGCAGGAGTGCTGCAGAAATAGTGAGCGAGCACCATGGGATTGCAGATACTCTCTCGTACTCTATTCTGGCACCGCCTCAGATAATGCACATGCCAATATTTGCAATTTCAGGGCACAGAGGTGGCAGTCCTGAATATCATGGCTATGAAGCTCATCATCAACGGTATAGGATGTTGCATGATTATGGTTCAGTTCGCCAGTATCTTCATCTTATCTCTCCCAATGGTACGTGAGAATTGGAACTTAAACTGCAAAGTGTGGTGAGGATAATCTCCAAATCTCATTGCACTTCTATCCAGCTAGAACCAGGCAATTTCTTTAATTGTTTCTTCTTCATCAACTTCTTAACCTTTGCAACATTACCCCACCTACTACACCCAGCATATAAATTGGACATAAGCAAATTGCTGCCTGCACTAGCTGGTTCAAGTTTAGCCAACTCTTTAGCTGCTACTTCAGCTAGATCTACGTTCCCATGCTGTTTGCACGCACCTATTAATGCTCCCCAAACAAATTGATCTGGCTCGATTTGCATCGTCTGAATCATATCATAGGCTTCAACAAGCTTCCCTGCCCTTCCAAGAAGATCTACCATGCACGCATAATGTTCCTGGCGCAGCTGGATTTGATACCTTTGAATCATGTTAAATATGTCATGTCCAAGTTGGACCATACCTGCATGACTACAAGCTGTGAGAGATGCAGTGAAAGTCAAGTGATCTAGCTTCCCTTCAGCCTCGTTTAACATTTGATGAAAAAGCTCGATTGCTTCTTTGCAATATCCATGGTTTGCATACCCAAAAATCATCGAATTCCAAGTAGGTGTATTCCTATCTGACATTTGGCTGAACAATGCATCCGCTTGATATATCAATCCACATTTTGCATACATATCTATGAGTGCACTCCTAACAAAGACTTCACCTTCTATTCCATTTACCACTGCATAACCATGTATCTCTTTCCCACGAATCAAATCCCCAACATTTGCACAAGCAGGCAAAAGACAACTTATAGTATATGTACTAGGGCGCAATCGTAAATCCATCATTTTTTTTAATGTCCTGAATGCCTCCTTGTTTCTAAAGTTCTGCACATGCCCCGATATAACAGAAGTCCAGGATACAACATCAGGCTGATACCCATTATCGTGCATTGTGGACAATATTGCATCCACCGCAGATTCATTCCCCGCTTGAGCAAACCCCGCGATCAACGTATTCCAAGTCGTTAAATTAGGATGTACTGTTATCCCTTTCATCTCCTCAACCAAATTCATTGCTTCTTCAACACCCCCTTGTTGAACATACCCTGCAACTAATGCATTCAACGCCACAACATCCTTAACCACCATCCTATCAAACACTCTTCTCGCCTTTCCCAATTCCCCACATCTCGAATACATATCAATCAATGCACTGGTCACAAACGCATCACCCAAAAACTCATACTTCAACCCCACACCATGCACCATCTCTCCAGTCCGAAGATCCCTCATATGCCCACATGCTTTCAAGACACTAGGCAGAACATACTTATCCGCCTTTACGCCTTCCTTCTGCATTTCGGCAACCACATTCATAACTTGATGGTGACACCCAACTCGCGCATAAGCCCCGGCGAGGACTATCCAACGGCGAGCATTTGAGCTAGGAATTTCATCGAACACTTTCCTAGCAGTAGGAAAGTCTTTAAAGTGGAAGTAAAAGAGTATAAGCTTGCATGCAAAATGAGATTTTCTGGCTAAGCCGTTAACGATAAGGTGGGCATGCAATAATCTGCCTTGCCATAATGCTCGATTAATTGTGAAGGATTCTATCAGTTTTGTGTATACATCGGATTGGGGGTGGCGATAATGCAAACATACAAGTTGGCTATCCATTTTTTAGTTTGCTACACCTCAACATTTCTAATACTTATTTCATATAAGGGTCCGTTTGTTAAATCTATTAATCATTTAAAATTAATTAATTAGTATTTATTTCGATAATTGTGTTTATTAATGAATTATATTAAGTGATGAATGACTAAAATCTTATCAGAATCGTTAACAAAATTTTAAGTCAAATGAGAAGGGGTGAATTTAATTTTACAAATTTTTCCTTCCATAATTTTTTGCACATCCCTCATATTCTTATTGTTGAAGATAAATATATTATAATCATTGTAATTAGTTTCTTTATTATTATTATTGATATTGTTCTTATTACTATCATTATCATTATCATTATTATTATCATTGTTTTATTACTATTACTATGATTATTCTTATTCATGAAATGTGAATGATAACAAAGGCGAACTAGTATTACTAAATTACTAGTACTAGTTAACTACGATACTACATTTAATGGTCTGCTTTGTTTGGAGCAACAAAAACAGTATCAAGATTAATAATTTAATTAAATATAAGTGAATTCAGGTTAATATAAATTAAAAGATTCATCCACAATTCTTCTTAAATCCTTCAACCCAAATTAGAGTGTAATATTAGGTTAATCAATTAACAATTTTATTATTATTATTATTATTACTATTATTATTATGGTTAATATAAATTAAAAGATTCATCCACAATTCTTCTTAAATCCTTCAACCCAAATTAGAGTGTAATATTAGGTTAATCAATTAACAATTTTATTATTATTATTATTATTACTATTATTATTATTATTATTATTATTATTTTAGATTAAAATACCCATCAATATTTTTTCCTCCATCATTGCTAGTTCACTCAATAAAAAATACCCACAATCAATTATATAAACCTCCAAGCGAACAAAAAAAAATATATGTAATGCTTATTAATAATTGGGAAATGGATAAATTAAATATATGTTCTTCGCAATCATATTTTTTATGCAGCTTTATTATGAGTGTTTATATTATATTTAATTGGAAAAGGGAGAAATTAAAAGTTCTTTTGTAATTGAACTCCCATGGTCCTAAGTTCCCTTAGTTGGAGGACAATAAGTTATTTGAAAATTATTTTGACATGTGTATTTTTATTGTGTGATAAAATACTTATTAATAATTGGCTTAATTTTATTTGGGCACCTAAACTTTTTTAATCTTTTCAAATAGACACTTAATGACCTTTTTGTAACAAGTAGGCACCTGGACCCCAAAGTTGGCACCTGAACTTTCTTTTTTCACAATTTTCTTAATTTATCAGATTTTAAAAGGGTAAAATAGTCAAACTATACTTAAAACTAACTCAACCTAATTATAAACTAATCTAAACTCAAATATTTAACCCAACTCCACTAAAAAACATCATCTTCAACCGGTATCCACTATACACACACCCAAATAGTGGATTACTATTGCACGAAATGACCATTTTGTCCCCCCATTTAATTTCCTCATCTACTACACTTCCAAATAGGGGGCAGAATTGTCATTTGACGGTACAGTAATCCACTATTTGGGTGTATGTGTGGAAAGGAGTCGGGTAGTACCCGACTCGATAAATACCCGACCCGCTCGGTAAGCTAACGGGTATTACCCGACTCGCTCGATAAGGTATCGAGCTCGACTTTAGTACCCGACTCGGCTCGATAAGAAACATGACTCGATAATTACCCGCTCGTTAAGGCAATTACCCGACCCGACTCGATAAATACCCGACTCGTTAAGGTAAAAACGAAAAGAACTTATTTTGTAACATAAATAAAAAATGTTTTGGTTTATTTAAAATATTAATAAATTAAATAAGGCTTAATTATTTCAAATATTCATAATAAAATGTACAAATCTTAATTATTGATAATTACTTTTAACATATATATTAAAATTATTAATATATTTATTCATTTATTAACAAACCGAGTATTTATCGAGCGAGTCGGGTATTTCAAACGAGCACAACCTTGTACCCTACCCTACTCCTTAACTATCGAGCAGTCTATCGAGTCGAGTACGCGAGCCGGGTGCTCGAGCGGGTAACGGATTACCCGACTCCTTTCCAGCACTAGTCAAACACCCCACAAGTCCACAACCAATAAAATAATTCATGTGCTCGAAACAAGTTCGGCATCTAGAATTAAATGGAGAGATTCGAATTCAAAGTATTCAAACTGAAGGCTGCAGAAAAAGCTTTAGTTGTGTCCACTGTGCACTAAAACTTTCCTCCTTTTTGTGAATTATAGAGACCCAAACACAAACAAATCCAAGAACCAACCAATTATAAAGCAGGTTTTGGTGAAGAAAAGGGGGGTTTTGGTGAAGAAAAGAAGAAAAGGGGGGTTTTGGTGAAGAAAATGAGTAGTCTCAAGGACCTGCAAGAACCATTGCAGGTCGAGGTGAAGAAAAGATTGTTAATTAATGGAGCACTCTTTTAAAATTGTTCATTTTGAAATTTTTATTTAATGACTATTGTGACGTGCACACGTAACGTAACGATTGTGCGCAAATAATTAGTAAGTATAATAAGTGTATGAAGTATGATATATCCTCAGTGAAACGTCATATCTGGTTGTTTAGGTTGAGGAAATTCCCGGGCGGCAAAGTGTAAAAATCAAGATGGTGTCATTGCACTCCATCAGATTCAAATATGACCATTGTGTATAATTGCATAAAAATGCTCAGTTTCGGTATGATTTTATTATATCAAAAGAACATATACAAACTCAAATTGTATATATATAACGAGTGTTTTGTACCAATGGTCCCAGTAAATTGGGCTGAATTGCATTTTGGTCCTTATAATTGAGAGTGTTGCCGTCTAAGTCCTTGATAGTGTACACATTGTGTAGATTTAGTCTCATTTTTAACGGAAACGTTAGTTTGGGACGGTTTTTCTATTTACCCTCTTTAGATGATATCTTCTATCTTGGGCACACCTTTGTAATTGATGTTGCATTATTTGTTGAATACTTGGTTGATGATTGATCCGTGTCGGACGACTTGGACATAGTTTCAATTCCACTGTGGAGAAAGAATGTAGGCCGATGAGGTAACGGCAGAGTGACCAAATAACTACTAAGCATAAAAACTACTGTAGCCATCGTAGGTCGTTCATCTGGATCTTCCTGAACACAGAGTAATCCCATGTGTATACATTGAATTACTTCCTTTCTGTCAAAATTCTCCCCCAAACTTGGATCCACAAGCTCAAGACCTCTTTTATCTTTCAAAAGCTTCCATGCCTAACAAATATTTACAATTTAGACCATGATATTGTCACATACGTTGCATATTTTTTCCTACGTCAACCTTAATATGCATCCAAAGAGACCTCGCAACAGGTAAAGAACCCGTATAATACACAAGCTTGCATCTGTTATAACAGAAACAATGTTTCCTAATAGACCGAAGAATGGAGCAGAAACAACTATCTACTCCTCCTATTTTAATTCGAAAGATACGTAACCTAGGTACATAATAACATAACTCATTATGACTTATTTCCTTATATCCAAGAGTCAGAAAAACATGAACGAAAGTAACATCCCTATTTTAATTTTAAATAGGGAGAAAACTACAACATTTGTCATTTTTAATTATGATATTTGCAATAATACATACAAGAGACTAAACTGCTAAGTTATCACTATCAACAAGACAACAACAAAAGTATAACGACATTGCAGTATTGTATTGCACTTACTCATACTATATCAACAATGAATAAACAAATTAAAACTATATAAATCCACTTACATAGCTTAAAAGGTTCTCCGAACTTCCTGGGTTGAAGAAGCTAGTGTTCTTCTTTCCACATATAATCTCCAATACAAGAACTCCAAAACTGAACACGTCCGACTTTACAGAAAACTGACCGTGCAAGGCGTACTCCGGAGACATGTATCCACTGCTAGTACAAACCATGATTAAATAAGATACGGTTTAATGCTCAGGGCCGGACCTAGGGGTAGGGGTGGGGGCACTGGAACCCCTAGTTTTATTGGTATTCTTATATTATATATGCGATTTTTTGAATTCTTGTGAAATATATAATAAAAAATGTAAGTAAACCATTAACAATAATGGTAAAACTTACAATGTCCCAGCAACTCGGCTTGTATTTACTTGAGATTCATCAACGCCAACTATTCTTGCCATGCCGAAATCTGATATCTTTGCATTCATGTCATCGTCGAGTAAGACATTGCTCGCTTTGAGATCACGATGAATAATTCGAAGGCGTGAATCTTCATGAAGGTATAGAATTCCCTTTGCCACCCCGGTTATGATTTTGTACCGTCTTGACCAGTCCAATGATTGTTGCTTTGCTTCATCTTCAAAGCAGAATAAATATAGATGCTATCAAACACTCAAACTTCATGCTTGTAAGACATATTGGTGGCGTTCTGCTTCTGCCTAATGCTACCACACATATATATATATCTATATAAGTTAATCATAGTGCCAAGAGTCTGAGTTTATTGTCATTTCTAGAGACTGCAAAACCTATTCAAATTAGTGTTTGTAACAAACTTACTGAACTATTAACATTAGAGTTGTAAAGGAGCAGAGCCAGCTCGCCAAGCTAACAAGCATAGAAGCCAAGGCGAGGCTTGGCTAAGTTGATCATGAACGGAGCTTTAAGCCCGGCTCACCCAAGCGAACCACTCAGTTTAGCTCGACTTAATGACATCTCTAATTAGTATATAATGGTACGAACCAAAAAGTGTAAAGTCGAGGCTTTCATTTGGGACATATTCATAGATGAGAATCTTTTCTCCTTCGTTCGAGCAATACCCCAACAGCCTCACTAGATTTCTGTGTTGAAGTTTGGCAACAAGTAGAACCTCATTTTTGAATTCTTGTTCACCTTGCCCCGAAGTCTTGGATAACCTTTTCACCGCTATCTGCTGCCCATTAAGATTACCCTGAAATGAATTTTCATGCGTCAACAAACATATTAATCATCGTGCATTGCCTATATCACAATCAAATTGCACAATTTCTACCTTGAACACTTCTCCAAATCCACCTTCGCCAATTTTATTATTAAAGGAGAAGTTGTTCGTCGCAGCTTTAATATTACTCAAATCATATTGCAGAGAATCGGCTGCTGTGATATCATTGGCATCGCTTACTGTTTCAAAGACAAAAAAATACATAATCACTAGCAATGTCAAATGTCAATAACAAAATTGGAACTAGATTGATTGAGATTCCAGTTTCTAACCTATTTTCTCAAGTATACCGTACTGCTTCTTTGTCTCTTTTCTTCTCACGAAACAGAATAACACAATAAAAAGAACTATGGAAACAATAATAGGAACAACAATAGCAACTGTCACTGCAGTCGAAAGTCCTCCATTTCCTGTTAGAAATAGATTCGTTTTTTCATATCTTTTGTGAGTTATATGAGAACGAGAAAAAATTGCTTTAAACAAACTACGTAAAAACTACTACTGTATAATGATATTGACAAAACACCAGCTAAGACTAAGTTTTACCTTCTGATGGAGGAGGTACTGGTGAAGGAGGCGGGGTGGGAGAGGCGACGCTACTGTTGTAAAACGGATAGATCTCATATCTAACGTTACAACTAGGAAGCAGAACTCTCGCACCTTCACGTCCAGTCGCTAGCTGGCTACGAGCCTTAAGCAAGCATGAATTACAATCCGAGCTTGATAAATCTGGTGTGCATTGAACAAGGCTATACAATGTAGAATCAGCTGTATAATTATACTCCTCTGTTGCAAAACCGCTCCAACGACCAACATTTCCTGTACTCGAAGCGCGAGAAATCAAGGTATCCATAACCTCCGCCAAGGCCTGATCAAGAAGGTATTGGTTTGACACGCTGTTGATATTTGTCATATTAATACCATTAGTTGTATCCAGGGAACCAAATAAAGGTTTATTGCTATAACGGAGCATGCAATGATCACCCCATATATACGATTCCTTCTGAGAGGGGCATCTCTCGACTATTTTTGAACTAGCCGCACTTACACATGGACGACAATCACGCATTGTAAGATCCCCTTGACATAAAAACAGACCGTATACAATGTCCGGGGCAGTGTTTCCAGCGGTTTCACTGGAAAACAAGTAGTTGGTCGCATTGTTTGAAGACAAATTGAACAAAAGGTGTTGGAGATTAGCTTGATAAGTGCTATTCTCGTTATAAGTGGTCGTGTTTAGACAATTACTATACCAATATGCTTCGAGTTTTATTTGGGCATTTGTAATAATAGGGAACAACTGAAACATACAAAATGCAATCAATAAATTCAAGAGACAACATCTAATACCAGAATAGATCACCATTAGAAATTGGAATAGTAATGAATGATTCAGATTACTCTTTATCTTCTTTTTATAGGCTACTGAGGGTCAAATTTCAGACTAATCTACATATGTCTATGTTAGTTGAGTCGTTGCATGGCTCATGCATTAAATCACCGGAGAGGTTATGTTTGAAATTTCTCTGTATAAATTATACATTTATTTAATCATTTAATCCCTACATCAATAAGAAATCTTAATAAAAGAAAACTTAACACGAACATAACTTTCTACTTAAACCACATCCGAAGTCCGTCGAGTTTAATTCGTGAAAAGTCCTATTGCCAATTCATTGTGGTAGTTTGAAGTTTATAAAAGCAATTGGTTAGCATGCATCATATAAATATTCATACCCACATCTAAGTTGCAGGAATCCAATAACATGTTGTGACTTGGAATCGTTATAATTCATCAATGATAAACTATTACTCCCTCCGTCCCTAAAAGATTGTCACATTTTGATTTTTGTTGGTCAAACATAACAAAATTTGATTATGAATTCTCATCAAACGATAAGAAATAATATAGTCTTGTAGGACGTTGTTAGATCCGTCTCAATATTTATTTTTGAAATATCAACTTTTTATAATTTTTTTGCATGTAAAGTAATAAATATTTACGTTTTAAATCGTGTTTTGTTGACTACCAAAAGTCAAAATGTGACAATCTTTTAGGGACGGATGGAGTAATTTTCATTAACCTACATCTATCTCAATAATCTCAATTTAAAATATTTACACGTTAGCTTTAATTTATATATAATTACTGTTAAAATGATACGATTTAAATAATAATAAATAAATGCAATTGTATTATTCTATACACATAATTAGTATATGTAGCACAATTCATCAAATAAATTGATACATATTACCTAAAAACTATAAATAAAATTAACATTAGATAATTGACGCGTTAATAAATGTTTTTGGTCCTCTTAAGTACTCCCTCCGTCCCTAAAAGATTGTCACATTTTGATTTTTGGTGGTCAACAAAACACAATTTAGAACATAAATATCTATTATTTTACATCCGAAAAAATTATAAAAAGTTAATATTTCAAAAATATATATTGAGACGAATCTAACAAGGTCCCACATGACTATATTATTTCTTATCATTTGATAAGAATTCTTGATCAAATTTTGTAATGTTTGACTAATAAAAGTCAAAATGTGACAATCTTTTAGGGACGGAGGGAGTAGTTTTTATGTCATAGAGCACTAACATTGATCTAAATTGTTATATATACAGACACCGCACCGAAACACTATTTTGTTAGGATTGTAAATAGTGCTATGTCCCTTTCTTTATAAGTATGATAATTGAAAAAAAAATCCGGTTAAGGACAAAATGAGAAAAAATAATATTTTCACTCCTACAAAGTAAAAATATTAACTCGATCCATTTATATTTGTCCTCTCAATTATTTGCACATAAATTAATAAAAATATCAAGTAGTTTAAAGATATTATAAAAATGTAAAATGATAATTTATTTGAAATTATATCATTCGTTGGTTGATAAATTCATAAGAAAAAGGTACTTAAAAAATATACTGAAAATATAAAATTGCAATTTTTCTATACTCGAATGACATGTTCTTTTTCTATGAAGAAGAAAATTGTTTTATGACGACAAGTAAAAATGAACCAATAGAGTTCCCGGTGTGTTTCTAGTGTATTAGGCACGTTGAGCCTTCAATTGAAACTTTCTTAATTATTGTACTTTTCAAATCAGGGCATAATAATACTTTCACCCGTATGTAACAATTCTGCTTCTTCTACTGTCTCAGTTGTTCTTCCACAGTTCCACCAATAATAAGTTAAGGGCAAATAGTCGCAACAATCACTTATGTTTATAAAATATTTTCAGTTCATCACATATGTTTCAAAACATCCTTGTCAATCATCTGTGTTTCAAAAATATATTCTACTTGGTCTAGCAGCGTTAAATTTATTGTTATGTGTGTATGTGTTCGGGTGGTGGAAAGTTGTGGATCATTAAGCTTTTCGTTCAGTGATGGTTCATTAATTATAAAAAATGTATATTGTACTCATACAAATTATATTTTCTTCTTCTTTTGTTACATTTTAGGTAATACGTACCATTATGTCGAAAAAAAATTCATTAATATTAATCATCTAAGCTTATTTTTGTAGTTTTAGATAATTTGTACCAACTTGTTTAAGAGATTTTGGTACACAAACTATATCCGTGTATAATATCTTGTTGGTACATTTTTTGAGTATTTTATGTTGTACCATCTTCAAACGATATATTTTAGTAATTGGTACCATCTTTAAATTGAAAATAAGTGTATATGATGATTAATGAATATTAATGAAAGATACTATATTAATGAACCGTATTCGTTCTTGTTGGGGTGAGTATTTTCATATTCGAAATTGGGGGTGGATTATTCCAAATTTTTCTTGTGATTTTTGTCCCCAAAATATATTAAATGAAATGACCGAAATAACCTTATCAATAATTCACGTGCTCCTCACATGAAATTATTAACTATGAATTGACTAAATAGGTGATATGGACTATAAATTTTCCGAATATAGGTGATTGACAAGGACGTTTTAAAACATAAATGATGGACTTGTAACATTCTATAAATATAGTCGATTGTTGTAGTCGTTTGCTCATAAGTTAGTAATCTCAAACGTTACGCTTTAGAACAGGTCCAAATTATGACATCGCTAATTAAAACAAAAGGAAGAACAGGTAAAAATTACAAGGCAACAATTCAATAGTGATGGCATATCTTGAGGTAACGATCAACGGAGAAGCATCCATAGAAAAAGTTATAGTTGTGTGAAAACTTTCCAAACTCGACCACATTGATAATTCAACAATTGACTTTTGTTTTTGTATTATTTTCCAGAGTTTATATTCTAGGGGATGAAAAATTAAATTGACATAATAAACTCATGTCCAAATTAAGCTCATATAGAATTGGTCCCGATGGAGACACCACTGCTGAACCTCAAAAGGGTGGTCTTCACTAATTTTCATGGAGTATATCATAACTTGCTTTTCCATAAAAAAGAAAGTACTTAATAGGAAATAAATCATGTTTGTTTATAAATACTATAATGTAGTAAAATCTATAATCAAAATGTGAAATGTTAATTGATTGCCATAATATCATTGAGTGGTTGATAATTTCAATACAAAAAGTAAGCAAAACACATTGAAAATGTAAAATTACAATTAATAATCCTAGAACAACAACTAAAAAAATAAAAAACTTAGACCAATAAAGAAACGGAGGGAGTATTTTTTGTGTTTGATAACTTAATTGATTCTGCCATATTTATGGTAATACACTTTCCAATATAATAATACGTAAACAAGGCATCTCTGATCCTTTATAGAGAAAATATAGTAGTAGATATTTGTGATCAATCATTTTTTTACTTTTTCATATGAATTATTTAAAATAATAAGAGATCTATTTGAACAGTTCCCTCCAATTCGCCTCCATTTTTGACATGAAGAGTTAGAGAGGAATTGTCCTAAGACAATATGTATTATGGGAGGGTGTCACTTCAACTATTCATTGATCTATATTGATATATATGTCCCTATGGAGTCCGGATTCGGTGCATCAATACTTCGGTGCACCCGGTGCATCAAGTACCCATTTAAAGGTTTTACGTGGGTACTGTACCCACTTGAAACTTCATCATTGGTACTTGTACCCAAATTGTACTATAACAATGGTACAATACCACATATTTATTTTGGATTGATAAATATGTGGTATTGTACCATTGTTATAGTACAATTTGGGTACAAGTACCAATGATGAAGTTTCAAGTGGGTACAGTACCACGTAAAACCTTTAAATGGGTACTTGATGCACCGGGTGCACCGAAGTATTGATGCACCGAATCTTTTCACGTCCCTATGCATTGGAATTTACGATCGAATAGTATGTGTCTGTATTCCAACCACCACTTAAGATCTACTCCTATAAGGTTGAAGAGAATTTTCCATGATCAGATCAAAATCATGTTGGACATGATAGGTTTCGTCAAATTCAGTATAACATACTATGTGAAATTTTCTTTTTCCTTTCTAAATCTATTTCACCTATTTAAAATAGAGTAGGATCTAAATGCATCCATTTCATGTGCACTGACACGGTTTATAACACTATCAGAGTGAAATTAGGGATCTTAGGGTACCCATAATATTACTATTAATTATTATTACTAATTCGTTCTATTACCTCTTATTTCTATCAAATTATCTCTCCCAAATCTTAAACTACCCATAATAGTGAACAATTGGGGAACAATAACGTTCTTCATTTATCCTACAATAGAAGAATATTGAGAGATAATGTAATGGAGGAAACAATTGAATTGTTCCCATGCAAACTTGTTAAAAAGGTGTGACAAAAGTTGAAAAGTGATGCAAAACTAAATTTTATACAATAAATTATTCATTTATTTGTCTAATTTATTATTTTAGCCTATAATGTAAGTAGAAAATAGAATAAAAATTTTATTAATATTTTTTATTCTAAAAGATCTATAAAAAGAATTTTAATTTTCTTTATTAGGATTATAAGAAAAAAGAATTAAAGCATTTTTCAATATGTTGGGGATATGAAGGAAAGGGAATGGTGAATTATTATGTGAAATATTTGTTACTGTGGAGTCTACAAATAATTGGGGATATTTGACTTGGGATAATATATTTATTTATATTCTTCATAATTCTCTGATTCCCTTAGCTTAAAATTATGGTGCCCAAATAACAATAAAATATATTCTTTCGGATTTTCTTTAATTCCCTTCCTTTTGGATAATTTTAAAGGATTACCCTCCATTTGATTCACCCCGACCCAAACACACTTTAGGTGAATTTTTATCATTCAACTGAAACCAAAAAAATAAATTTCTCTAGGTAAATACTATCGTTACTTATGGTGCATTTGGATCGGGTGAATCTAGGTGGGGGTAAACATTTAAACTTAACATAGATTAGGGAAATGCAGATGAATGTATGTGAAACTATTATAATGTTGGTTGAAGCTGTTGATGATCTTTGTAATTTTTGGAAATTAAGGTACATTATTTTTACCTGGACTCCTGGAGTAATGGCTTTCACTAATCAACTTCTTTGTTGTTGTCATAAGATGAATCGAGTAAGAGACGACGCTATAGATTTCCAAGTTTAAATACCCATCAATATTTTTCCCACCATCAGTGCTAGTTCACTCTATAAAAAATACCCACAATCAATTATATAAGCCTCCAAGCAAAACAAAAAAAATATACGAAATGCTTATTAATAATTGGGAGATGGATAAATTAAATATATGTTCTTCACTATCGTATTTTTATGCAGCTTTATTATGAGTATTTATATTATATTTATTTGGGAAAGGGAGAAATTATAAGTTTTTTTGTAATTGAACTCCCATGGTCTTATGCTCCCTTAGTTGGAGGACAATAAGTTATTTGAAAAATATTTTGACATGTATATTTTTATTGTGTGATAAAATACTTATTAATAATTTGAATACTTTTTTATATGATAGATTGTTAACTAATGGAGCACTCTTTTATAATTGTTAATTTTGAAATTTTTATTTAATGACTATTGTGACGTGCACACGTAACGATTGTGCGCAAATAATTAGTAAGTATGATAAGTGTATGATATATCCTCAGTGAAATCATATCTGGTTGTTTAGCTTGAGGAAATTCTGGGGCGGCAAAGTGTAAAAATGATATGGTGTCATTGATTGCACTCCATCAGATTCAAATATGACCATTGTGTATAATTGCATAAAAATGCACAGTTTCGGTATGATTTTATTATATCAAAAGAATACACACAAACTCAAATTGTATATATATATATATAGGCTTATTATCATTTTGCCCCCTATAGTATCATTTTCGTTTCAGATTGCCCCCTGTACTATTTATCGTTTCAGATTGCCCCTGGACTCCTTTTTTCCAGTTCTAAAAGATAAAATGACTATAGTACCCCTATGATTATTACAAAGTATATGCGGCAATATTAACATATTTTAAATAATTAAAATTAAACCCAACTCCTTCTTCTTCGACACACCCACACCCCCAACCCCAACCCCAACCCCAACCCCAACCCCCGTTAATCCACCCCAAATTCCTAATCTTTATTGCAATTGTTTGTCGAGATCGTTTTAAGGTGATGTTTAAATTTCCCCCAAATTCAAGTAGCAAAATACAGCTTGAGTAATCTTTATCCCCACTTCACCAAATTCAAGAACTTAAAATTATGGCTAAAACAATTCTTATAAATGCAGTGCATAAATTCTTATAAAACCCATTAATCTTCAATTGTTTGATAATTATAATACAGTTTGAGTAATCTTTATCCCCCTATAAAACATCTGGACAAACTTGAAGTATAATCTTTACCCTCAAAGTCTTAAATATTTTACCCTCTTTAGATGATGTCTTCTATCTTGGGCACACCTCTTGTAATTGATGTTCCATTATTTGTTGAATACTTGCTTGGTTGATGATTCATCCGCATCGGGCGGCTTCGACATATCTAATTTCACTCCGATAGTGTTATAAATCGTGTGAGTACACATGAAATGGATGCATTTACATACTATTCAATTTTAAATAAGTGAAATAGATTTTTCTTTTTAATTTTAAATTCACTTATTAATATATTATACTGGATTTGACGGAGCCTAATATGTCCAACTGAATACAGACATACTATTCAGTTGTGAATTCGAATGCATATGGACATATATCAATATAGATCAATGAATAGTTGAAGTGACACCCTCCCATAATACATTTTGTCTTGGGACAATTCCTCCCAACTCTTCATGTCAAATATGGAGGCGAATTGAAAGGAACTGCTCAAATAGATCTCTTATTAATTTAAATAATCCATATGAAAAAGTAAAAAAAAAATGATTGATCGCAAATATTTACGATGTATCTTTTTTTATAAAGGATCAGAGATGCCTTGTTTACGTATTATTGTAAAGTGCATTACCATAAATATGGCAGAATCAATCAAGTTATCAAACATAATAAAATATTCTCTCCGTTTTTTTAGTTGTCGTTCTAGGATTATTAATTATAATTTTACATTTTTAATGTATTTTTTACTTATTTTTTTGTATTGAAATTATCAATCACTCAATGATATTATGACAATCAATTGACATTTCACATTTTCAATGTACTTTTAACTATTTTTACTTTTTCTTAATCTATTTACATGACAACTAAAAAAAAAAAAATACTAAATTCTCCTCATTTTTTCCTTGATTTCCCCCAAAACAAGCACACCACTAAATTACGCTACGTTCACTTCAAACCAACGGACCAATGGTACGTTACATCATAAGTAGCAGTAATAATATTTGTAATACACTCTTATTACGTTGTTACAAATTGGTTGAAGAAAAATTGCCCCTAATAGAATTGTCTTTACAATTTTGCAAAAAACATCAACATTAGTATAAACATTTTTATGGTTTAATGTTCAGCAGAATTAAAGCGAGATCTTGAATTTATCGCTGGAAATTGGGTACTGCGGAAAATTCGTAATTAGGCAAAAATCAATCATTGGAACAAATGTGATCACGCTCACATTAAACGCCCCTCACGCCGAATCCACAACTTGAAAGGGAGTAAATCACGATACGATTCCCAGGACCAGAGTGTATGGAGGCCTGTCTACGCTGCGCACTTAGCCTGGGATAAAACTCCCAAACTGTCGCTGGCGCGGTTCGAATCCATGCCAATTGGAGCAAACTGCATACACCCTAACCACTGGGGCAACCCGTAGGGTTCAGCAAAAATCAATCATGTCAAGTGAGCGATGTGAGCATAGCCGGCCCAGGATTGAAATTTCGATGGTGCAAAGTAAAAAAAAAATATATCGAATAAGTAACATAATATATATTGAACAAAAAATTACATTAACGAATAGCGAGAATGTATTCTTTTACAAAGAAAATCTTCTATTGAATTTTTGAAAATGTGCTAAAATTACATCATCACTAATAATACTAAGCACATCTCGTTTTAGATAAGTGACTAGACGGTCATTTAACCATTGGGCTTTATTAATGTTTATTTCTTTCTTTCTCTTCTTACCAAGTTGCCTCTTTTATTATTTTTTAACTTTTTTTCCACCAATCATAAAATACATAATTATATATAGGATTTTTTTTAAAAAAATTTGGTGGTGCATTTGCACCACTTTGTTACCTTTGGGTCCGGGTATGGATGTGAGTCCTCTCTTCAAATCTTTCACGCTCAAATTTATATCTCGATAGACTACAGCTGAACGCAAACCACACTACCACATGCTTGATCATGATAATAGATGAATTAAACTCATGATTTTTTAATTACTCATTTAGCTATATTCTAAGGTTTATGAACAAACATAATATCTTTAGTACTTTTTTATTTATTTATGAAAAAGGCAAGTTATGATATACTCCATGAAAATTAGTGAATACCACCCTTTTGAGGTTTAGCAGTGGTGTCTCCATCAGGACCAATTCTATATGAGCTTAATTTGGACATGAGTTTTTTATTACGTCAATTTAATTTTTCATCCCCTAAAATATAAACTCTCGAAAATAATACAAAAACAAAAGTCAATTATTGAATTATCAATGTGGTCGAGTTTGGAAAGTTTTCACACAACTATAACTTTTTCTATGGATGCTTCTCCGTTGATCGTTACCTCAAGATATGCCATCAGTCCATCACTATTGAATTGTTGACTTGTAATTTTTACCTTTTTTTTCTTTTGTTTTAATTAGCGATGTCATAATTTGGACCTGTTCTAAAGCGTAACGTTTGGGATTATTAACTTATGAGCAAACGATCAAAACAATCGACTATATTTATAAAATGTTACAAGTCTATCACACATATTTTAAAATGTCATTGCGATCACATATGTTCAGAAAATTTCTAGTCCATCACCTATTTAATCAATTCGTTGTTGATAATATCATGTGAAAGGGCAAGTGAATTATTGATAAGGTTATTTCGGTCATTTCATTTAATATATTTTGGAGACAAAAATCACAAGAAAAATTTGGAATAAATTAATAATCGACCTCCAGCTTTGAATATGAAAATACTCACCCCAACGAGAACGAATATCGTTCATTTATAGTATCTTTCATTAATACGGAGTATCCATTAATCAACATATACACTTCTTTTCAATTTAAAGATGGTCTCATTGAGTTAATCGGATAGTCTAGTGGAAAATGCTCTTGCTAGTGACCAGAAGGTCCTGGGTTCGAAACTCATCTCATCGCTAATTTACAAAAAAAAAAAAAAAAATTCGATTTGATTACTAAAAGCGAATTCAAATTAGATTATATATATTCGATAAATTTTATATTCGAACTCGAATCTGAATATACATATGTTAATATAAATTAATAAAATATATATGTAAATGTTCAAATTCAATTTTTGTTTCGATTTTGAACGAAATGAACATATTCGAAATTTTTCATTCATATTTCCACTCCTTTATCATTTCAATAACAAAATCCTATTTAAGTTCCATTCGTATACAACAACTTTTGAATTCGAATATTCGGAGACCCAATACGACCGAGCTCTTCCTTGCACTTTCACAAACAAAAATTGTATTGAGATGAGAGAGGTGTTACGAACAGGGAAAGCTTGAAGCCACTACAAGTCCTATGCAAGCTTGCAGTTAGCCACTACAAGGAATATAAATGGAATACTTTTATGCTTTTGTGTAATGTTCGAATACTTTTGTCGAAGATTGTTTTCATTTATATTTTGACTTGTTAAGGGACCACCCTATAATTCAATCATGGATCGGTCACTGTGCTGCCGCGAATATTTCATATGCTTGATTACTGTATCTATTTCCCGAAGGTTTCAACTTCTGAGGTTGAATTAAGGCAACGCTACCATTATATAAGAGTCAGAGCATAATAAAACTTCAAACAAATACTTGAAATTCACAGTAAGCATAATATTACATGTACATAGCTTAAATATCTGCAGGTAGTTTGAGAGTAAATCCCTTGTTTCCGAGATGGAAACATTACAAACTACTTGCTGTAGGTGTGTCCATCGTGGGAAAACACTATCGAATGCTTTAATATTTGCATCTATGTACTGATATCATAATCATTCAAATAGAGATATTAGAACATCTCATTGATTAGTAACTTACTTAAGGCGATGATGATATTCAGAGCCTAAATTTCGAGTGTAACTGCCAGATATTCTTTTCTACTATATCATAGTTGTAGCATTACATATCTCATTGACTCATTCCAATCTAGCTGCAATAGTACTCAAGGAAAATCTCAGTCTGAACTACCTAAAACTAAATATTTTGAAATAATTAGGAAAAGTTTTAACATAATATGCTCCCTTTTGGCTACTATAAAACCTCAACAGATAATTAATACCGACATTAAGTTACTAATTTTTGGTCGGGCATTTGTCAGGCCTCGGCCACTAGTTAAAAGGTGAACACCTGATAAAGATACGTAGGATCAAAAGATTTGCATGACATGGAAATGTAGCTTACCAGAAGAATTAGACATATTTGGTTTCAACTCATAGTCGACTATATAACTAATATGACCACTGACCAGTCAACATGAAGAACAATTTTTCACAATTATAAATATTGTTTACTCAAACTAAGAAACTTGTTTAAACTGATTATATCAGAAGAAACATATATGCATAAACTCAAATGATATCCTTCAAAGTCTTCAATATTTTACCCTCTTTAGAGGCTGTCTTCTATCTTGGGTACACCTCTGTAATTGATACTTCATTTGTTGAATACTTACTTGAAGATTCATCTGAGTAGGGTGGCTTCGACATAGTTTCTGTTCTGCTTCGGAGAAAGAATGCAGGCTGATGAGGTAACTGTAGAGTGACCGAATAACTACTAAGCATAAGGACAACAGTCGCCATTGTAGGTCGTTCCTCTGCATCTTCCTGAACACAAAGTAATCCCATGTGTATACATCTAATTACTTCGTTCCTCGCAAAGTTCTCCCGCAAAGTTGGATCCACAAGGTCAAGAGGTCTTCCATCTTTCCAAAGCTTCCATGCCTAACAAAGATTTATGAAGGGAGTAAGGGTCATAGGTGTGTAACTACTTTAATAGTCCTAGTAAACTAAGCGTGATGCCAATTACAGATCCAATAGAATAATGTAGCAGTTTAGTCTCTCATAATGTCATAAGTACATTCGTCCCTACATCTATGTTAACATGTCTCAGTGTCTCTACGGAGGCCTTGCCTAAGGTAAAAGGTGTCAAATAATAGGCGGCCTTAACTTTGTTATAATAATGATGTTGTTTCCGAATTGACCAAAGATTAGAGCCTGAACAACTATCTATCTATTAGTGTCATACGCCATTCTGACTTCTTTATATTCGAGAGCCAGAAAAACATGGACGGAAGTGCGTGACATCCCTCTTTTGGATGTTTAAAACACGAGCAAAAGTGCAATATTTGTCATTTTTATGGACGAACGTGCAATATTTGTGATCTTATCAAGGATAAAACTGTTACATTACATGTATCATAGTGAAAGTACAACAACATCACACTTAACTATATAAGCAATTAATAAACAAATTAAAGATATATAAATCCACTTACATAACTGAGAAGGTCCTCCGAACTTCCTGAGTTGTAGAAGCTATTGTTCTTCTTTCCACATATAATCTCCAATACAAGAACTCCAAAACTGAACACATCCGACTTTATAGAATACTTGCCGTGCATGGCGTACTCTGGAGACATGTATCCACTGCAAGTACAGACCATGATTAAATAAGATATGGTTTAATGGTCGAGACAAATTGATCATCAAAATAACATTGATGGAAAAACTTACAATGTCCCAACGACTCGGCTTGTATTTACTTGAGATTCATCAACGCCAACTATTCTTGCCATGCCGAAATCTGATATCTTTGCATTCATGTCATTGTCGAGTAAGACATTGCTCGCTTTGAGATCACGATGAATAATTCGAAGGCGTGAATCTTCATGAAGGTATAAAATTCCCTTTGCCACTCCGCTTATAATTTTGTACCTTGTTGACCAGTCCAATGATTGTTGCCTCGCTTCATCTTCGAAGCAGAATACAGATAGATGCCATCGATTAGAGAAACACTCAAACTTCATGATTATAAGACATATTGGTGGCTTTCTGCCTAATGATACCAACATAATATATACTCCTTTCCATTTATTTTTTATTATGCAGTGATTCTTAATTAGCTGAAACAAGATAGAGTTCAGGAATCCTAGAAATGACATAAATGACGACCAAATTGAGAACGGGGGAAATGTAATTTCGAAGTTAATCATAGTGCCAAAGAGTGAGTTCATTTTCAGTTCTTAAGACTGCTAATGAAACCTATTCATATTAGTGCATATTAGCATTAGAGTTGTAAAGGAGCCAAGGAGGCGAGCTAGCTCGCCTAGCTAAACAAAGCTTGACTTAGTTTATAATATGAACATTGCTTCAAGCTTTGGCTCACACGAGGGAACCACTCAGTTTAGCTCGACTTAATGACATCTCTAATTAGTATATAATGGTTCGTACCAAAGAGTGTGAAGTCGAGGCTGTTATTTGGGACATATTCGTAGATGAGTATCTTTTCTCCTTCATCCAAGCAAAACCCCAGCAGCCTCACTAGATTTCTGTGTTGAAGTTTGGCAACAAGTAGAACCTCATTTTTGAATTCCTGTTCACCTTGCCCTGAAGTCTTGGATAACCTTTTCACCGCTATCTGCTGCCCATTAAGATTACCCTGAAATGAATTCTCATGCGTCAACAAACAATAATCATCGTGCAATGCCTACATCACAATCTAATTGCACAATTCTACCTTGAACACTTCTCCAAATCCACCTTCGCCAATTTTATTATCAACGGAGAAGTTGTTTGTAGCAGCTTTAACATTACTCAAATCATATTGCAGAGATTCGGCTGCTGTGATATCACTGCCATCGACATCGCCTACTGTTTCCAAGACAAAATAAATAAATAATCACTAACAATACCAATAACAAAATTGGAAGTAGATTGATTGAGATGCTAGTTTCCGACCTGCTGTCTCGACCATACCATACTGCTGCTTCGTCGCCTTTCTCCTCACGTAACAGCATCCCACAATAAAAAGAATTACGGAAACAATAATAGGAACAACAATAGCAACAATCAGTGCAGCTGAAACTCCTCCTTTTCCTGTAAGAAGATGCAATTGTTAGGAAACTTATCCGTTTTTTCATATCTTTTGTGAGTTGGACGAGAAAGCTAAGAGAGAAAACTACTTTTAAGAAACTAAGTCAAATCTTCTATATTGACATTGACAAAACACCAGCGAAGACTTAAGTTTACCTTCTGATGGAGTAGAAGGAGCAGGAGGAGGAGAAGGTATCGGTGATGGAGGCGGGGTGGGAGAGGCGACGCTACTGTTGTAAAACGGATAGATCTCATATCTAATGTTGCAACTAGGAAACAGAATTCTCCCACCTTGACTTCCAGCCGGTAGCTGGCTACGAGCGTTAAGCAAGCATTGATTGCAATCATAGCTTGATATATCTGGTGTGCATTGAACAAGGTTATACAATCTAGAAAGACTTGTGAAATTAGACTCCCCTGTTGCAAAACCTCTCAAACGACCAACATTTCCTGTTCCCGAAGCACGATTAATCAACCCATCGGTAACCTCCGCCAGGACCTGATCAAGACGGTCCGGGTTTGACACGTTTTGCGTATTCAGCAACTTGATAGCAGGAGATGTAGAAGCGGAACCAAAGAAATTTCTATTGTTATAACGGAGCATACACTCATCATACCATATATACGTTTCCTTCTGCCTGGGGCATCTCTGGACTATTTCTGTTCTAGCAACACTTACACATTCACGGCAAACATTAATTGTAACATCCCCGCGACATAAAAACAGACCGTATACAACGTCTGGGGCAGTGTTTCCTGCGGTTTCATTAAAAAACATGTTGTTGGCGGCATTGTTTGAAGAAAAACTTGAGAAAAGGCGACCGAGATTAGCTTGGTAAGTGCTATTCTGGTTATAAGTGGTTGTGTTCGGACAGAAACTATACAGATACTGAGGTACGGCATTGGTAATAACAACAAACAACTGAAGACCACAAAATGCAATCAATAATTTCAAGAGACAACATCTAATCCCAGAAGAGATCACCATTAGAATATGATGAATATCTCAGATTACTCTTTAACTTTTTTTATAGGGAATTGAGGTTGAAATTTCAGACTAATCTACATATGTCTATGTTAGTACTTACTCACATTTTTTTAGTTGGCGTTTTAGATTAAATTGTTTTTTTAGTTGTCGTTCTACCATAATTAATTGTAAATTTAGATTTTCAATATATTTTTGCTTACTTTTGTATTGAAGTTATCAAACATCCCATGATATAATAATAATTAACTATTATTTTATATTTTTAATGTACTTTTTAACTATTTTTACTGTTTCTTATTCTATTGTAAAAAATGACAACTAAAATAATAAAGAAGGGAGTACTATGTATGAGTAGTTGACATGGGTCCTCATGCATTAAATCACGTCCAAGTCCTTGGAGTTTTGCGAAAATTCCTATTTTCAGTTCGTTGTCGTAATATATACAAGTCAAGAAATGCAATTTAGAAGTCAAGGGTCAACAATGTTGGTTTGCAAGCATCATAAATATTCATAACCACATCTAAGTTGCAGAATCCAAGAACATGTGGTGGGCTGGAAATCGTCATATATACTTACTGATGTGATCATTAATTTTCATTAATCTCTATTTATACTTAATTTTAATTTGAAAAGGATATGCATTTTTGTTACATTATCTCTTAAAATGATAGTACGATCTTAGATAAGAAAAAATGTAATTAAATTATTCTATACAAATAATGAGGGGCGAAACAATGATAAAAATGAAGAAATGCCAATTCGAAATAGATCACTTATAAGTGGTAAGGGGGCAAATATTAAAAAAAATACATTTAAATTTTAAACTAAAGCATAAATATAAATTACAATGTAAAACATCACCTCAAAAGCTTGAACCCATAACCTTCAACATGCATGGAACTCTTTATATCAGATTATTAACCAACTTGAACTCATCTAGACATTTGTTTAATTATTCTCTACCATTTATACTTAGTAAACACACATTAAAAAATTTGGGGCCCCTAAGTCTATAGCCATGCACATATACAATTAGTATATATACTAAAATTCACTAAATAAATTCATACAAATTATCTAATAATAAAATTATACTGAATATAATTTGTGTTAATAAGTTTTGTGTTCATTTAAGTTTTTTGTTACAGAGCAGCAACATTGATTTGAATTGTTATATATAAATCAAAACAATATTTTTTTTAAGAGTATAACTATATAAGTATTGTCATGTCCCATATTTGTAAGAACAAACGTAAGAGTAAATAGTACTTGGGCTCCTACAAAATACTCTCTCGTCTTTAAAAGATTGTCACATTTTGACTTTTGTTAGTCAAACATTATAAAATTTGACCATAAATTTTCATTAAACGATAAGAAATAATATAGTTTTAAGGAATCTTGTTAGATTCGCCTCAATATATATTTTTGAAATATCAACTTGTTATAATTTTTTTGCATGTATGTAGAATAAGAGATATTTATGTTTTAAATCGTATTATGTTGACAACAAAAAGTCAAAATGTGACAATCATTTAGGGATGATGGAATATTATTTTCTCCATCCCATCTTGTAATTTTCATTTGACTTCTTTAGAGTCATTGAGATACGGTTTCAAAGGTAAATATCTCTTGTTCAACAAGCGTAAAAATTATAGTAAGTTGATATTTCAAAAATTACATTAAAACGGATCTACTAACATCACACATGACTATATTATTTCTAATTGACTAATGAAAATTTATGATCAAAATCTTTAAATTTTGACTCAAAAAATATAAACGGGAAATAGAATATGGTAAGGAGGGATTATTGTGTCCATTCATTTTTATTTGTGTCATAATCATTTATACATAGATTAGAAAAATGGAGTAGTAAAAATGTGTATTGAAAATGTAAAAAAGTATATAATTGGTAATGATTGGGTGATAATTTATATAAAAAACTATAGTACATTAAAAATATAAAAATACAATTTTCTATATTAAGATGATAATTATTTTGTAAAGAAAAATGTACTATGATGACAAGTGAAAATGAACGGTTAAAATATTCTGGTTTGTATAGTGTTGCCAACATTAATGCATTTGACAGGAGTGTTTTGGCAATTTCCTAATTAAAAAAATTTTAAAAAGAAAAAGGAAATAAATTCCCTTCTTCTTAGGCAACCGTATAGAATAATGTGTTTTATTAGGAGTGAATTTATATTTTTATCACACATGTTTTAATATGTCTCATTTGATTACGTATGTTTGAAAAATATGTCTTATATTTAGTCATTGTGTTACTATAGATGTTAAATTTGATTTTCTAAAAAATGTTTGAGACCCTCAAACTAAGGGCCCTGATAGCTCTCTGCCCTGGATACGATGTCAAATGTTGGCGCCGGATGTGTCTCGCCTGATCAAAGGAGGCTGCTTTGCACTTTGCTTCTAGTTCTTTATTAGTTGAGCTATGTCATGTGACTTTCTGAGATCATGGGTAAAATTGTCCAAATAAATTTTTGAGATAAATTTGATTTTTTATTTTTTATTGTTTTTAATTTATTATAACTCCTTCCACTTCTTTTAATAACTTCACATTTTTCCAAACACAATTTTAACCATTAATTACTTTATATATCATTAGAAAATTACAAAAAAGATATTGGGGAAATATTATTACAAAAGAATTCAATGATGCCAATTTTATATTTGATATTACTCCCTCTGTTCTTATAACCTATTGTTTGGAATCTGTGTAGTCAAAATTTGAAAATTTTGATCATTAATTTTTATTAGTCGATAAGAAATAATATAGTCATGTTGGATCTTGTTAGATTCGTATCAATTAATCTATATTTTTGAAATATCAACTTTTTATAACTTTTACACGTATAGAATTAAAGATATTTTCGTTTTAAGTCGTGTCTCGTTGACCGTAAAAAATAAAAAAACTGTCTTAAAAAAAGACAGAGGGAGTATTAAAGAGGCATGGCATTTTCTTTTTCTAACGTTGTGCCCCAAAGTAGGAGTACGATTGGATATGGACTTAAACCGAACTGGGACCCAACCGATCCAAGACCGGCGGTTTTTTTCGGTTTTAAAACCGATCGGATCGGTTTCGATTATTTGGATTAAAAAAACTGATCGGATCAGATCGGATCGGATCGGTCTTACAAAAAATAACCGGCGGATAAAAACCGATCCGATTGATATTGTTATTATGTATTTGGATTTTGAACAATATTTTTATTTTTTTATATTCCAAACATTTGAATGATATTGTTATTAATTTATATTGAGGTTGTGACTTGTGAGTATTGTATTTTGTGTTGATGGTAGATTTAGACTAGAAAAATTCAAGTAGAAAGCACAAAATATGAATCTAAATATGAATTTGTAGTTAAAAAGCTCATCAATCTGTAAAAAAATTGGCCCAAAAAGTGCCCAAACTTGATCCAGAAGCGGCCCAGTATTTGAAGCCCAAAACCGGCCAAAAAACCGAACCGGTCCGAAACCAGCGGTTTTAACCAAACTCGGTTTTTTCGATTTTTGGACCGGTTTCGGTTTTGGTTTTTAGAAAAACCGAAAAGTCGGATCGGTTTTTTTTAAGGCAAAAAACCGCAAAAACCGGTCCGATCGTACCCCTACCCCAAAGCTCTAATATTGGTGAATATTCCGTTTTACTCTTATTAATTAAAAATCTCTCATTGGAACAACTTGGCTTATAAAATTAAGTTTTAGGGGCTAAGTGACCTAAAAAAATATTGTGGAGCAATTTGATCTATTTAAAAATTCGATGGCTTATTTAATCAAATTATAATAATTTGAGGGGTAAATAAAATTTAGCCAAGTTAATAACCACAAACTTTACTCTTTGGAACAGGTCAAAATTAACAAGTCAACAGTGACGAAAAATCATCAGGCAACAGAGAAGCTCCAGCAGCCCAAGTTGATAATGTTAATGAAAACTTTTCAAGGTGAAAAGATTGGGTGCATCAATACTTCCATGCATCAGGTGTATCAGGTACCCATTTAAAGGTTTCACGTGGGTACTGTACCCACTTGAAACTTCATCATTGGTACTTGTACCCAAATTGTACTATAACAATGGTACAATACCACATATTTATCAATCCAAAATAAATATGTGGTATTGTACCATTGTTATAGTACAATTTGGGTACAAGTACTAATGATGAAGTTTCAAGTGGGTACAGTACCCACGTGAAACATTTAAATGGGTACCTGATGTACCTGATGCACATAATTATTGATGCACCAAAACCGGACTCCTTTTCAAGGAGAGTTGTCTCTGGACGGCTGGACCACGTAATTCAACAAATGACTTTTGTTTTTCTATTATTTTCCAGCGTTTATATTCTAGACTAGAAGATGGAAAATTGAATTGACGTAGACTCATGTCCTAATTAAGGTCATATAGAATTGGTCCTGATGAAGACACGAGTGCCAAACCTCACAAGGGTGCTTTTCACTTATTTTCATATACTAATAGTATTATCATGCCTTCTTTAAAATAAATACTCCGTAATTGGTAAGAAGCAAAAAAGAATTCAGACGAAGAATTTATGTTAGTTTGTTCATAAATAAACTATATAATTACCATAAATGTACTTTCAACTTTGTGAAATTCATGAATTCGATTTATTCGACCATTATGATCAAGTTTCTGGTGACATGATCTGCGTATGCGTTCAATCGAGAGCTATCTAGATAAATAATTGAGCGTGAAGGAATAGAAGAGAGGACTCACATACAGGCCACGACGTCCAATTGACGTGATTGGTTTATGGCCTTTTCCGGAAGACCCAATTTCCACTGGCCCCCAAAATTTGAACCATCTTGTTTTCTAGCAATTCGGCAGACAAGAAACAATGAAAATGTTAGAACTGCTGCTGATGAAGTCTCATTTTTGCATCATTATGAAGACAAGTTCATTGGGGTAAATGTTCTACAACCAATTTATAACAACATAATAAAATTGCATTACAAATATTATTAGATATCTCCTTCTTAAATTAAAATTAATTGACATTTAGGGATTTCATGTAAAAGGTTTTGATTAAAATCAACATCAATGAAAATATAAAATTGATATCATTCAACTTGTTAAAAAATTATTTTTATAATATCATTTTTTGTAATTTTCTACAGTATATATATAATTTTCAGAATTTATGAAAATTGACAAATTGTTAGTCTTTGTCTTATTATGCCCTTCAAACTTTTCATAACTTATCTAGTTTAATTAAATTTCTACATATATTTTACAAAATATATCAATTTTGATTAATATTAAAGTATTATTCCCTTCTTTTTTTTATCATATCATTTCCTATTTTTGAAGTCAAACTTTGACCATGAATTTTCATTATCCGGTACAAAAAATTTGGTTATGTTGGATCTTGTTAGATTCGTTTTAATTTATATTTTTGAAATATCAACTTTTTATAAATTTTATGCATGTAGAATTAGAGATATTTTCATTTTAAATATTGTTTCAATTACCGTGAAAAGTCAAAATAATGTGATAAAAAGATAGAGGGAATATAATAAAAACTAGACTAGTTAATTGAATATATTAATTTTACATACAAATAATGCAAACATATCCTAATTCTACCCACATCTCAGTCAAAGTCTTTAATAGTTTCAGCTCTTAGGTGTCGAATTAATTTATGTTCAAATGATGACACTGTTATAGCAAGTTGGCTTGTGTCATAATCTGTTAGCTCTAGCATTGAATTCCTTATTAAGTGTTGTAGCATATTGGTAAAAGAGGTTTTCGCTTCCCTACTTACTTCTAATTAAAATCGATAATTGCAAATTATTAACCCTAAACATCAAAATCTACTGGTAACTAACAAGACAATAGGGGAGAAAACATTCCAACATCTCAAGTTTGAATTTGTACACAGCCGTATAATTGAAATACTACAAGAAATGCTTTGCGTTTCGTATCTCATTAATTATGGTTGTTGTTAGGCACATCTCTTGATTACAACTACATTAATACAAGTCCCTTGACTTGCAACCGGTATGCTCAAGGGGCCTTTGACACAGGTGAAGAGAGATTAATAAACTTCCTTTTAAATAAAATATAATTGCAAATTATCGGTCCTCGGGACATAGCCTAGTGGAAAGTGGCAATGTGATTAGGAGGAGACATTCTGACTTCGCAGGTTCGAATTTGTGTGGAGGAAATACTTTGTTGAAATATTGTCAAGGGTTGCTTCTAATTTAGCCTATTGTTGGTGCTCTCCTTACAGAGTTGCTACTAAGGCACATTTCTCGATTTACATCTCATTTGACCATAGAGCCTTTGATGCTACGATTCATTAGTGGTATTAGCCATTAATTTACATATATATTTAATTTCAATGTAAATATGGTAGGCATACTAAAATGTACCATTCTAAAATTTACAAATTAATTTTTTTAAAAAGAAATGTACTTATTTTATGCACCGATTTAGTTTATGTACCAAAATAAACCAAATTGGTACAAATTAATTAAAATCCAAAAAATAAGCTTGGCATAAATGAATTTCTTTTGACTAAATGGTGCTCTCTGTATCCCTAAATGATTGTCACATGTTGGCTTTTCGTGATCAACAAAACACGATTTAAAACGTAAATATCTCTTATTCTACATGTTAAAAAATTAAAAAGAAAATTAATATTTCAAAAATGTATATTGGGAAACAAAGATCTCACATAAGAAAAAAAAAACAAGATAGTTGCAAATTGTGCTAATTATTAGGGTCTAGGGAGTATACTATTATTTCTACATAGATTTTATGTGCCTTCAAAATGATGTGGCTCGCTCGTTTTTATTATTTGCATCTAACACCGTTAATTGTCACATTTTCGTTGGATTAATTTTATTGACCACTTACAATTGCATCAAATCTTTTTTACACCACTAAATTTCTCGATCCTGAATACCATAACAAACCAATACAACATGTAATTATAGTTTCGAGTACATTGGTAATAATGTCTCTACGTTACCATTATAAGCATTATCCTGTATTCATGTGTCTTAATTCCTAAGAGTACAAGATAGGTAAAAGCCACATAATTGGTATTATACTATTTTTTTGTGAATTAAGGAGATAGGAATTACAACTAACGAGTACTGAGATTGAAGAGTAGTAGTAGTATGTTAGAATATGCTTCCAACAAGAATTGAACTCGATATCTCCTAATAGAAGCTCGGGTATGGTACCACCAAGCTATTACTAAAAATTAGGCACACCATAATTAGCCAAATTAGGCACACATCAAAGCTCGATCATACCATGTTCTCATTAAATTCTTGCCAAATCTATCTCCAAACCCATATTATTCCATGCATGCATTCACTCACGTAACTAGCCTATATAACACACACTATTCCCTCGAAACCATATCAACCAAAATGGAAATGTTTTCCAAGATCAATGCTTTCTTGTTTTTGTTCTTTTGCATGGTGGTGCTAGCACCAAATTCTGAGGCCATTTCATGTGGACAAGTCCAGGGTAATCTCATCTCATGTTTTAACTACCTTAGGAATGGAGGTCCAGTCCCCCTCAATTGTTGCACCGGCGTTAGGTCTCTTAACAACGCTGCAAGAACTACGGCTGATCGCCAGACTGTTTGCAGGTGTGCTCTGCCCCTTATTAGAGCCATACCTGGGATCAACAACGCAAACCTTAGTAGCTTGCCTGGAAAATGTAGGGTGAATCTTCCCTACAAGATTAGCACCTCCATGGACTGCAACAAGTTAGTACCTACTTCTGACTTCATCGTTCCCAAAATTTAATCAAATTCCCCGATTATATATATACTTTCTTTTTTGTACATTTTTTATTTATTAAATTTCTTGACATAGACTTTTTTTATCCTTAATTTTCTGTTGCAGGATAACCTGATGGCACTCAAGGATGAAATACATTCATATATGTTGAACTTCAATAATTTGTAATAAGAACTATCAGAATAATTTGTAATAAGAGGACCAGCAGAGTGACTATGTAACACTCGCAGAATAAACTCCCTATTAAGGAGAATAATTGAAATGTGTTATTTCCTTTTACTCATTGCAGTTCTGTAAAATTACTACTGCATAGTGTGGTTCAACTTTCATGGGCATCATCAAGGTGAATAATCGAACGATAAATGACAAAAATTTATGGGATAGATAATAGATTTGATAAGAAGACAAACAACCCCTTACAAATAGCCATGAACTCAATAAAACATTTGATTTGTTCTAGGAACAGCAAATTCAACCCTTAGTATGAGGTTGCCATGACTATAACCATCGAGTTTGTTGAGGGTTCTGTCAGCATCTTCAATATTCGTGAAGTTAACAAATCTGAATGCTCTACTCTCGTCAGTGTTTGATCAATAGCAACGTAAGCTGGGTTTCTCGCTAATGTTAATATATTACAAATAGCAAAAAGAAAAAGAAAAATACTCTGTCGAAGTTTCAGATATCTCGTCAAGAGGTCTTATGTAGACTTTTTGGTACAAAATCAATAAGCAGCGAAATTTAGTACAGTCGATGTTTTTGCTCAGTAAGCTTGTAGAGTGCTCTTGAGTCTTGCCCAGAAGCTGTATTGTTCCTGTGCAGCAACCTACTTTGGGCTTGGCTAGTAATCCCTTAAAAACTTGATAAACATAAATTTAATCCAGAAGCGACCAGATTGGCTTACCAGCTATAGCTAAACCGCCACAAGCATGCCAACGCTGAGGACAAGTCGACAAATGTTGCTAATAGGGAACAGGAACTCTAACAGTTGAGGGACCAGACTTCATGTCCTCAATGACGAGGTTTCGAAGAGCAACAGCTACAGGACCTTCTTTTCCTACAAAATATAAGGAAGAACTTGCCTAAGATGATTAAAGACGGGCAAAAATATGAATAAAAGCATGTTTTGTTTATAGGCTTTCGTGAAAATCTTACCATCACCAATGATTGTTTCATCCCACTGCAAAACAGAACGAACAAGAACTCCGCTGCCTATTAACATCATTTCATCTGATTTTTTCCCTTCTTCAACAGTCACATTCCGTACTTTTAGTTGGGAAAGCTTTTTCTCCTTCAGCAAGCTTTCAGCTAGAACCAGAACTCTTTTAGCTGTGCATCCACTTAGTATTTTGTCAAAATGAGGCATTATTAGTTCCTTGTCCTCAGTAACAAAAGCAACATTCATGTTGGGTCCTTCTGCAACCAATCCATCCCCATCCAACCAAATGGCTGCATATGCACCCTTTTCTTCCGCTTCCATCTTTGAGAGTGCATTGGGGAGGTAATTCACACTTTTCATGATGGCAAATTGACGGGGTTTTATTGGGATTGAAGAAGTTACCACTTTGATACCTTTATAATCTGGTAGTGATATATCTTTGATCACAATGGCATACAGTGATGAGTTATAGCAGCCAGATGGAGACAGTTGGAAGTCTCCTGGACCTGCTGAAAGCCAATATCTTAAAGACCCATTTCTGCATTTGGAGGCACTAACAGTTTGTATCAAAATTCTTCTAATGCTTTCTCGGTCAAAGGGAAGTTTGATTTTAGCCATACTTGCTGAGCCTAGGAATCGATCAAGGTGTTGGTCCAATTCATAGAGATACCTGTTAACAGTTATAGCAACATATGTCTAAGATATATCCATATTTTTCTTTGCAAGATTGAAGCCCTCCGAATTAACACATGTTCATTAGCAAGTGGATCGTGCCAGCTAAAATTGCGCAGGGAGATCTCTAGTGACAAATGGTGAAGATTGGTCAATACTCAATACTTCCATAAAAGAGAAATAAACAAAAAGAACAATCTCACTCTTACAAGTCAAAACTGTATTCTGTTATTGCTCACGAAAAGGAAACTGTCCCCTAACATAAATGTTCCTAGAGAGGACATCAGTGCAGTGATGCTATATGATTACACATCACAATACGACAATAGTCATTAATGAAGTTGGAGATGCTATAAGACTACTAGATGTAAATTATAGTATAAAATATCAAATGGTTTGTGAATCATTGACAAGAATAACTAACCCGTCTACTATTGCAGCAGTATCAAAAACTCCATGCCCTCGGTGGACTATATGGTCATCCATGGGGATCACCATAGCAGCAGGATCCGTTGTGATTCCCCCAAAAATGCTTGAATACATGGCCAAGTATAACTGCTTTCTTGGGTACTTCTCTGGACTAGTTCTTAGCTTCTCAATGGCCTTAGTATCCATCAGCAACAAAAACATTGTTATTAATGTAGCGAAGTATTTAATGGCCAACCAAAATACTACATAACTCATACTAATGCCAAATAGGTCAGAAAATAAATATAGCTGCTGATTGAGTTCTAAACACCACCAGGTGACTGATTAACAAGCAGTCAACTGCAATAAGTTGGAGATTTCTAGCTCAATTAAGCACCAAGTAAGTCCACATTAATCATTAAGAGACAAAGATATATACATGTAACAAGTTTCTACAATGCAAATCGAGATAGAAAATAAAAAATATTTGGAGGTAATCGACACTTTCAAATGTGAGGGATCCCCTCGGCCCTGTCATTACAATCAAGTACAGTATAACCTAATCTGCAAACCAAGATGTCCATAATGTAACATCGAAAGTTCCAATTTCCAAACACCTTGTCGATGAGTAAATTCATATATCGATCATGCCATACAATGTATAAACTTCAAACCTATTGAACTTGCAGCTCAGTTTCTCGTCCATTCATTTGAATATGCAAAGTAGTAACCAAAGGCAAACTACATAGAATTATAACTGACAACAATTTGTAAAACCATCACCAATGCTAATGGTGAAGAACTGCAGCCTCACTGTATTAACTGAAGTGCCACAATTATTAACATGACTTGGTATCGGAATTCGGATATACCTCAGAGCAAGAAAACACAGGGACATCAAAGATTTCTTCTTTTCCTGCTTCTGCCAACGAAAAAGAATTACAATGTTAACTATAATACATTAATACTACCTACCTTCGAAAAAGATTGACTAGGTTGATTTTCAATAGTCAAAATTAATCAACTTTAAGATTTTAATTGGCATGCATAACTTTGTCCTAAAATCAAGTTAGTTACGATGTTAAGGGTGAAATATGTTGATAACACTATATTTTCCACCAAATATTAGTGGAATGTATTGGGAATTGATCAAATAGAAGTAAAGTTACCTGAAGAAGACACAGTTTGCTTACAATTTCTGACAACATTTGATCGTGTCAGGTGTTTATGAACATAGCCAAGATGAATATAGCGAGACCCAGTTCTTGAAAACGAAACATTGTTTGAAGAAACATATGAATTTGATGAGGTGAGGTGTTTCGATGGAATCAATGATGTTCTTGAGATGGGTTTTGTGGATGATGACACAGAAGCCATTTGAAGTCAACTGTGGCAATTTCCCAAATGTCAATTGATCAAAACTTCAGAGAGTGGAGTGATTCACTATTTCACTCAATTTTCTGTATCTATTTCTGATTTTGACAAGTTGATGGGTAAAATGTTAATATTTTCTAATCGATTTTTCTAGTACGTATCTTTTTCTAGAATATGTTATGAAGGTACATGAAAATAAAATATAATACTCTACAAAATATGTTTAAATTATGACAATTTTGTTAAATTTTTATTGTGTGGCAATAAGCTAAAAAATTATGTCAAAAGTTATTGATCTGTGAAATAGTTATAGGAAAAATCACTTTCATACTTATCTGCTATATCGATTTATAAATTTCTCATAAAAAATTTTAATCAATTAAAGTTTATCTTTGCCAATTTCTTATGGAGCAATAGAGATATTAAGAAAATCCAATTGGATCATTTGATTCTTTTTAAACATTCATAAAGATTATAGTGGATTTGATTAATTTGACGAAGAAATGACATTAATTTTGTAGTAAGAATCATTGGATAAGTACTACTATGCTCACTTGAAGACCAATAGTTGCTAGTTCTATTACAAATGTGTTCTGTTTTAGACAATTATGAAACAGTTTTTTTTTTTTTTTTTTTTGTAAATTAGCGATGAGATGGATTTCGAACTCAGGATTTTCTGGTCACTAGTAGAAGTTTTTTCCACTAGGCTATCCGATTAACTCAGACAATTATGAAACAGTTCTAGCGCAACCTTTGTTCACGAATTTAACTCCATTAATTTTTGCCAGCAATATGGAGAAGAAGTAACACTTCTTCGACTATAAAATATAAACTACACTATATGTTCTATCTTAATTTACAACAAAAACAGATTTTTTTTTTTCAAATAAAATAGTTTAGTTTAACATTACATCGCATATAATCAAGTCATATATAATCATTAATAATACTAAATTCGTTCTTTTTATTTGTCTTTATGAGCTCAATTTTTTTTGTTTCTAAATACTTGTCTTTCTAGCATAATTAATTGTAAATTTACATTTTCAATGTATTATTTTTTAAAAAAATTATCAACCAACTAATTATATAGTTTCAATTGATTGTCACCTTACACTTTCAATATATTTTTTGATAACTTTTTATTTTCGCTAATCCATATACAAATTACCAGAAAAAAATGGAGAGAATACTAAACTAACAATACTAGCTACAATGCATAGTTAGTGTTGTCAATGGTAAAAACTAATTCCAAGTCCCTACTTTCCAAGGCCTGAACTTTTTCCGAAAATACCCTTACCGAATCAGTGAATTCAATGTTGGAAGGAATACTCAACCTCAGATTCATTGGTTCGGTTCCAAACAACAATTCAATCTTTCATTATTATATAGCCGAACCAGTGAATCTAAGGTTGGATATTCATTTCAACCTTGAATTCACTGGTTCGGTAAGAAATTTTGTGGAAAAGTTTGGGGCCTTGAAAAATAGGGCCTTAGAATTATATATACCCGTTGTCAATGGATAGTGATATATTATTTCACCTCTCAAAAAGATCACCATAAAAGTAAATTAGGAGTGACTTAGGAAGAACAACATAGTGAACTAACTACACATGATTAATATCGAGCAGGTTTCATAATTAACATCGCTTTACATTACGATTTAGGAGTTAGCCAAATTGTTTTATGGATGTGATGAGATATTGAGATTGTCCAATTTAACATTTGATGCTGACAATTGACAAATGGACAGAACCCACTATAAAAGTTCTCTCAAACAGACAAACCAACAGTTGGAATGGTCGGCGGAGCTTACGACATGGATAACAATTATTTTCACATACTGACAGATTTCATAAACTTTCTTTTAGGTCGATTAATGTCAATATTCAAGATCATATCACAACAAATTCATAAAATATAAACGTAGATTTTATCATCCAATATTTCTACATAATTTCTACCTTCTCAGTGTAAATAAATCATCATCACGTAAGATATATAATTATTTAGTCAAAAATACTTTATTAAGGATAGAAAGATTATTAGTATTAAACTCTAGTATAAATAATTAATTTCGAAAGTAAAAGTAATTTCAATAGCAGGAGCAGTTATTAGAAATAAAAAGAATGCGTTAAAAATACGTTAAATTTTTAAACAATCAACTATTATGAGAATTATTTTTATTTTATTTTTTTAAAACGAAAAGAGTATTAAATTCATAGAGACTATCATATTTCAAGAAAGGATGTTTTAGGACATTAATAATGGGTATTTATATTATCATCTATAAAATTAAATTTTTGTTATATATGGTTCCACATTTTTCTTTTGATTCTGTTGTTTTTTTTTTTCTTGAATACCAATATTGAACAAATAACATTATGGTGATTCTTGGTAGACTACTACATTTGGTATACCTTAAGCTCAAAACCTCACGAATAAATTAAATAACACTCAAATAATATTTTGACACGTCTACTTAAATTCACCTCAATTAATTGTTTAAATATTATTTTTACCTAAATTATCAAATGGGATTTGAAATATCTCAACTTTCTTAAGACGAAATTCATTGTGAGCATGCATGTACAATCACAAATCTTCGGTTAGTTGATTTTCGTTGCAATAACATTTTATTAAATCGATATCCGATTATTAATTTATTTCTTAATGAAAATGTATCACCAAATATGTACTAGTAGTACTTTCTAAAATTAAACCTAAAACTAGAGTAGATTATTCTATTACCCCACGCAGAATAAAACATCGTAGTTATTTGGATATGTCGACACAAAAAGTAACATAACTATGCACCATTTCCGAAAATACCCAGAAATATATCATCATTTATCCACTAGTTAGAGAAAGAAAAATTCCACATAAAAAAGCTAGAGAGAGGAAATATAAAATTCAACAAAATCTGCGTATAAAATTGAGAGGCCTATAATTATACGCAATATTTGATTAAAATTTCACACACAATCTCTACTAGGGTTGAGTTAGGGTTTTGGTAAATATGGTGAACCCGATGGTGGAACGGGCCACGAGTGAGATGTTAATCGGGCCGGATTGGGCCATGAATATCGAGATCTGCGATATTTGTAATCACGATCCTGCGTATGCTCTTATCTCTTTGGTTTGTTCAATTTTGTTGATTAGTTGCTGGTAGCTTAATTTGTTTCATGGTGGGCTGTTTAATTTTGAGCTTGAGTAGTTTTTATTTAATTGGAACTATGTTCATTTTGTGAGATTGTTCATTTTTGAATTTTGATGGTTGAGTTTTTAGTTTCTGAGTTGTGAAGATTGTCTGGTTTTGATTTTTGATAATTTAGTTTCAGTTTTGAATTTTCATGGTGGACTGTTTAATTTCGAGCTTGGGTATTATTAATATGAGTTGTGCTCGGTTCATTTTGTGAGGAGTGTTCATCAAAACTTAAAATTGAGTTCTTAGTTTCGAGTTGTATATGAATTATACTTCCTCCGTCATGTGAAGATTGTCTCGTTTTGAATTTTGATGGTTGACTTTTTAGTTTTGAGCTCGAGTATTTTTGTTATATGAATTGTACTCCAAATGTCGCCTGAAGTTGTGTAGTTTTGATTTTGATGGTTGACTTCTTAATTTATTTTTATTTTTTATATAAATTATACTCCATCCATCCTATGAAGACTGTATAGTTTTGAGCGTTGATGGTATTGAGTTATAAGATTTTTTTTATACGAATTGTACTCCATCCATCCCATGAAGATTGTATAGTTTTGAATTTAGATGGTTGAATTTTGAAAAATATATGATGTATAATTTCTGGTGAAAGATATATCAAATGCTGGCATTTTTATATTATTATATTATCAATATCATATGTTGTTTCAAATCAAAAAGTTATCATGGGTCGATTAATGCTTTGATGGAAACTGTAAATACTTGGGTATATAGTATTAATTTGGAGAGGTGTATTCTTAATACTCGTGTTTTTTCTGATTATGGTTTCGATGACCAGCCAAGCTAAGGATGTTGTCAAAGGCATCAAAAAGCGTATTAGTAGCAGGAATGCAAAAGTACAACTACTTGCCCTAACTGTAAGTATTTTGGAACTCCTGCACCACTTGGCAAATTTTACCTTTATATGGCCACTTCACGAATACCTAACCCAGGAAAAAGAGAGCCTGCCTCCTTTGCATTCCCAACAATGTATTAATGATTTTTCTTAACCATCTTCGACCCACAAACGGATGCTATCCATCTATCTTTAGTTTCCCTGTCCTTGGACAGTGTTAATGACTTCTTTCTACATTCCAAAGTCTGGCCATTGATGCAATTACTCCTATTCCAATTTGGAATAATGTTAACTCGTATGGTTCAAGATTTATTGGGGTATACCAGGCTATTCTCTCTTATTAAGCAAGGTTCTGGGATCTGTTTGTGAACCATTTCTGCGAGAGAAAATTATTGATTAACTAAGACCCTGTTACAATAGAAAGTTGATTTCAAGGATGATTATATGATATTTTGGATTAGCATATAGAAGATTATGTTTTTTGATGAGGTGAATAAGGTCTCTCCAAATACTTTTGTCTTGGTTTTATTTAATTATAAATTTATGTGGCTATCTTCGACCCTTACTTGCATATATACCTATAAATAGAACAATCATAATGGTGACCACATGCGTAATTGTTCATTATCTGATAGCGTTCTAGAATTCTACAGTAGTTCAGTTGCAAGCAATGTTAAATATGCGCATCATCTACTCTATTTTTCCAGTTACTGGAGACGCTAGTGAAGAATTGTGGAGACATTGTCCACTTGCATGTTGCTGAGAGAGAGGTGCTCCACGAGATGGTGAAAGTTGTTAAAAAGAAAGTAAGTACTTGCAGACAGATCTTAATTAGTTGATTACCTTTGTACTAGAACCAAGTTTGTTATTAATTTTAAACATTTGGAATTTTAAAATGTCATTATCACTAATATAATTTGAATACATGAAATTCATTTTGCCTTAATTTTCCTTTGCGTATCTTGGGAGGGAGGGAGGATTGAACTATACTCAACTTTTAGTTTACTTCTAATTTTACCAAGCATTGTAGTTTAAAGTCTGTAACTCGCAGGAGGGATTATTACTTTTTCGTGTTTAGCCTTCACTAACATGATTTACATTTTTAGCCTGACTTTCACGTGAAAGAAAAAATCTTGATTCTAGTAGACACATGGCAAGAAGCTTTTGGAGGACCACGGGCAAGGTATCCACAATATTATGCAGCATATCAGGAATTATTGGTAACCTCCGAATCAGTCTCTTTTGTGGCGTTTAAAAGTAACGTATATATCTTTTAGTCCTTACTTATTCTAGTCTAAATGTTCAGCGTGCTGGTGCGGTATTTCCTCAACGAACAGAGAGCTCAGCACCTGTATTTACACCTCCCCAGACTCACCCGCTTTCATCATATCCACAAAACCTCCGTAACACAGAATCTGGACCAGAAGGTATAGAGTCTACCGCAGAGGCCGACTTTCCTACTTTAAGGTATCCATCTAGTTGTTCTTTTATTGCGACTAACATGCCCTGAAAATTTACGTCAGCTTTTGTGTGACTATGTTAATGTGAGTGCGTCATTGTAAGTTGTGATTCTCATTGTTATTTTGAATTGAATCCTGATCACTTAATAAAGTTTATCCAGTGTTAGGATTCTGTTATGAGCTAACATATAGCAGTGAAGCAGAGTTAACTTATAAGTTTTTGCAGTGCCCATTAATGGGTAGAAAATGTGGTGACAGTGTCCGTAGTCATTCCTATTCCATGTTTTGTTCTGAATTATAGATTCCGAATGTGAAACAGGGTAAGGATCCATTATCAATTTAGTTATGTTTTGTAAAAATCTAATACTGAAGATCAACCAGAACAACTTACCCTCTTCTGGAGTTGCTTCATATTCTTTTGTAATTCTTGTATCCTGAAGTCACAGTTCTGAGAATAAACCTATTTGTCTCTGCAAAGTATCTTTCGATGCTATGAGTACTTCATCTGTGGTGTTTTTACGACGATTTGCACTTTTTTATGCAGCTCCACCGAGATTCAAAATGCACGTGGCATTATGGATGTACTTGCAGAAATGTTGAATGCATTAGATCCCAGCAACAAAGAGGTATGTCGCCAAGAATGCCATTTTTTCGTCACTGTCATTTCATAGGTTTTTGACTTGGTTGCAATGATCATAATATTCAAGTACTGACTGTTTATATGATCCTGTGGCAGGGGGTTAAACAGGAGGTGATAGTGGATTTGGTGGAACAGTGCCGCACATATAAGCAGAGATTGGTACACCTTGTCAATTCAACTTCGTAAGGATTCCTTAAGTATTTGTATTTCTTTGGAGTCAGAGTTGGATCCCTTGTCTTTTCATTACTCATCTTTTAAAGATTGGATGCAATTGTTGGATCCCGTTTCTTCTCATTAGCCTGTCTTTTGAAAGATTAGATGCAATGTTTCAGCAAACATTCAATGCTATCATACATTTATACTGTTTCTCACTTCAGTGGTGACATCGAAAAAAAATCACTTTTACAAGATTGCTTGCATCTGACTTATGGGATGGGAGTGGTGGTTGAATGCATATAGTACTATGATTAGAGGCTGACCGTTTGTTCAACAAGCCTGGCTGTTAGTGAACAAGGCTGACTTATGGGATGGGCGTGGTGGTTGAATTCATATAGTACTATGGTTAGAGGCTGACCGTTTGCTGAACAAGCCTGACTGTTAGATGAAGAAAGGATCAAATTATGCACAATAGAAGTTGAATGAGTGATTGAGGTTGTTGATATGAGATCCTCTACAATAGTTTGATTTCCAGTTTTTTCTGCGTATTTGGATTTAAACAGTTCTTCTCTAGCATGACAGAGGACAAATTATAGGATGAGTAACTAATCCCTCCACCAAGCAGTGATTTGGTGAATTAATGTTACCAAATATTGTCTCATGTCAGAGCAATTACTCGATTTCATCAAACAATTTGTTCCTTGTATGGACCTCAAGTTTTGTATTCACTCAAAAGAAACTTTGGGGACTGCTCTATTCATGGTTAATGTGAACTTTATGCAGCGATGAATTGTTATTGCGTCAAGGACTAGCTCTAAATGATGACATGCAGAAGGTATTGGCCAAACACGAGTCTATTTCTTCAGGAACTTCCTTTTCTTCAGGACCTTCTATTTCTGAGGAGAAACCAAAACCTGAATCTGCAAGAACCTTGGATAATTTTGATGCTCCTCTCATTGATACAGGAGAAGGAAAAGTGCAAGCGTAAGTTTATCTACTTTTGTTAGGTTATCACATTTTGTGAAAATAATTTATCACATTTGAGTAGTTTTAATGTTCTTATACCATACACCATTCAATGAACATTTTCATCTCTATTGATGGGAATGTTCTCCTTTTTAATAGCTGTTTGGTTCCTTACTGACTGGCAAATAATAACTGAAACCTCTCTGAGCAGTATGCTTCCTATAGGTTGGAGGCGTTATATTTATATTAGGGTTGATGATGATGGGTCTGTTATTGCAAGTTGGTATTATATTCAGGAGTTATCTTCAGTTCTATTCTTGAATGTTAGTGATTAATGTTGACTCGTAAGAGGGTGATACATAATGGGATTTCTTTTGCAGATCATCCTCGAGCTCCGGTCTGGGAGCATTGTTAGCCCTTCCAGCTCCTGCAACAAATGAGGCACCCTCAACACCAATGAAGTCTGACCCCAAGATGGACCTTTTGAGTGGAGATGATTTCAGCTCACCAAAGGCTGAAGATGTGCTAGCTCTTGTTCCTGTTGGGGAAACTCAGCCTGGGGGCCCAGGACCATCTCAACAGAACGCTCTAGCCCTTGTTGACATGTTCACACCAGGTGGTAATACTCAAGAAATGCATTCAGTAGGTCAATCACATCCTTCACCACTTCCATTTCAGCAACAGCAAAATATGCAACCCCCACAACAGTCTTTATACCCAAATGGAGGCGCTTCTGGTGCAACACTAACCCAAAATGAGCAGGCTGTATATACGCAAGGCTCTGCTACTGCTTGGAATGGGCAGATATTGAATCACCAACAGCAGCAGCAGGCTCCTTCACCTGTTTATGGTATGTTATAAATTTTAATTATTTAACTCATCCTTTTCAGAAGTTTGTTTGTCACCAACAAAAACAAAATAAAAAACTAGGACTGTATATAGTTATCTGAGTAGTCGGGTCCGAGTCTTTTTGTGTGGAATTTATGGTATGGTAGCATACTAAGAGAAGTTAAATCCATCTCTTCAGATATATTTGTAATTCTTTAACTAGGACTGTTTTGGTACTGAAAGTGATACAATTTCCACCAATTTTACTACACTGGTGTGTTTCATGAAGCTGGTAGTGTTTATTGAATTCACGAAGTTGTTAGAGTATATTGAATTCATGCTTTATTTGGTTTAGGTGCCGACAATAATGATTCTCTTCCACCTCCACCCTGGGAAGTTCAGTCTGATGAGCCGATTCAGTCAATGCAAGTTCATCAGGCTGTTTCACAGTCTCAACCGTTTCCAAGTGCTGATCAATATCCTTATGGGTCACAGCAAATGGTGAATAACCAGGCTGGTGGTATGATGCATATGCATCCAGTTCCGGGAACTATGCCAGGAAATCAGAATGTAGGCATGTATACTCAGGGGATGATGCAAGGTGGTCAGTATGTGGGAATGTATCCTCAAATGCAACCTAGCCAGATGGCTTATATGTATCCACAACAAATGTATGGCAACCAAATGATGGGCAGTGCTGGGTATGGATATGGTCAGCAGCCAAATGCGCAATTTCTTGACCAACGAATGTCTGGACTATCAGTGAGGGATGATGGTGTCGTGGGAAGCTCATATTCAGTTCCGACACCCTCCTACGTGCCGTCTGGAAAACCTAACAAGCCAGAAGACAAGTTGTTTGGTGACTTGGTTGACATTTCCAAATTCAAATCCAAAACAACTCCTGGCAGAGCTGGAAGCACGTGACCATGGTGGTTTCACCTCCCCCGGTCCCCGTTTTTTGGCGTACTTAGTGTCCATTTTTTATTTGCTATCCCTGTGAAGTGTTTTCAACCATCTACATATTTAGCTGTTACTTGCGATGCTTGTTTTCCTTGGTGTACATTCATTTGTACAAAGAAACAGATTGCTAGGATGAATGACTGAATATATAATCTAGGTGATAGATTTGAATGTTCCCATAAATTCTTTTTTTTTTAGCACTTGCTTAAGATTTCAGAAAGGTTCAATTTGCAACTCGAATAGGAAAACTGAGGAAGATTGACTCAAATGCTCTGGTTTTACAGCTTTGTGATGTTTCATAATCTTTCTAAAGAAAACCCTCATTATCTTAACATTATCTATATAGGTGTTATGACTTAAACACAAAAAGTCTTTTAGATCTATTTGTATGAACTTTTATTTCAAGAATGTATTCTATTTCTCTTAAGTTTTACGTAAAAAAAACATTTACATAACCATGATTTGACAGATTCAAATAGTATGTTATTTCCTATAATCAATATGTCATTTACATATAAGATACTAATCATACTATAATTCCAAGATAAAAATATGATTCATCAAATGATAAGGTCATAATAGTAAAACCAAAACCAAAAAGTGTCTTGAAAATTTGCTAAACGACAATTAAAAAAGACGTGAGGATTAACATATTATAATTATCACAAAATAAATTATGATACTTGTATATATAACGTCAATGATAATTAGTATTATTTTGGAAAAATAGTAAAAAATGAAGAAAAATACTCCGAGTAGAATAGAAAACATTATTCTTATAATTGTATGCCATAGTGAAAACTCTTCCGACATCACCTCTTCTCTTTGTAAACAATCGTACGAGGTACCGTAATTACTTTTTCATGTCTTTATCGATTTAAAAACAATTTATTTTTTTCTGCTTCAATTATTTATTTTAGTATGTCTTCAGGGTTTTAATCGGGCTACTTCATCTCTATTCAGCTAACAATATGCAGGTAAACTGTTACTTGTATATTTGAAGGTCTTCTTTTTAAGCTTTTTGTTATTGTTTTTTACCTTCTCTATCCCAAAATGATTGTCCAGTTTTGAATTTTGATGATTGACTTTCTAAATTGGGGAATCGAGTATTTTCATGTATATTATATAGAAATTATATTAATTGGTAGTATTTTTAATGTACATCACTTTTAATCTGATAAATTTGATTAAGTTCAAACTTCTATATCTGTTGAGATTACAGAATTTGTTACATTGAACATTGAAAAATCAAACTGGTAATTTTTGGATGGAGGGGGGATTTTTTGTAAAATTTTATATTTATGGCAGTAGTTTGAATATGACGATTTCGTGGTTATTGTTAGAGGCAAATCCTTATAATTAGGTTAACATTCTGCGTGAATTGGTTTAGAGATTGGATCCTAGATGGTTTTTTCAATGTGAGATGCAGATGACTTGTAAATAGTTAATATCTTATCATAATTTAGAAAAGGGTTTAATTGTTCGAGGGATTCGTTGTGAAGTCAACAACAACAGCAATATGGCCGAATGGTTTGAAGAGCCTCCTGCATGAGTTGGGTAAACAGGGATGGGTATTACGCAGCCTTACCCCTCTGAAAACAGAGAGGCTGTTTCGAAATTGGCCCACGGATCTCTGTCTAGATTTACGTATTTGGTTGATTGTTTTATATGTTTGTGCTAGTGTGTTAACCTTGTAATTGTGGATGCTTTACACGTGCTGAGAATAGGCATCAAGAGCGAGGCTATTTAAAGAGTACAAAGAAGTGCACAAAGAGAAATCCGCTGATCCAGATATTCAGCTTGCTTGTGATGATACCAACATCTTTAAATGGACTGCCCTCATTAAAGTAAGTCTATACTTATTTTATTAAGATTATTTTGTTTGCTGTTCTTAGTTGTAATTGGTCATGCTGGTGATTGGTTTTATAAGATCTGTTGTATATATCTATAGGGGCCATCAGAAACTCCATATGAGGGTGGAGTTTTCCAGCTTGCTTTTGCAGTCCCAGAGCAGTATCCTTTGCAGCCTCCTCAAGTGCGGTTCCTGACCAAAATATTCCATCCAAATGTACATTTTAAGGTAATATAATTTTAACTAAGCTAATATTGATCTTCTAAGTTGACCGGAGTTGTGTCTTTTGTCATTAGAACTTAAAAGTGACCAAAATGTTTCTTTTTCAACACCATACTGCTTGGATAGACCATTTATGAAATTGTTAATTCTTTTGTTGTTGCCGCTACAGACTGGTGAGATATGCCTTGATATTTTGAAGAACGCTTGGAGTCCAGCTTGGACTCTCCAATCTGTTTGCAGGGCAATAATAGCTTTGATGGCTCATCCAGAACCTGACAGCCCACTAAATTGTGACTCAGGTATTGCTTGATATCATGCTCATGCTTCGTATAACCAAATCAGTTTTGTTCTGTTCCCAACCTTAAGGTCATTGCAAGTGCACATAACGTTAGCAACTATGGTCTCTAGTCACTAAGTGATGCTGGGGATCTTTTCACTGTTCATTGGGATATTCAGTTTCTTAAAGCTAGTAACCATAACAAAGTAACAAACCAAGCCCTTTTTTGCTACTGGAACCGGCTATAAGTATAGTCCTTGTCCAGCTCTTCTGCGATCTACCTCTGCCTCTATATGCATTAATGACTATTGTAGCTTCACGTCTTCTGACTGGTTATCTATTGGACTGCTTATTACATGACTACACAGTCTCAGATGGGTCTCCTTCAGTTAGAACAACCTCTACTTTCTCTTATATATTTCATATCTAATTTTATCTTTGTGGGTAACTCCACGCAACCCTCTCAACGTTTTCATCTTTGCTACTGACTTCTTATGAACATGTTGATATGTCACTAACCACCAATATGAATCATATAGCATTGTCGGTATGATAGCCATCATGCAATACTTACCCTTGTTATTTGGTGGGGCCTTTTGATCATACAACATAGCTTCTCATATTGAACTTTATTGGCAACTTTGGTTGCTTTGATGTTTGTGAACGGTGTTTGATTCTTGGATTCTCCTCCTATTAAGAAAAATAATATGTGTTGTCAGCATATATTTCTCACAATAATTACTTTTTTGGGCATACCTTAATAACTTAGTATGGCCCCACTCAGTTTGCAGTTAGCACTACCTTCTTTAGTAGTTGCAACTGTGTTTTTGTTATGGCTCCAGTGCTCCACACAGTCGGCATCATCTTCCCTTCCCTTTTTGATGTAGATGTCGTTGGTAACATCTTAGCCTTTGATTAATTGTTTGCTCTCCGTAGGTAATCTTCTTCGATCAGGTGACCAAAGAGGGTTTCAGTCAATGGCAAAGATGTATACTAGGCTAGCAGCTATGCCAAAGAAGGGGTGACAACATATTCATTCGACTCTCTATATGACCGATTGGAAGAGGCAACTTTTTCTCTTTAATTTATTAAATATCGAACATAGAAGAACCTTTCAATAAGTCTCGTCCTTTTTTCAGTTTTTGTGGTCAAGATGTGCTTCAAGTCTCACATGTCTGTTTATGGATTCCTTTTTTTCGTTTCTTCACTTTTGTGGTAGTGTAGCATCAATTATGGTCAATTGTCATACTATTGATCTGTGGGTGTTGTATAATTTTAACAAGACCTCAATTATTAGAAATAACTATGAGATAAGTGATTGTGTGCCTGCTTCTGTCTATAGTATTTCCTTGAAAAGTTCTTCAAATGTCCATGCTAAATATAGGGTTAAAACGACTGATTGAGATCATCTCCACTTATTCTCCTTGAATTATCTCAAGTTATAGTGCGAAATTTGCTATATTACAAAATGTTATTTTCCAAATCAGTGGTTGTGAACTTGTGATTGAGATCTGAATGTTCAAGACTAAAACTTGAGAGAATTGGAAGGTAATAACGCGAGGACTGTAAGTTACAATTTCATTGACTATGTACATACAATAGCTAATTGTTCAATGAAGTTCTCGCATTGCTTTGATACAAAAAAAATTGTAGTTAAGACAGTGTATAGTAAATCATTGAAAAGAAATAAAACTCTCCCATAGTTGAGTTAAACACTTCAATACCTCATTTTTCCATATTTCTTTTAATACTGGAATTAAAAAGTTATTATTACTCTAAAGGAAACAGAAAGAATGAATCAATATAATGCTTTTGCCTTTAGTCTATCTTAACTGAAGAAAATAGACGATGGACGAACAGAAAGGAAGCAAGAAATCCAATAGCACCAGTTGCCAGCATTATTGCAATCACCATCAGCAAAGAGTACCCCATGTATAGCGTTGCAGAGACTGCACCACTGAGGTTCTTGAGGTCGAAAACCAGATAGTTGATGGAGTAAAAGAAGATGTATAGCCCAACTGAACCAGATGCCGCGAATGATTTCCACCACCATCTCCAGTCCTCCACACAGAGATGCATGTATGTTAGGACTACTGAGACTTCGACACACACTACCATTAGTAGTAGCAATACTATGAGGAGGAACCCGAAAACATAGTAGACGCGACCCAGCCAGATGCTAGACATGATGAAGAATAGCTCGATGAACAGAGTTCCAAAGGGGAGGGTTCCTGCTCCTAGAACAAGCATCCATGAAGGGAATTTAGATGTTGGGATTTCTCGGGGAATCTGATTGGTTCGAATAGGATAATCAAGATGTGGTGCTCTTGTCCCGAGGAATCCACCGATCAAGGTAAGAGGAACAGATATAAAGAACCATAACAGTAACAGGACTATATATGTGGTCACAGGAATGGCTCCGGTGCTACCACTTCCCCATAAAAGGAAGTTCAGGACTGTTAGTATCAAGAAAGCAATTCCAGGAAAGAAACATGCAACTTGCCAGGATACAGCAGACCAACCTGTGGAATTTCCGCAGTTCATTGTTTTGTAGAGCCAAACAGCTACAAAACCTGCTAGAATTCCCAAGAACATATAGAACATAAGCATTCCTGTAATGAGGGCTCCCCTGGAGGCAGGAGACATGAAACCTAGAGCCGCGAAGAAGATTGTCACAAATGCCATGCCTAGAATCCGGCATCCATCAGCAACCATTACACATAGAAGTCCATGATAAGTTGGAGATCTGAAGACATCACCTACCACAAGCTTCCATCCTGATAACTCTTCGTTGATTTCAGACTGCGCCTCCTTATCAATTTCTTCATATCGAGCTAGATCTCTTCTGATTGTCCTCAAGAATATGATAAGAACTATCCCTGCCAGGAAAGTAATCACCATTAGGGAGTTCATGATCGAATACCAGTGAACTTTCGAGCCTTCCATTTTCAAATACGCATCCCATCTCGATGGCCACTTTATATCACTCTCCACAAAACCAACCTCATAGCTAAACGCCACAGTAGCCCCCTTCTTTATAGGCATACCTACTGCAACAGGATCACATTTTATCTTAGAAGGGTACTTTGAATATGTCGATAAGCTTTTTATCATGTCCTGTTTGTGTTGAAAGCTACAAGGAACAACCTCAAACCCAACCACCATGTAACCAGGTTCATCATTATCCCCACTTGTAGTGATCACTTCTGCACCATCTGCAGAACCAATCACTCCAGCCATATTTGCCTGCTCATACTTATGAATCAAAACAGTAAACTTGAGATGATTAAACACATATGAGACATTCTGAACCTTAATTCCAACAGGGAAACCTGTCCATCTAACAAAATAACCATCTCTATTCATATATCGAATCGCGGGAAGATTATCAAGATTCAAATTAACCTGATACATCTCATCAATTCTTTCAGTGAGAAGATCAAAGTCGAATGCGGATAATGGCTTTGTCTTACAGAGAAAGATCTCCGACTCGTTCTGGTTCATCTTGAATCTATAAGGTGAGTTCTCAATTCTATCCCCCATGAGAAGCTCCCCAAGATTTTCAGCACTATCTTTAACACCTTCCAAAGGCTTGCAGAAGGGTAAACTATAATACCCATAAGGCAATTCTGTATCAATTGATGTTAAAGAATTGACTTTCACAGATAGCTGATCTCCCACTGCATATTTATGAGGAAAGCTTCCAGGCAAATAAAATCCATTCACACACTGGAAAAATACAAGAAAAATGAAGAAAATTTTCTTGGATTTTTCAGAAAATGACATTTCTTGAATCTTGATCCTTGGTTTTCACTAAATAGGATCATTCATGAAGTATGATAACAGTAATATCTATATCAAAATTACATGCACATTCATGATTACATATCAACTTGTATCTTAGAAAATTAAAGAAGATTGCATGAGAAAGATGTTGTTGAGGTAGTTCAAGAAATCCTTAAACTGTGGATCAAAAATGTAGAATTTAGAATGAGCAAAAGACAAAGGAACAAATTAGCCCGAAAAATAAGTGGTACGTAGTATCACATGCATCCACCTACATGACTTATTACTCTCCTCTTCATTGATTAGTTCTTCTAATTTTGACTACCTCCACCCAAAAAAGATTGATCACTTTAGAGAATTGGAACGAGACGTATTAAAACACGTGTGATCGATAGGTGACAGGCAGGGAAAAATATTTGTGATCGAACGTGCCATTAATTGTTTACCCTATTAGTTTTATGTATTATATATCATGTTATACTTCCTCCATCTCTTAATAATGTCCGACTTTAGATTTTGACAGTTGAATTTTTAAATTCTGAATAGATCGTTTTCATGTATATGATGAACAAACTTTAGTTAAAAATATTAAATGCTAGGATTTTAAATACATTTTTTACTATTAACTTGATATGTTCGATCGAATACATATTTATTGTACTTTGATCTCGAGTCATGAGGGATATTATTTAGAGTATTTTTCATATACATATGCATGAAATACAAGTCAATCAAGGCGACGAAGCAAGTATTGAACTTGAACTTGTTTAGTTAATGGCATAATCCAATTTGCATAGAGCTGAGATACTGCACAAGGATCAATCTTGGTCTTTTCTTTGTTATTATCATCAAGGCTCACATCTTGTGCAAACACCATTGTTTTCTTTTCCACTCTCTTCTTTACCATTTCCTCTACCTTTTCAAATGTCAGCAACTTCATCAGACCATCTTTGTCCTGCATATCGAAAGTGGATGACGTGAACTTGAAGGTTAAGCGTGTTTGACATTAAGCAATTCTAGGAATTGTTGATCCTCGGGAAAGTTTCCTAGAGAGCGCGTGAGGAGTACTAAAACGTTTTGAACATATATTCAGAGTACTATAGTATATATCTTGCTTGTCAATACCTGGGCTTGAACTGCAGGCGAATAATCTTGTGGTGCATCAGTAAATTTGACCTCAGCTACGAATTTACCGAAGTGAATCCTTCTAGAAAGTGCCTGCAAATACTCAAATTAATTCTCCAGGTATCTTATCATAAACATGGTACTTCCTCTGTTGTCACTACTCTGATATGAAAGGGAAATTGTGAAAAATGCTGCTAACTATAAGATATGTCATTGTTCTTGAACAAATCATTTTACGAAGTACATGAAATCTAAAGAGCCCCGGTTAGAAAGGGTAAGGGAGGGTGGCCAGGTGGGGGTGGAGGGTCGGATTGTACAAGGTTGTTTCGAATGGACTGAACAGTGTAAGTTGCTTATATGGTTGGTAATTAGTCTTGTAACAAAACAAGTCATGTTGCCACATTGAAAAGGAAAAGTTGAAGTTCGGTTTTCTTGATTTTTCGTGCTTCACTTAGCTATGAAACCAAAAAAGTACGACAAATTAAAGATCTTCAAACATTCTTTTTTACCTGCAAACATATTAGATCACATGTTGCAGTGCTGGCATAGTTTCCATCGTCTCCCTCAGCACAAAACAGAGGAAGTAGTTTGTTTATGTACACATCCCATATGTCCTTGTTTATATTAATTGATTTCGCTGCAGGATGCAAAACCTGTAGTAGAATTAGTTATAAAAATATTATGGAAAGATTACTCAGATGTGTTTGTATCCGTTTTCCTTCGTTGAAATACTTACTGATGATTCGTTGCAAGGAGGAAAAACAGGCTTCGAGACGTTTTCTGGGAAGAATGGATGCTCTTCTGGAGATTCATATCTACCAACCTGTAACATGTTGTACACTATCAGTTTAAGAGTTCAAAATTATGGAGTATGTAATTTGGGATTCTGGATTACATTTCATTCGGAAACAGCCTCTCCGTTATCACACATGTAAGGTTGCGTATCATCAGAACACCCTTGTCCCGCTTAGGCAGGAATGTTCGCGAAGGCATTAAGACATGTTTATGTTGATGATGGTTGAATTAGATGCACTTATTAAGAGATCAAATGATGGCAAAATATGAAAACTTGAAGAATAACATTATTAAACATACCTTGGACTGAACTGTTTCAGTTTCTTTAACAAAATATTCAAACAAAGAACCTGAAAAGCCAGGAATTTGAGGGCAGCTTGAATCATATAACTTAGAGTTAAAAGGGTGTTTGGCCCTCTCAATGAGGCTAAAGATGATGGTATCTTCTTGAGTGATCAAACTCTTCCTCACTGTTTCAAGATTCAACATCTCATGGACTTTGGAAGACATGCTTTCTTTGGAAGGGGGGGGGGGGGAAGTGAAGGGAGAGGAAAATGTAGAAATGAGTTTTATAATGGATGTTTGCATATTCCTCACTTGATGGCCACTCAAGTGAAAAGTAACTTATAGGAAAAGAACAACAAAGAAGTGGATGCCCACAATATGAATGTTTACTTTGGTCAGTAAACAAATACAGTCTGTATATGTACTACATTATAAAAATATTTTGTAATCTTAGTGTTTCTTTAAGTTTTATGATTTAACCATCTAACTTCAACTTTGCTCATGTGTATTTTGAACTGTGTGATATGCTGGTCTATGAATTTAGATGGTTTATTAAGATTGTTGCGAAACCGTCACACTAACGACGGACTTGACATAACTTTAGGCAAAGTAGATATAGTTTCTAAAGTTTGGACGATATATAGCATTCGGATTGATACTCCTGTATTCCAATTTTCTAGGAATAGTTTTCATTTTGGGGAAATTTCAACAATGCTTGCAACATTGGAACTTGGAAGCAACCTACTTTTGCCATTAACTAGAACATTCAAGTGATTGTAATGATGCTATCAATTATCACAAAGAAAAATGGTACTAAAGAAGAGGGAACACATGAGGTAAGAAAAATATTAATTTTAATTGTAGATTAAATTAGGACATGGTCATTGTCATGTGGACCAAAGAAAAGTCCTTTAGATAGCTATTGGATTTGAAGTGTATGAGAAAAGGGTTTCCAACTTTCTGTCATGTAGTAGTAGTGAGGCACGCCAGACTCCAGACCAAATACGTCTTACTCATTAACCTTATATGCAATCATTCGTTTGCTTAAACGCATAAATTTTAATATGAGGGTGTATTATGTACGTGGTTCGATTTGGACGATTTTTGCTCTATGCTTAAACGATTCAAATGTTTCAAGAAACCAAGGGATTCTAATTTTGTCATATTCAAATAAGAAAGACAAATAAAACAAGGTTATTATACATTTATTGAATCAACTTTTACAATGAACTTATCAAATAGAAAATTTAGTTTAAGTTCGCTAAAGCATATTTTGTCAAACTTGCTTTTGTCATGCATCTCAAGGCGAATGGATTTTCAAAAATTTCTTCCATTTATGTTTTTATTTTTTTAGGGATGATTCCGAACTTTCAGTGAAAGTGTTTAAGTCAATTGTAAATTAATCAAATTTTACTTACTTATTTCCTAATCAATCATCATTAGAAATTCCTCAAAAATTTCGAATCATCGCTTTTCTGTTTTAGTTTCTAAAGTCTCAACTATACAACAAAAAAAAAAATTGTCACAAAATAGTGGATATCTCTGACTAATTTAATTATAAATATGTCAATTACATTCGTTTTTAATGTTCAATAAAACATTATTTTTAATGTTCTAATTCAATTTCCGAAACCAATTCCAATCAAGAAAGTTTCTTTGACTATCATGTCTTTCACATGATGCTAATATGGATTAGTTGACTAGTTGTTGCACAAATTTACAGCTAATCCATTTTCTTTTCGAACCAGTCTACAACTACCCCTTCCACCATCACCAAAACAACTCTGTAAATTCCATTCCACCCCCCTACCCCTACCTCCACCCCACCCCACCTACCCCTACCCCCCACCCAAGATGGGGTGTGGGAATTTATTCTTCATGGTGGTAATATCTTTCTCAGCAGCACTCATCACCTACAACCTCCTAATCTCAGCCAATGCATCTCTCAAGCAAGATCTTCCAGGTCCCTTAAACTCCATTTCCTCTTCGAGAAAATTCGTTGACCCTGTAATTAAAATGCCCTCTGACAAATCATTGGCCACTACCAAACAAAAGAGGTTATTTCATACTGCAGTTACAGCTTCTGACTCGGTCTACAACACGTGGCAGACTAGGATTATGTATTATTGGTTCAAGAAAATGAAGAACGAGGAGAATTCTGAGATGGGGGGCTTTACTAGGATATTGCATTCAGGAAAGGAGGATGCTTTTATGGACGAAATTCCTACTTTTGTTGCTCAGCCTCTTCCTTCTGGAATGGACCAGGTTCTTACATTTTGTTACTGTTTTTAAGTGTTCTTGTGTAAGGCTTTTTGCTTGAATTTTGTATAAAGACGAGATTTTTGTTGAGTATTTGTCGAAAGAGGATTTTTATTGAGAACAGGGTACCACCTTAGTTTATTAATAGTATATTCTCGGTGATTAATAAGTTGAAGTGTGATAATTTATAAACATGTATAACTGGTTTTAGTATGGACCCCTTGAACCAGACTCATAATATGGTATCAAAGTCAACCTCGGTTAAGTCCACTCCGAAACCAGTATGTGTGGGTCTAAACCGGTATATGTAGGATCGGGTTACATGTGCAAAATGTCAGTGATAAGGCAGTCTCACATTGGCTGATTAATATATGTATCTATAACCAATTGGTTTTAGTATGAACCCTCGCGCACTCATAACATTTTTGCTTGAATAATTCAATTTTATTTTAGCTGGAAGTGTTAGTTTTATGTGTTAATATCAATTTTTTAGAGTTTAATGATGGATGAAGTTGGGTGCGAGGAAGGAAAGTACATTACTAATCGTTTATTATAGTTTGTCTTTTCTCGGTGAACTGTCAGTTTCACTTATAGGGCTTTTGGAGCTTAGGATCAAATTTTTAGTGTAAATATGAAGCTTGGACCACATTGCAGTGATTGCATTTGAGCATTTATTTTGTACTAAGTATTATTGCAAGTGATTGTACTATGTTGGGATCTAACCACACATTTGTAGCTATTAAGTGTAAGAAACCGACTTCTGATTGATGAGTATTAACTTGACTTCGATCCAATATTCCTTTAGAATATGGTTTTGGTCATGCCAGTTTGTTTGATCTGGAGCTTGGACCACATTGCAGTGATTGCATTTGAGCATTTATTTTGTACTAAGTATTATTGCAAGTGATTGTACTATGTTGGGATCTAACCACACATTTGTAGCTATTAAGTGTAAGAAACCGACTTCTGATTGATGAGTATTAACTTGACTTCGATCCAATATTCCTTTACAATATGGTTTTGGTCATGCCAGTTTGTTTGATCTGGACCATGGAACATGGAAATGTTTTGGTTGGTAATTCATTTGGAGAGTAGCTCATTTTGTTTTGTAGTCCTGATAGAAGGGTACCAACTCTGGAAGTCACGCTTTCTTACAACAAAACAATCAAGAGATATTGACACTTGACAAGAATGATAACCAATTCCTTTGGATCCCTATGGCCAAGTTCTCTATGTTAGTAGTGACTATTGAGTCCATAATATGATCAGTAGTGAATTGATTACTTAATATCTTCACATTGTTTTACCTTTGTCTGAGTGCACTGCAATTGTACTGATTTGCTGCGTTTAGTAGGAAAAAAATTAATCAGGTGTGCATGGGTTACTCGTGCTCACCTTTTTTATCTTAACAATCCTACAGGGATACATAGTGCTAAATAGACCATGGGCGTTTGTACAGTGGCTTGAACAAGCTAACATTGAGGAAGAGTACGATTTTCTAAGCTGCTCTCAATTTGATGATTTTCCAAATAAACCTCTTTTTAGTTTTTGTTTTTATAAATGTTGGCAGCTACATATTGATGGCGGAACCAGATCATGTCATTGTCAAGCCAATTCCAAATTTATCGATGGATGGACTAGGCGCTGCATTTCCTTTCTTTTACATTGAGCCTAAAAAGCACGAGACCATTTTGAGGAGGTTCTTCCCTGTGGAAAAGGGTCCAATAACTAACATTGATCCAATTGGAAATTCACCTGTTATTGTGGGGAAGGTACATACCTTGTTTCTTTGTATAGAGTCAGATTGGAAAGTTTTATTCTAATTTTATGTGGAATGATTCAGGAAGAACTGAAAAAAATATCTCCAACATGGATGAATGTATCTTTGGCAATGAAAAAGGATCCTGAAGCAGATAAAGAATTTGGTTGGGTTCTTGAAATGTAATCATCTATACATTGTTAACTCCCTTTTAGTTCTCCATTCTTTCTGTTTATTCCCTTTAATACACAGGTATGGGTATGCGACAGCATCTGCACTGCATGGAGTTGGTAACATCTTATACAAAGAATTCATGATACAGGTCTGGAGAGTTTAGCCTTTCGCATCTCCTTAATGTCTCGCTTATCTAATCTTCGGCCTTTTAAGTTTATCAATATGACTGATGTTTCAGATCATAAGCATGCTATTCTCTGAGCGATCGTAGGAAACACTTTTCACCATTTAGATTAACTAACCTGTTGCAACTTATTATGGAAGACTAAAAACATGGTTGGGGGTTTGGTCGAGGGTAAGAACCTTGGCCGTTGAGTTTTGAAAAGAAAAACAAAAACAAAAAACTGCAGTTTCAGCTTATATTGGTTATAAAGCATTTTTCCCTTAAGTGTATTCCTCTATAAGCATTGTTCAATGAGCAGTCTGAAAACGTTGGACAACAGATTCCAAATTACGTTACTCGTCTTGCGCTTACTTTAAGAGTACTTATAGATGCATTGAGGGAGGTTGATACTAATCACAATTGGCTATCCAAGAAAGTGGTTACTGATACAACCATTTTTTCCCTGCTTCGACAGTTGTTTCCTTGTTTAATTGGCTAGACTACTTCTTGTTTTAAATAATAGGCAAGGAAGGAGTATATCAGATTCTAGCTGGCTCTTATAGTTGCTTTCTTTTTGGATCCTATTTTCTGCCATGTGGTAACTTCCCATGCCTAGATTGTAGAAATGTAATGTTAAATATACATTGTAAATTATCAACTATATAAATCAATATCAACATGTTTCGCGATTGAGTGATGAGCAGAAGCTTATGCCTTTTTGTTGCGTTAATGCATTGCAGCCCCCATGGGACACGAAAATCGGCAAATCTTACATAATTCATTATACCTACGGTTGTGACTATGACATGCAGGTAACACCTCTGAAGCCTAAACGTGTTTTTCTAATTCCATAATTTATTGTGGCCTGGATTTGTATTTTCTGGTACATCACTACCTACAAGCTGGGTCTTTTTTGTATAATTTTCTATTAACTGACTATCTTTTATAACAGGGGAAGTTAACCTATGGAAAGATTGGGGAATGGAGATTCGACAAAAGATCTTACGACAATGCCTATCCTCCTAAGAATCTTACATTGCCACCGGCAGGAGTTCCAGAAAGTGTGGTAAGGCGTTCCACCTGCACCATCAGAAAAACATCTCATTATTCGTCTACGAATCGTATAACAAAGCACAAACTATTTATATTCCCCTAGCTGAAACTGAAGTACATTCTTAACTCTGCAGGTTACTTTGGTAAAAATGGTGAATGAAGCTACAGCGAATATTCCTAACTGGGGTTCTTAAACGACATAGCGCGAGCTGATACTCACACAGGTTGTTGTATAATGAAAATCAAAGGCATACACATGTTACATGTAATGACTTTGGTTCAAAGGTTTTAGTTATTTCCACTTATTAGCTCATAAGTTGTATCAAATGTATATGCGGTATGGTCGAAAATATTCCCCTAATAACTGTTGATTATCAAAATTTCACGTAATATTCAAAAAAGAAGTTAGATAATAAAAATCCCATTGTCAATATAAAATGAAATTTATCTTAATTTTGTTTAACGATACCTAAATTCGACCAGTCATCATTACAATCACTTCACAATGGGATTTACTATACACACTCAAATAGTGGGTTACTATTGCAATAAATGACCATTTTGTCCTCCCATTTAACTTCTTCATCTACTACACTTCCAAATAGGATAGACAGAATTGTCATTTCATGCTATAGTATTTCACTATTTGGGTGTGTGTATAACAGATCAGCTTCACAATATTAGATCCACCCTTGTTTGGGAGTTTGGTATCAAGTCCCCTGACCATCTAACGCATATTCCCCGATTTACTTCTTCGTGTCTTTTCATGACGTGGGGCAACGGGATGTAAAAATTGCAGTTGAACTTTTTTTTTCTTTATCAAAAGTGGTTGAATAATTAATGCTAATAATAATTTTGTTTTAAATGATACTCTTTATATATTACCTAAAATGTATCAAAACAATAAATTAAAAAATAATATGCAACTCTAAACATCATTTAAAAACTTTAGGAATATTTTGATTTCATCTCACACTTTTTATAACCTAATTTGGTGAAATAGTATCTAAGAAAAAATTTACTTTTACAAAAATATTCCCTTTGGAAAAAGTAATTGATCGATCATTTTGTTAATAAAGGGTAGTACATGTTTGTCGTGTGTCAGCCACAACTTCGACCTCAACCAGAAGACACGCTTCGCAGCATCCTTATACCAATTACTTCTCCGATTCAGACATATTTCCGGTATGATATTTTTCCAAATTCAACCTTTCAATTTTCTAATGCTTGATGTACAACTTTATAAAGCACTGGACATCAAAAGATGCACATAGAGGAGTTTTCAACCTAATTGTTTTTATTCGATTACTTATTTGCTCTATTTGTTTCTAATCCAGACCTGAATTTCTTAATTTACAGCTGATAGTTGAAGTTTAACTTGAATAATTTGCGAGCTCTAATTTCCCCTAATTTTTGTTAACCCTAGTTTCTCTAATTTGATTAGTTGGGTTTTCATTCTTACTAATTTGAATCGTATTTTTGATTAGGAGATGAAATTCGTAATTGATTGATTTCCGAAATTTGTAGTTGGAATTTTTAGATAGAATGACCATGAAATGTTACAGGTTATAGGCGAGGATGGGCTTTTATGGTTAATCTTTTATACAGTTTTCAACTTCGATTTTGAACTAGGGTAGGCTGAACGTTTTTTAGTTTCAATTGGTATGTGTTCATTTTGGTAGTTCTTAACTAGAGATTGTGGTTACTGCAGACTGTTGCGATTGCTGACCAAAGTTTACACCAACGGCAGCAATGACTTCTCTTCTTGTCAACGGAATTCCCCATTTCCGTCCACATCCCATATCAGAACTCACGAAAGGGTCTCTAATTCACTCAAAACTTAACACAAATTCTATGAAATTAAGACCTTCAACTTTCAAGGTCCGGGCAGATGTCAGCACGAGCAGTGTTGAGCCTCCGATGACAAAAAAGAGTTCTGATGATGACCAAATTCAGAAGTTCCTGAAAAGGGATTATAAGTGGGGATTTAATCAAGAAATAGACTCCTTTTCATTACCAAAAGGCCTATCCGAGGAAACTGTTAGGTTAATATCTGCAAGAAAAAATGAGCCCGATTGGATGCTTGAGTTTAGACTAAAAGCATATGAGAAGTTTTTGAAGATGAAAGAGCCTAACTGGTCTGACAATAAATACCCGAAAATTGATTTTCAGGATCTGTGTTATTACTCCGAGCCTAAAAAGAAACCAACTTTGAATAGTCTTGATGAGGCTGACCCTGAGTTACTCATGTACTTTGATAAACTTGGTATTCCTCTGAATGAAAGAAATAGGTTAGCTAATGTAGCGGTAGATGCTGTTCTTGATAGTGTTTCAATTGCAACGACACATAGGAAGACTTTGGAAAAGTCTGGTGTGATATTCTGTTCTATATCTGAAGCTGTAAGGGAGTATCCAGATTTGGTTAAGAAGTATTTGGGAAAGGTTGTCCCTTCTGATGATAACTTTTATGCAGCCTTGAATTCAGCTGTGTTTAGTGATGGGTCGTTTGTATATATTCCCAAGAATGTGAAGTGTCCAATGCAGATATCAACATATTTTAGGATTAATGCAATGGAGACAGGTCAGTTCGAGAGGACATTGATTGTCGCAGAAGATAGAAGTTTTGTGGAGTACTTAGAAGGGTGTACTGCACCCTCCTACGATACTAATCAGTTACACGCAGCAGTGGTTGAACTATATTGTCATGAAGGAGCAGAGATTAAATATTCGACAGTGCAGAACTGGTATGCTGGTGACGAGGAAGGGAGAGGTGGGATATATAACTTTGTCACTAAGAGAGGACTGTGTGCTGGGGCCAGATCGAAGATATCTTGGACACAGGTGGAAACAGGGTCGGCAATTACATGGAAGTATCCAAGTGTTGTTTTAGAGGGTGATGAATCAGTAGGGGAGTTCTATTCGGTAGCATTGACTAATAACTATCAGCAGGCAGATACAGGGACAAAAATGTTACACAAGGGAAAAAATACCAGGAGTAGAATCATATCTAAAGGTATTTCCGCTGGGCATTCCAGAAATTGTTATAGAGGACTTGTGCAGGTAATGTCTGGTGCAGAGGGAGCTAAATGTTCCTCACAGTGCGATTCGATGCTTATAGGAGACACTGCCGCTGCAAATACCTACCCATACATTCAGGTAGTTACTTTTAAAACTTTCTATTGATTATTTGTTTACATCCAATTGCTGCTTATGTTCGTGCCTGGATTCATGGGTTTCCACTTGAGTTTTTTGCATGGTTGTTCTGTTTTGTTTATTACATTTGATGAGGTGTTGTCAAATTGATCTTTTACCTAAATTTGTAAATTGGCTGATGTTTAAAACAAGTAGTATTGATCTTTGGGGCTCATATAGGTTCTAAGCTATGCCTTCAGGAAATGGTATTGGCTATAGTTTACTACTTATCAATGGGTTTTAAAGAAATAGGTTAGCACCTGGGAAATGCCTTGTTTAGTAATTGAGATCATGTTCTCAGAGCCGAAACTTAATATGCAATGAGGATGGGACGTAGCATTTCGTGGTAGTTGTACAATAGATGAATAAGTAGAGAGCAAAATAACGGAGAAATTTTCAAACGGTTATGTTGCATAAATTCTGTTGTTCCATTTGTCAAGCCTATAATACTATCATTAAGTTTTAATATAATACTAGTACATCTCTTTTTTCCTTTTGCCTTCTGTTTTCATGTAGATTACAATTTCACTATATTATCAGTGAATTTGTGTGCTGTATTTCTGGGCACTAGATACTCCAAAGTCCAAACACTAATCCTTTGTAACATTTGTCCCTGACATTCTTTTGATATTTCGCCTTTAGCTGCTGGCTCGTGGATTTGATTTTTAATTACTCCCTCTGTTTTTTTTAACCTATTGTTTAGCAACAATCTACTTTATTAAAGACATAAAAGTATTACTCTTCTATCCCTATTTAATTGTATTGGTTCCTCCATAAAACTATTAGCTAATGTCTTGAAAGTTGAAAAGTCAATAAAGCATACTACTTTATTAAGGATAAAATAGGAAGTATAATGAAAAAGCACATTGAAAATAGTAAACACTATCTTAAAAAAATACAAGAATTCTAACCCAAACAATAAGTTAAAAAAAAACGGAGGGAGTATTAGTTGAAAACTGATCCAGAACCATAAGATCTGGCTAATGGTTGGTAATGCGGATGTCTTTATGCTCATGGGCCTGTAAGCTCATGCTGCTCAATTTCTTCTAGAATCGTTTTGGGAAAGGGGGTTGTTGCTGGTTATGGTGGAACATATTATGATCTCCTTGCTCCAAAACAAAAACATACCTGTTGTGAAAAAATTGATGAATGAACAACATAAGGAGTGACAATAATGGATTGTTTGACTGCTCACTGTGGCCAAATGCTGAAAGGGTCCTATATGAGAATGATCTCAGGCTCCTATTATGATAGCTGACATTGAATTCCTCGCTTGCTGATTCTTCACAGACTAAAAATCCTTCTGCTCGGATTGAACATGAAGCTACAACATCAAAAATTGGTGAAGATCAATTGTTTTACTTTCAACAGAGAGGAATCGACTATGAGAAAGCCATTTCAGCCATGATATCTGGATTCTGTAAAGATGTATTCAATGAACTTCCTGATGAATTTTCTTCAGAAGTGAAGCAGCTCATGAGCTTGAAACTAGAAGGATCTGTTGGTTAGATTGCACAACCGCTGTCTGCTGGATACTTTTGTTGGTGATGATGTTACGGACTTTGTGTACATGATGATGTATATGTAAACAAAAATTTAGTTCTTTAGGTCTGTTTTTTTTCCCTTGAATCTGATGGGTTTTTTTTTGTAAAAGTAAAACATTGGGATTGCTGTGTAGCAATTCTTACTTATATTGTATGGAAAATAAAGTGTATGGGGGCACATGTCATATTAGGTAAGGAAATATGTAACATTATATAGAAGCAGATTTGATCAGATTTTCAGTATTTTAAGATTTTTCTTTATTTTTCGAATAAAGATAGTTTTTCATATGATACTTCATAATTTTATTCATCAAGGCTATTTGTCACTTGGATATTTTATTGGCTTTTTTGCATTTGGATACCTCAATTTTCAAATTCATTTTCAATAATCAACTGAACTCTTCAATGTTTTAAATAGCCGCAATTCGTTTTTATGTTTCAATACAATTCTCATATATGTTAATCTTAAGAAACAAGATCGTGTGCAAATTTTATAGGATCATATACATACTTGGTGAATCATTTATAATTTCGAAGTATTTGTCTTTTTGTTAAATCAATTGCTCTTAACAGTTCATCCTATAGAAATTGCTCTCTTTTTTTTGATAAATAATTCATCTCATAAATTAACAATTGTTATGGTTAGAAAAATCATTACAAGAAGGAACTAAATTAATAACATTGTTCAAATGAGTAACAACATAGAAATTGCTCTTAGTACTACTAAGGTGACCTCAATTATTCCAATGATAAAGTGCAAAATAAATTAATAATTCAACTCTTTTTACGAGATAAATTTCATGAAACAAATTCAATAGAAAGTGAACACGCAAACGTATATTATAGCTTGTTAATTTTTTTACCTACAAAAATCATCAACACACCATATGTATCATGTATGCTTGCGCAGTTGCGCTTGCCAATCACCCGAACATGACCCGTGTACAGTAGATATCGCCCCAACAGAAGCCCAATTAAAACCCACCTTAAATCATATAAATATACATCACCATTATCTCTGAGAATAATCCTAACCCTAATTCCCTTACTCCTCCTCCAACTCCGCCGCACATCCGTTGCCTCCATCCAAAATGGTCACCACCGGGAAGAAAACCGTAAGTGTTACTCAAAACCCATTTAAAAATTATGCATTTTTTTATTTATATGGTTGAAATTAAGTATATCGATATAGGGGTAGAGATATAACAAATGCTAGTGTTTTAATGTATTTTGGTATTGACATAATAATTTTGGTTGGAGTAGAAGTTGTATGTTTTGATTACGGAGATATTTTAATGTTTGGAATTAACTATTTTTAAATGATGGTGTGTAATAATTGGTTACAAACATATGAAATGATAGTATTTTTATTGAGCTCTATTATAAGATTGATTGAAATTTAGTTATTCCTGTTGATTAAGATTATGAAGTTTGGCGATTTTGATTATTGAAAATCAAACTGTGATTAGAATGAAGTGAGCATTTGCTAATTATTGGTATTAAGTAAATTTAAATTGAATTGCAGAAGAAGACTCATGAGAGCATCAACAATAGGCTGGCTCTGGTGATGAAGAGTGGAAAGTACACTCTTGGCTACAAAACCGTGCTTAAAACTCTTAGAAGCTCGAAAGGTAAAGGCTTTATCTATCTGTTGTTTTGTTTTCGATAAAGATTAGACTTTATAAATTTTCGAGATTTTTTAGTAGATAATTTTGTTAATTGTGAAACTATGTTGGACAGGCAAGTTGATTTTGATTTCAAATAACTGCCCACCTTTGAGGAAGTCTGAGATCGAGTATTACGCAATGCTTGCCAAGATTGGTGTCCATCACTATAATGGAAGTAAGTAATGTTTTGTTATACATTGTTAAGTCATTTCAATATTTTTACTTGCTGTAGTTAGTGTTGTTTAATCATGCGTACAGTAGTTGTGACGGTGATTATTGATTGAAGTTGAAAAATTGGTTGTGTTGAGTAGCATACTATCAAATTGTTTTGTACTTGTTTGTAGTGGTATTTATATTATATGAAGGAGCTGGCTATGTTGAGCTTTTTGTTGGTATGCTAATCAATGTGATTATGTGAGACCATATGATTCATGGCTTTAGTCACTTCTGCTGTAATGCAGTTCACTTTTGTGCGAATAGTGATTTAAGTTGTTAACTTTTTCTGTTATGCAATAGAATGCTTATATTTTAGGTTTGTGATGATAATTGACCAAAATTCAGCTTATTTGTGAAAAAAATGGATGAGTGAGAGCTGCCTATGTAGTTGTTAAACGCAAAAGAGAATTGTGTATATTAGAGTCTTCTATATGTTCTAATTTGAAGCTACTTGCACTGATATGTGCTTTATGAAGTTGGATTACCAATTTGCCAACGTATTTGACTTTCAACACCTAATTTCTGAAAGTTTAGACTGTTAGAGTGAAAACTGATTCATTTATCGTGGCTATCTTTTCTCCTATTGTAGACAATGTTGATCTAGGTACAGCCTGCGGGAAGTACTTCCGTGTGTCATGCCTCAGCATTGTCGACCCAGGTAAGTGGAGGATATTGACAAGTATTTCTTCATTTTGGATACTAGCTTTGAAATAGAAATTTGATGTTGTATTAATTCTCCAGGTGATTCCGATATCATCAAGTCACTTCCAGGGGAGCAGTGAGACTCTCAAATAGCCTGCGTTCAAGAACAAATCGAAGTTACAGTAGGGTGGCTGTAAAATTGGCTTGATGATGTGATGCCTATGTTATTGAGACTTGTCCTAAAATTTTTGATGTTATGAAATTCAGTTGTTTTTTATATTACCCGGTTTACCTGCCATTTCTTACCTTTCAAAGAAACAAGGTTTCGAATCATCTACATTCTTTGGGCGGACATTAAATTATATTTCCTCTGTTCAATTTAATTGATGTTTTTGTTTATCAACATCAGTCTAGCGTACTCCAGGTTGAAACTAGCCGACCCGATCTACGTGCTCAGCTCCCAATGACAATTTTATCAAGATTCTTTAAAACTACACTTGATCCTTTGAGTTAATTGAATAGTTTAGTGGAAAAGGCTCTTGCTAGTGACCAGAAGGTCGATACTTACCTCATCGTCTAACTTACAAAAAAAAAACTACCCTTGATCCTTTATTTCAAAATAGACGTTATTAATCACTTGCATGTTAAATGTTTTGAAATTGTTGGTTATAATCATGATTAATCATGCTTAAGCTTAACTAATCACTTATATGTACTCCATTCATTTCTTTTTAGTTGTCGTTTTACTTATTTGCACATTAATTAAGAAAAATTAAAAATAGTTAAAAAATACATTAAAAAAGTAGAAATACAATTATTTGAACTATATGATTGGTTGATTGTTAATTTTAAGAGAAGAAGTAGTTAAAAAGTTAAATAAGAATGTAAAAGTAAAATTTTTAATATTAAAATAATTATTATTTTGAAATAAAAAATAGTGTTAATACGTCAACTAAAAAAACATAAGGGATGGAGTATATTTTAAGCATCAAACCTGTTTGAGGATACATCTGAAAAGACCAATTGTGTTTTTGAAAATACATTAAGAAAACATAATTGTCTATATACATGAATTGCTTTATGTTTGTGTGTACTCCATCTGTTTTTGCACTTGTAGTTTTAATTATTTTAAAATAAGTTAGGAAAACAAATACTCCATATTTAAATTAAAAATATTGATTTTTAACTAATAATTGATTTTGCTTTTAAAATATAAAAATGTAACTAAATGAAACTGTATAATTGATGGTCGATTTAGTAACAAAAAGTAGTTAAAAGGTGTATTAAAATGTTGAAATATAATTTTTATGTTAGAAAGTTAAGTAATTTATTAGTTTTAAAATAATTGATTGTTTAAGAAAATTATCATTTCATGATATTTGATTATTAAGGAGTTCAATATATTTTTCAACTGATTATTTTTATTTTTGATTCTAATAATTGAGTTTGCTTTAAAATTTGATTTGGTGTTTAACAGTAGTTATCTAATATATTATATAAGATATAATAGTAAGCTTTCTTAGTTTTTAATAAAAAACTTTTAATTAAATGATCAAATATGTTGAACAAAATAGTAGTAATATTTGAAGATAAAAATTAAGGATAGAAAGACAAGTTAAAAAAAAAAATCTAATTAACAAGTACGGAGTAATATACTGTATTCATAATTTTTTTTGTTGTAAGTTAGTGATGAAGTGAGTTTCGAACCCAGGACCTTCTGGTCACTAGCGAGACACTTTTCCACTAGAGTATTCGATTAACTCACTGTATTCATAAATTGAACAACTAAAAGATACACCCTCCATCCCTAAATGGTTGGTACATTTTTACTTTATATGGTTAAATTTTAAAAACTTTAATTAATAATTCTCATGAATCAGTAAGAGATATTTATGTTTTAAATTTTATTTTGTTGACCATAAAAATACAAAATATATAGTAAATCATTTAGAACAGAATGAATGATATTTAAATAATCATATTCAATTCATCTCAAACGCCCATACCATCAAATTGCAAAAGCACAAAAGGAGAAGAAAAAGTGGGAAGAAAAGAGGGCAAGAAAGGAAAAAGACAGAAACACTGTCTCAATCTTTTCGCTCTAATCGAGGAACACACTTTCTAATACGCTGTCCAAACAACAGCATTTTCCCATTTCACCCCCTCCAATAATTCTTCCATTTCTACCAACACAAAACACCCCCCCCCCTCCACCCCCCCCAACCCCACCACCAAATGAGCTCTCCTCCTCTTCCACTTCTTGAACGTTACCGTGAAGATCGTCGGAAGCTTCTAGAATACCTCCTCTCCTCCGGATTCATCACCGAAATCAGAGGACCTCAAGGCCCTATTTCCTCCCTTTCAGACCTCAATCTCGACTCCCTCAGTACCGACTACATTCTCGAAACCATTAAAGCTGGTATTCGTTTTTTTGTTCCTAATTTTAAAATTTAGTATCAATTTATTGTAGTTTTAAATGTTTTTGATTAAGTGTTTTTGTTTTTTAGTTGTTGTGAGCTTAGGTGGAGTGATGTTCAGGTTATGCTTATTATGAACTAATTGTAAGCTAGTGTATTATAAATTAATTGTACTTTCACATGATTGAAATTATATATTTCTAGTGATTGTTAGCTTGTTTTGTTTCTATGTCATATGGAGTCGAAAGATTTTATATTCTCACTCTTGGATATAATAGAATAAATCTCAATGGCTTATTAGACTACCTGTGCTTCGTATCTATTGTTAACTACTCCCTCCGTCCCTAAATGATTGGTACATTTTGATTTTTGTGGTCAAATTTTAAAAAATTTGATCAAGAATTCTCATTAAACGATAAGAAATAATATAGCCAATCATTTAGGGATGGAGGGAGTAGTAGATAGTGTTTGCCCTTTACTCTTGGGTCAATTCGGAACTATCTCTTTGTTATCACATGGTTAAAGCTGCATACTATCCGAATCTTCCTTAATGAGGCATTAGAGGATGTTGTTGTTGTAGTGGTTGTAAGCTTGTTTTAAGCTTAGATGGAGTAATCATGATTTGTTTGTTTGTTTCTCATGATTTAATTGTAGTTTTAATGATTGTGATTATGTAGTTCTTTAAGCTTTAGTGGTGTGGTTGATGTTTTCTTGTGAATTAACAATAAAAAGTAAATTGTTTCTAGGCCTAAGTATTTTAGAATTTAACAGTAAAAAGTAACAAATACAAAAGAAATGAATCAATTGAATTAATTTTAGTTTTAAATGATTGTAATCACCTAGTATTAGTGATTGTAAGCTTTAGTGGAGTGAGGTTTGTGTATAATGAATTAATTGTAGTTATGTAGTAGTGATTGTAAAATTGTTTTAAGATGTGGTGGAGTAATTTTTTTGTTTGTTTATGACGAATTAATTTTAATTTTACATGATTGTAAATTTGTAATACTGTATTTTAGGCTCCTGTTAGCTAGTTTTAAGCTTAGCTTTAGAGGTAGATGTTTTTATATTTTTATATAAATGTAGTCATTGTAAGATTAAGTACTTTTTAAAAGAATTAACAGTAGACAAAATAAACTAAAGTAACGGTAGTTTTAGATGATTTTGATTATGTAGTTTTAGTTCTTGTAAGCTTGATTTAAGCTAGGGTGGAGTGATTGATGTTTGTTTCGACAACTTGATTGCAAGAATATGTACTTAAAATTAATTAATTGTAGTTCTAGATGATAGTCTTAGTGTAGTTTTAGTGCTTGCAAGCTTGTTTTGAACTAAGGTGGAGTATTGATTTTTGTTTAATTATATTAATTAAAGGCTCGCGTACTTTAAGATGAATTACTATTAGACGATTGTAATGGTTTGAGCTTTTTTTTTGCATAGGTGGAGTGATTGATGTTTCACAAGCGACTAAGCGGTATTGTGATGAAGCAACACAGCCTGTTATGGTGAGAAAACGTTTGTGGTGTGCCTTGATATCTCTATCTATATATATTTGCAATAACGTTCTTTTTTAATTTGATACAATGTTCAAGCAATAAGTTACACACTTAGTTAATACGTTTAACTACTATTACTGGATATGTTATATGATGCCTTCTCATAATATTGTTGACACACGCACATTAGAAGATCATCATATATTGTAGCTTGTAAGGATGATCCTGCTGAAGGATACAGTTTCTTTCTGGTTGTCCTTTTTTTCCTGCTTTTAGCTCGATTTGAAAAAAAGAATCATCTGTGTCGTTGCTTGAGTTATGGTTATCTGTTATATTTTGTTTGTGGACATAAAATCTATTTTTCAGTATTGGTTTTACTTATATAATATGAGATTACTAGAACTATTTTTCAGTATTGGTTTTACTTATATAATATGAGATTACTAGATCTTAATATTCATAACAGATATCCATTATCCAACAATGCTTGTTTTGGTTTATGTTTGTTGGATGGTATATGTTAAGGAAACCATCAATTCTCCTACATTATTGAATAATTTATATCATAAGCTGGCCATGGGTTTTTAAGGTCACTGTAGCTTTCTTACGTTCCTCTTGTTTCTTTCCTTAGTTGAACTTGCACTCTAGGGACATCTACTTTCTTATGTCTAATACTGAATCACCTGGATCTCCTCCTCGGCGTGTTCCTCCTCCTATCATAGCGAGACATGACGGTGAGAACCAATTTCAGAATAACGTCAGTGGTCCTAGAGCACCTTTATCTGCTGTAGATTCCGACCCGCGAGATGCTTCGATGAGGTCTGATGCACTTGACTTCGAGAGTGATTTTAATAGCCTTTCACTGGGACTACCTATATTGAGAACAGGTACATGCTTTTGTTGTATTTCGTTCTCATATGAAAATATGTGCAATATTAAGCACATCTTTTGTAGTCAATAGGTTCTCACTTTTTGAGGAAACTGATACATTTTTTCAAGATCTCTAAGTTACTAACGGATACATGTTTTGTTGTATTGCATGCTCATCTGGAGCCATTTGCAATATTAAGCAAATCTTTTGGAGTGATAGGTTGCCACTTTTGAGAAAACTGATACATTTTTTTCAGGATTTCTAAAGGATTATCAGACAATGACCTGGTGGAATCTGCTTATGAAGTTTTGCTAGTATGCATGGCCTTGTCGGGGTAAACGCCTAGTCATTCTTTCCATCACAAATATTTTCACTAACACATATTATTCTGCCACCATATCTGTGATTACCCTCTCTCCTTGTACATCCTTTCTTTTATTTTCCACAGTTCCGTGTTCTTTATATAACGTTGGTTCCTTATATGCTCAGAGCTCATTAATTTACTTTTTATCTTTTCAATTACCAGAGTTGAGATCCAGTCTACTGAGGTTAAGAAAAAAGAGAAAAGTTCTAAACTTCTGGATGTTTTGAAGAATAAAAAGGACAAAAGGCATTTGTCATCTCAGTCTTCTATAAGACGGCTAGATTTCACCGATACAATGCGCGTACAATTACAGGCAAGCCTTGCACTCTCTTCCTGTGTTCATATTTCATTCTTATTCCACTCACTATTAACCACCCGCACCTCCCATAAAATAATATATATGAGGCATTCTATGTGGCACCTGAATGTCATATTTCTGAACGTTGTACTTTCCAGTCTCATACATGACTGTATATATTAACCTCCTTATTTTATTTTTATTAGATTTCAGAATCAAAGGCTGCAGCCCTTCGACGTCTAGTTGTTCGATCTTCATCTGTTCAAGGCTGGGAACACGCTGATCTTCCACACATCTCATTGGGGTTCTTAAATGGTGGATATAGATCTGATTTCCCCAATGAGAAGTTATTTTTACAATGGAAGAATAGGCATGTAAGGAAATTATTGCTGCAGTTATAATTCCATGTCTTAAATATTGGAATAAATCAAAATGGATCATTACAACCTATGCCTTTTATCTACTGTGAAGTAGTAGATAGTCTTTGCACTTCATCTCATGCTAATTTAGAAACCTCCCTATTGTCACAGGGGTAATGCTGCAGAAAATCCTACCCTACCCCCCCACATCCACACACACACACACATTAGGAGGGAGCCTTTTTAGATGCATGTTTTTGTTTGGCTATAGTACCCTGCAGAAAAATTTGAATTCATCTCACAATCACAATTTTCCTTCCACTTTTTGTTACCAAAGTTGGTAATATGAGACCCTAAAGGAGATTTCTATTTTTGGAAAAAGAGCTCCTTAATTTTGGGACGGAGGGAGTAATTATGTCCAGGCTTGTATCACGTCTCTCTGTTACAAGATTTTTTACCGAGGTTGAATGCTTCTAATATAGGTAAATATTCTTGAAGAACTGTTGTCTTCTGCTGGCAGTACGGTAAAAGAGAACAAATCCACTGACCTTCTACTAGCCAAGATTAGAAACTCTGAGGTACTTCTCTTGTTTGTTTACTCACTGATTCAGCTTTTATATCTATCAACTAAGATGATTAAATTAGTTCTGCCTCTTGCAGGAAGGAGAAGTTAAGATGTCTTACTCTGAACGCAATGAGGTCCTATCAGCTCTGAAAAGATTCATGTCAAAATTTTCATCTATACCCACGCGGTTTGGTATACAAGGGGAAACATATTATTGGACGTCTGGCTACCCCTTAAATATAAGGATCTATGAGAAATTACTATCGAGTGTATTTGATATTCTGGAAGATGGTCAGCTCATAGAGGTAATTGTTACTTGGATTTATAAGCAACCACAATTTCATGATTGGCTGACATATATTATTGTACTAATCATATCTTCGTCACATAGGAAGCTGATGATTTATTGAATACCATCAAGTTGACTTGGCCTGTTCTTGGAATCATCCAGAAATTGCATGATGCATTGTATGCATGGGTGCTTTTTAAACAGGTCTCAAACATTAAATATCTCTGTAGTTCATATCCTCTGTCTCTTCCATTTTTGAGTAATACTTGTCAAAGCTCTTGTACTTTACACTTTCGAAGCTGGGGTAGCTCCTCTCCGATTCTCAGTTTTCAATATTATGGGTGTGGCTCTTCCATTCGAATCATATAAATAGTTTGATATTAATTTTACCACTGAGATGCAATTCATTTTCATATTTTTGTAAGTTATGCAATGTGTAATGCTATATTTTTGTACTGGAAGTTTGTAGTAACTCGGGAGCCAGAATTGTTGCATTGTGCGAATGTTGCAGTACAGAGGGCCTTACAACCTGGAGACGCCAATGAGAAGGCGAAAGAGTATTTGGATAACCTATTCTGTCTTACTGGCTTTAATGGATCTGAACGACAATTAACTGTTCTTCAGATGATCTTATTATCGATGGGCCAATGGTGTGACAAAAAGTTGCAAGACTATCATTTGTACTTCGATCAGGTGAGTTTTATATCCAGTGTTTTCCGAAGGTTCACATGTCATATGGCTGAGGTGTATTCAGCTTGAACTCTTTCTTACTAAACCAATTCATTTTTCTAGAAAGCTTCTCTATTCAAAAAGGTTACGAAAATGGCGTCAACACTGGGTTCTGTCAATATTGACAAACATGGCAAAATGGAGGTAGTCTCAAGTTGTACATTTCAATTTCCGAACTTACCAATGTATCACATTCTCTCGATATAATTGTACAACTTCAACTTTTTATTCTTGGTACGGGCTGAATATCTTTTTGTTTCTATATTCTGTATGTTCTCTTTTCTCTCATAACATTCCAAGTTTCCGGAGAGTTGATGAACTCTGTCCTCTCCTTGTAGACTTTCGTAAGTATTGGTAAAATGTGTTTCTTGACTTTGCACAATAGATTAAGGAAAGTGGTTCTTAGTGTATATGTGCTATTGTCACTTTGTAAATTTGTAATCTTAGATTAGTATAGATGGGTTCATTGGGAAGATGTTGTTAAAGGTGGGATATGTCACTTCATTGCCCAAGTTTTTTGTAGAAAGTAGGTTACTCATATAAAAACTGGAGGAAGGACCATTTGTCCATGGGAAAGGGGAAATAGTTTCTGAAGCCATGATCTTGAAATTTCTGTTCCCAAGCTTTTCATGACAGCCTTTTGGAATTTTGTCAGGGTTTCCTTGTCCATACATATGTAGTAGGTCTAATCATGAATTTGCCACTGTTTGAAGCCTGACTTTTTTTCTGCTTACAGATAAGAGAGTGTGATATTTCATCCAATACTTTTTCGAGGAAGGTGAAGGCTCATGTTTTGCAGTCTTTGGAAGCTGCATGCAACAGGGTAACTAATCTTTCTAACAGCAGTGCATGTTGGTGAGTACCTAGTAACATGAAGTAAAATCTTATTTATTTTTTATCTTAGGTGTCCGAGAAAGTATCTTCGAGATCTGACATGGGAAGGAGGCATCCTTTGGCCCTACTTGCAAATGAATTGAAATCTGTAGTTGATGAGGAGCTTTCAACTTACTATCCCGTTCTCTCCTACTGGTTTCCTGAAGCTGGGGTGGTCATAGCAATGAAGTTACATCAGTTCTATGGTGAAAGGCTGGTAATGTGCCTGTAGTCCATACATTGGCATATTTTCCTATCATATTTCAAGCAGGCAGTTCGCTTAATTTCTTTTATATAAAAAATCTGCAGAGGCCGTTTTTGAACAATGTATCATCCCTTTCTGGGGATGTTAGGGCAGTTCTTCCTGCAGCTCATAAGTTGGAGTGTCGCCTGTTGGAACTTTATTCTTCTGCATCCGAAGAGAATGCACAGAGTGACCCACCAATGAAAGAAATTGATCATTTCAAGGTATTGTTACATTGAAACTAGAATACTATCACTATGTTTCTGAATGTTATGGACTATATCGTAATCAGCCTAAATATTCAAAAAAAAAAACTTCAATAGTTCAAGTACATCTGTAGTATTGGTAGGTTTCAGATAGTTATTGGTCTTCTTTTTGGTTGGGGAGAGCCGGAGAGGGGAGAGTGGCTGTTGTAATCTTTGGTTTTATTAGTGGAATTTTTCCTGAGATCAATTTATAAGCTGCTAACTATCAAGACATAGGAAGTTTTGTGGTCAAATTGTGAGGCCAGAGGTAACATATTGAGTAATTGTGTGCCCATCTATATAAGTCATTGGAAAGAGTCCTGGCAGTCTAGCACTGAAGAAGTGTTGCAATTTTGTTGAATAAATTTTGTCTTGCCGACTCTATTAAGTTTCAATGTGGTAGAGACCAAAGAATTATGAAGGTAATAGGAAGAAACCAGAGAACTATGATGGTAATAGGAAGAACACATGCAATTTTAGTAGCAAAATGCTTATTCCATTTACTCATGTTTCTTTTATGGTAGATTGGAGAAATATCGCAGCCAATTATTCTTGATTGGGTAATTGCTCAGCATGAGCGGATTTTGGAATGGACTGGGCGAGCTTTTGGTCTTGAGGTCATGTTCTTAATGCATTCAACTATCAAATATTTTCCTGTTGGAGTTTATCTACAGATATCTTACTTCTGCTTGCCTTTTTTATTTACCTTCAAACATATCCCAGTACTTTTTGTTTATGGCTTAGTTGACTTCATTCTTTTTGTCTTTATAAACATATTCTCGTTTTCTCTATTTCTTCAGGAGTGGGAGCCCTTGTCATCTCAGCAAAAGCAAGCATCCTCTGCTGTTGAAGTTTTTAGGATTCTGGAGGAGGTATTTCTTGTTTCCGATTACGTTGCAAGCAAAATGGAAAATTGTACCTCATAGTCACGATTGCTGCTGCTGTACTGAGCTCTCCACACAGTTCTTTCTTAAGACAGCGCTATGTTGTCATGTGTTTGTCGTTCTTATATATTAGTTTTGCAACTTCTTTGCCACTTATGATGGTCCACAACTTTCTCCTCACCCCACCCCACTCTGTTTTAGCTTTTCAAACACTTGTTCGAGTTTATATCAATGTCTAGGTCAGAACATTATGTGCTCATGTTACCCTTGCAGCCTTTTCCTGTTTAATTAAAATTGTGATTTATTTAGGTTACCATGTAATTTCCGCACATTATACAGATATATGGTTATTTCTTGCTTCCTCTTCATTTTACATTTACAACCTGCTAAGTTTTTAGCTTATATCTTGTTCTGTTTTCAGACTGTGGCTCAGTTATTTGAACTCGATCTTCCAATGGACATCACTCACTTACAGGCTCTGCTTTCCATAATTTTTCACACCTTGGATGCATATTTGCAGAAAATAAGCAGCCAGTTCGGTAAATTTTGTTTGCTCTATCAGTGTAATGAAGTTGTGCATTATTTATGTTCCTTCATTGCAAGCGCATCTCATACTTTATTCCATCACTTCGAAAATTGATGCTTTGAGACAACTTTTCCTCACTCTAGTTGTGCATCTCAATTTTATGTTTGCATGCTAATTTATTATGTTAAAGAATCAAGGACGTTAAATCCCTGCACCAGTTTTTGGTGAGCGGATATCTTAATTTGAGTATCAAAATCACTTCTATGTATCAGCATATATTGAGCTCATGCATTTTTCTTGTTTTTTAAGTAGCTAGGTTGGTGTATTTTTGTTAAATTTAGTTGGGTGTATGTGTTGGATTCAGATTGATTTTTTTTTGTTTTTCTTGTTTCCTCCTTATGTATGCAGTCATGTGAAATTCTAGACATTTTTTCAATTCCATAGTAATTTCATTCTGTTTTTTCCAACACTTTTCACATGGTTCCACCTTTCAGCATGTGCCTGTTGTAAGATCCTTCTTATCTATTTTATCTTATGGTGCAGTTGACCAGCAGAATCTCTATCCTCCACCTCCTCCTTTGACACGTCACATGGAGGCGTCATTTCCTTTGATGAAGAAAAGGTTGGTTCATTCCATTGTTATGGAGGATGAAGTTAATGAAAAACTGAGCAGTCTCACTACATCTAAGCTTTGTGTCAGGTTGAACACACTTCAAGTAAGTAGTATCGTATTATGGTTTGCCTCTTCTTTATTGCCAGTTATAGTTTCTTAACTAAAGAACCCAAATATTATTGTTTCATTTACTGTATAGTTTCGTAATTAAAGAATGCTAAATGTTATTGTTTCATTTACCTGCTTAACACTAGAGTTTCTTTTGTAAAATCATTGAACACCCTGAATGACTTGAGCTTTCCAGAATGTTCACAATCCCAGATCTGTCCATATCCTAACCTGTTGACTTTTCTGCTCTTATATAATGTCTTCTTAGTATAAAATCTACTGATAAACCTGAATGGCGGCAGCTTTTAAGAGTGTTTGTGACCTAGTTTTCTCCATATAGGAATCTATTGAGATTTTTCTGCTCTTATGAAATATGTTTCCTGTGTAGTATATTCAAGTACAAATTTCAGAACTTGAAGACAGTATTAGGAGCTCATGGGCCTCTGTCTACAGATATCACTCATCGAGTAAGTTTGCATGTATAGTTTGAATTGGTTAATTGCAACGTCAGTAATCATTTGTCATCTATTATCCAGCTAATGGTGATGCCAATGGAGCTGTAGATTTGCACGAAGAGTCGGTTGATGAGCTATTCGTTGCCACCTTTGATTGTTTAAAAGATGCTGCAGTTGATGCAACCAAGAAAATTTGCGACTTTATTGGTGAGTTAAGGTTGACATGGTGTGGTTCTCTTTTTATTTTGTGGAGAACTCATGAAAGTAGGACATTTTTAATGGATGAAATTGTACATGTACATTTTTTAACTAAATGGTACTTGGTTGAAGTTGGGATGAGGGTTTTTTCAAACTGAAATTCCATCATATATTTCATGCTCGTAGTACTTGAACTCGGTTAAGTACATACTGTAGAATATTAGATATTCATTTATCCTCTGGAAATATTTGATATTAATCTATCTTTAACTGATAAAAGACTGAGAAAACAATAGTGCTGCTTAGTACATTTGAGCTGAATCTTTTTCAATTCCTATTTACCCCATGAGTCAAGTCTTTCTAGCTTTTATATATATATATATATATATATATATATATATATATATATATTTTTGCTTATTTCTTATGTCTTTAGTCTTCCTTGTTGTCTGTATGGTGAAATAAGTTATGTTTTTTATTGTATAACATAAAGTCACAAATTGTCAACTTATCAACCAGTTAAAATTGATTTACATCTTTAACACCAAAATTTTAGGCCTTTATAGTGTTTATTTGTTCGCTAGTAGTGTCCTTCAGTGTGTCAGAACATATGATCAACTAAAGTGTTGGCTCCAGTTGGTTATCATGATTCCCACCCTAACAATTACTGCAAAACGATGAGATGCGCAAAGCCTGTTATGTTTTTTCAGGTGTCAGAGTTGTGTTTTGGGACTTGAGAGATCAGTTTCTCCATCATCTCTATCATGGAGGTGTACAATCTGCTCGATTTGATAATATACTTCCTCACTTTGATAGGGTAAGTTTTCCTTTAAACTTTATAAGAACTATCAAAGCTGTCATCTTGTTGACACTTCTTTTAGGTAATTCCTCATTTGCTATCAGTACAGATCCTTAATCATGTTTGTAGCTTGATGGATGATAGACTTAGAGACGTGGTAGTGTCCAGCATTTTTAAGGCATCATTGGTACATCATTTTCTCAAATCCTTGATCATTTTTGTTACGAGTATTCTTTTTTAATCTGTTCTCTTTTGGTTCTTATTGTGAGCAATTTTTCTTAGGAAGGGTATGTATGGGTTCTACTCGATGGAGGGCCAGCTTGTGCATATTCTGACTCTGATGTCCCCATGATGGAAGAAGATCTTAATATATTAAAAGTAAGAAACCATTTAGTCTCTCAATTGCAATTATTCCCTTCAATGTAGTGATACATCTGAAAGTTCGCTACTTCTCCCCCTAAATAATGAAAATTACCACTTGAAAGTAAGTGATGCTGAAGTCATTATGTGAAACTAGTTATTCGCATGAATTTTCTAAAATTTCAACTTGAAATGCCATTTGTTGGTATAAGTTATCAGTTTTTCTGGTATTTGTTGCAGTCTCTCAGTAGCTTTTGTCTCTCAATTTGGTATTATTTGGCTAACTTATGCAAAATTATATTCTACTTCCTAGGATCTGTTTGTAGCAGAGGGAGAAGGCCTTCCTCGTTCCTTGGTCGAGAAGGAAGCAAAATTTGCTCATCAAGTCCTTCATTTGTTTTCTCTTCAGGTTCTACCATCTTACTACTGGCTACATCGTTCACTTTAGCTATCTTTATTTGCTATTCACATGCGTATTTTCTGCTGTCGAGCAGACTGAATCTGTGATCCAAATGTTGAGAAGTTCCAGTGAGAATATCACAGTTGGTCTGGATATATGCAAAGGGAGGCAAAGAACCTTGTATGACGCCCATACTTTAATACGTGTGTTGTGCCATAAGAAAGATAAAGAGTCCTCAAAGTTCTTGAAACTACAGTATCAGCTTCCTGCATCTTCAGGTAGTTTTCCTTATGAGCTGCCAAAGAACTTCTAAACCCGATCACATACGTGTGTATCTTTATATCTTCCTAGTTTTACTACTCTCTCAACACTAAAGTATTAGCGGAGTTTCTGTTAGTTACATCATACATATGAACTTGATCTCCTAGTTTCTCTTGTACTCTAATTGCGACATACACCTTCCATTGTTATGCATTATCGAGTGTTGACATTCTTTGGGTCAATCTAATTCTGCCCCGAGCGCCATTTTCATTTACCATTTCGTTATAGCACTATATCAATGTATCTCGTGGTCATCTATCTGCTATATATTGTTCACTTTGCGTTTAGTAATCCTGAATACCATGGTGCAGAGTATGCTGAGGGTGCATCTGAAGACTCCGGGTCTATATCCCCACTACTTGTAGCAGATTTTATAAAGCGAAGTAAATCCTTTAACTGGACGCCTACAGGTAATAGTAGCTTTGGATCTTTCAGAAAAAGGTTTCAAGAAGCCACATCCGACTTCAGGAAAATGTAGCTTGGTAACATTATATGGATTGATGGATTTTAAAGAAACTATTAGTCACAATCGACAATGTCTCAAAGATTATCCTGGAGATGTTGATTTACCTTCAGATTGATGGGACTATGGAAGTTTCAATTCTCATCGCGGAAGGGGTGACGATGTGACTAAGATGAAAGTGTAGGATAATAGCAGCCCCCTTCAAAAATGGCAGGCCAAGGTAGTGTTATTCGAGAAACATTATTTATTAGTTGGGAGATGGATTTAACACGTTTTTGCCCTCGAATATGTATATATATATCCATTATGTAGGACGTTTTTCAAATTCTTGCTTAGGGTGGTTGTAATTGTTACTGTACTTTACAAGTTACTTAAATGAAGCCACATGTTGAAGTTATTACATGGGTAGATGTTCAATTTCTTTGTTAGTATTTGTAAAACAATCTTACTTTCAACTCTTCTCTCGGGCTATTGTCTACGTCACTGTTTATCTAATAGTATTCTCATGCTTGAAATAATGTGCTCGCTTTTATTGTTTATACTAACGAACAATGTTGACATTAGCCAGCTCTTTAGGAATAGATGGAGTCGTCGATATCTTGTTCCTCATTGTTAGTATGTCAACTACACGTGATTTTGAACGCAACGTAATTTCTTCTAATGATAAGTTATAGAAATGTACCAGACTTCCTGAAAACATACTTGGAATAGAAACTACTGAGTTATATAACATGCATCCTTTTTGATAGATAGACTGTGATAGAGCGACCTTTCTCCGATTAATACTCATGATTCAATTGATTCTTAAGACATTGATTATCATAATTCAACGAAGAATTGAATCCGAGACTTCTTAGTAGAATGCCTTGAAGATGAACCCTTCAAGTTATTCATAGGATTCAAAACATTTTAGGCTTTTAGTTATGAACCTGTGAGATAATGCTTCAGACCTAATGGAAGTTGTAACTTTACTTCGGTTAATGTAAGTTTCTTTAGATGTATTGAAATTATGTTGAATTGATTATTGTATGGTAACTCCTTTTAAGGCCTAAATAAGGCGATTCGACTTAGGAAAAATGATAGGGTTGGATAAAAAGGTTATAGTATCAACAAGCGTTTGTAGTCCAACGGTTAGGATAATTGCCTTCCAAGCAATAGACCCGGGTTCGACTCCCGGCAGACGCATAAACTTTTTTTATTGAAGTTTTGGTGTGCAATTTTTCTCTGGCCTGAGCTATAATCTGTAGTCTGTACATAATCTGCAATTTTAAAAATTGAATGAAGACGAATGAATTAGTGATCGTTTCTATTAATCCATCTGATCATCCTTTCACCTTGCTATACATGTCCATAATAGCGAATTGCATCAAAACATCCCGTTTTCTATGAAACTACCGTCTTAAAACTGTAACATTGACTCACGCTCTAAACACCTGCTCCTTACATCCTTGGACATTGTCTCGGCCAATTTGCTTTTCAATAATGATAATTAACTAACGTTTACATCTTAATTCATTTACAACATTTTGATTTGCATTCAAAATCATTATGCTAATGTAACTCCATAAATGACACCTAACAAACAACAGTGTGACAGGTTTGAAGTAGGAATGTAGGATGTTTAAGCGTAAGATAATTGTGATATCAGCAAGCGTCTGTAGTCCAACGGTTAGGATAATTGCCTTCCAAGCAATAGACCCGGGTTCGACTCCCGGCAGACGCATTTTTATTAACTTATGTAGTTTTGATGTTGCAATATCTCTGCATCATTTTATTGTAAGCTGAGTTATAGTCTTATAGATAACCAACTTATTCTATAGTTTGTATTAACTTCGTTTGTGAATTGGAGTGTGAATGGCAACAAAATGGCTGCATATGATCAAAACACCTTACATGGCTCCATCTCCCTTGTAGTTTAAACCCACGATAACTTTGGCGAATCCTGATACCGACAGACCATGTCCTTATACCTCGTGTACTGAGCAATTTTCAAAGAAAGTCTAGTCTAGACGTACGTTTTTCTCTTTTGCAAACTGAGAGACATGTCTACTGATCCATCTTTTCAAACTTTCACCTTGCTAAACAGTAATACAAATCTAGAATAGGTCAGCTAATACCTGGAAAGGAGGGGATTCTGTATAATATGATACATTCGGATTACTGGAAGAACTAGGTTGTTATGAGGAGCATACGTCCCCTAAAATTTTAAAAATTAAATTTTTACTATAAAAGCGGTTCTTTTATTCAAAATTAAGTTACTATTCCGCCAATGCTTCAAATCTCCTTCCTAAAAGTCCGAAAGATAATGCCCTATGTTTTATTTTCTATATCTAAATTAACTTTTAAAAACAACCAATCAACTATCACAACTTTAACGAATGTAACATACATACCATAAAAGAAAAAAATATCTGGACAAAATAGGCAAAATAATTATTCAATTCGGGGTCATCTATTACAATAGAACTGAGTATAGTGATACAAAACATCAAACACTTTCTGGGCACTAAACGCCACTAACAATCACCAAAACCAACATATGAATCATTCAGTAGATAGACCAACATTAGCAGCTCTACCAACAGAGCTCCAAATCTGCGAAACACCACTCACGACACGTGGCAAAACAGTAGTGGCGCTCTGCAGAAGAGCTCCAGCAGCAACCCCAATGGCAAGCGTTTGTGGGTACCCAGGTTTCGAGTCCACCTTCATATCAAGATTTAATAACCGAGAATTAATTATCTCTAGCTTTTTTGATGTTTCATCTCCACCATTGCTCTTGTTCTTGGAAGTTGTGGTGACCATCCTGAAGAGGACCTTCTGGAGGTCTTCAATCACCTTCATAAATCACGGAACCGGAATTTTTACATAAGTTCGTATAAAGAATTGTTACAAGAAAAATTATGAAATTTATGGGATACGAACAATATATCGTTTTCGGAATTAGATAGTAAAATTTTGTTTTTCGATAATAAATTTATTGTTTTAAAAAAATTAGGCCCCTTGGTTCCAGCACTGACCTTGAGCGAGGCTTGTTGGTTGTCCATGCCTTGGGATTCATAGTGGGCAATGAGCTCTTGGGGAGTTGGTAGTTTCCTCTTGCGTTGGGGAGGGGGAGGGGGAGAGGGAGCGGTTTGGTTGTTCATTTGATGGTGAGGTTGAGCTTGTTTTAACAATGGTTGTTCCATTTGGACAAAACCCTCTATGTGGGTTTTGGTTCTTGAGGGGATAAGATAGATGGTAATGGACTAATGATATGACAAAGGAGGGAGTATATATAGACATTGTTTGTTAAAAGTTGGTTAGTGAGCGCTCTTCAAATTTTTGGGGCCATTTGGTAGGTCTTTTAACGGAATATTTACATCTTTTCACAATTATATACATTAAACATTCTTCTTCCTTACACCACCACGAACTCTTGCTGACCTGAAACTTTTGTATATCGAGTCGGTTAAATTATACTTAAACTAATGCAACAGAAATCCTGAAATCAAAATGGATGAACATCCATATACGTTATGCATATACCTACCTAAGGGCGGATCTAGAGGGGGTGGGGTAGGCACTAGCCCCCTAAATTTTTCGGTACCGTTATATTTAATATATATATGATTTTTGAATTGTGTGATGCATAATATAAAAAATGTTAGTAAACTAAATGAAATTGTTGCTTAAATGGTTGAGCCTTCCTTTTAAAAGGTCTTGTCTTGTGTTCAAGTCCTAATAACATAGTGGCTTTTGTTTTCGCTTTGCCTTATGTTAAAGGGGGGTTAGGGCGGGGGGAGGGAACAATGGAGGAGGGGGTTATTTTTTCTATAATAATTTTATTTATTTCAAAAAGAGCCCAAATATATTTCACCTATTAAAATTAATTTTAAAAGCCTATTATATTTATATGTTGATTTTTTTTTATTTTCCCCTTATATTAAATGAATTTATGTATATTCTAATGTCAAAATTGAGTTTAGGGGACACATAAACATGATAGAAAATTCAGGAGACACATAGAAAATATTAGCATAGTTCAAGGGGCAACCGACCAAAAAATCTTTTATTAAATCAGTCTATCCATTTCTAATATAGACCTTTGGAAATTTATTATATTTTGGAAACTTAATTTCAGAGCGATTTTGGACAATAAAATTGGACCGTCGAATCAATATTGAATGATTGAAATTAAAATTAACACTATAGTGAAATAACATATTAGTTTCTCATTTTTATTTTTTTCACATTCTATCTCTCACGTCTATTCCCTGAAAAAATAATATATATTTATTCACAACTAACTTGCAATTGAATTCCCATTCTCCCTTTTCTCCCCCTGTCTTTCCCAACAGGTTTCTTTGCACCCTCCCACATCGAATTTATCGAATGGTCTAGTGGAAAAGACTCTTACTAGTGGCCAGAAGGTCATGGGTTCGAAACTCACCTCATTTACACATAAAAAGTAGCACCCTCCCACATGAAACTACTAAACTACCCTTAAACCCCCCCCCCCCCATTTTCTTTCTTTCTTCTTCTTCTTTAAACCACCAACATACTAACCACCAAACACCCCCAATTCAAAATCTTATTCAACCAAATACCATTACAACCATCAAGACTACCAACAACCACCGACTACTAATCTCCATCACACATCCCACCACCTCCCCATAACCAAAATTGCACCCTCATAACGACATGCAAACTCATGCAACCCCCTATAATCAACTTGAAAAATGTGAGCTCTGTAAAGGAGGGGAGGGGATCGCGTGATTAGATCTATGATTGTAGGGCATGGGGGGCGGTTTTAGTTGTGATGTAGTAGTGTGTTGTGCATGATTGTGATTGGTAGTTGGTAGTCATGATGGTTGTAATGGATAGTGGAATAGTGTCTGGTGGAGTAGGATTTTGAATTGGGGGTGTTTCGTGGTGGTGGTTAATGAGTTGGTGGTTTAGAAAAAAGGACGAGGTAGAAGAAGAAGAAGAAGAAGAAGAAGAAGAAGAAGAAGAAGAAGAAGAAGAAGAAGAAGAAGAAGAAGAAGGGGGTTTAGGGGTATTTTAATAATTTTATATGGAAGGTGCCAGTTTTTTTTTGTGAATTATCGATGAATTATGACTACAATGGTATTACAAGTAATGAATACATAAATTCCTAACTAGATATGAGACAAATTTGTCTCCAACAAATTTCCAACCCATAACCTCTGACATGAAAGGTTGGATCGGACCGGACTCCACTAGGCTATTGAGCCATCGGCTATATGAAAGGTTCTAGTTATATGTAAAAATAAAGGGATGATATTCCTAATTAAATTTAGCACAAAAAAAACGTGCTAATCTCCCTTCAGTTTCATTTTGAAATTACCCACTAAAATCAAGTGATTGCATTACAGTTTCATAAACCAACGTCTTGAAATAACTTATTTTTGATATCACACAATCATTAAAGTATCAAATAAATAAATTTAATTTAATTTAATTAATATACATCATATTGCAATTGTTTAAGTTGCTTGTGGTCAGACTAATACTATCTTGTGTGTACTGATACATCACAAGTATGGAATACATAAGTTCTTCTACATATCAATCAAGGCAATAAACTATAATACTTAATAAATAACGAGGATATTAATATTAGATAAATAAAATAAAAATTTAATAATGCATACTTTTTTTCACTTTGAAGAATATAATCTCCAAATGAGTATTTAATTTATAATTATGCCTCTTTCATACTTTTTACTAGAGCAAAAAATGCACCAATAGCAGCCATCACTGCACCAGAAATTATTAATCCTGACTTGATATCTTGTGTCCCATCTTTATCTTCATCATTTTGTGCATTGTTTTCATTCTTCTGAAAATGCAAGGGGAAAAAACAAAACTTCGTTAGTTACCCTCAAAATTTAAGTGCCTTAACCATAAAGGTAAGTTGTTTCACCAATCAAATGAATATGTGATAATTATTTCTATCAAGTATCAAGTTATACATAGATAAATATGTGTGCAACAACTAATTTAAGTGAAATAACGTTTTAAAGATTAAACTCTAAACTTTGATATCACACATAAACTATAATTGTACATTTTTTATTGTATATTGAAAACATAAAAATAAGTCATCCAGGAGAGAAAATTGTTAAAATGGACATAAATAATATTGCAAGTTGCACTTTAGTCTCAGTAAATAATCGGTCTACGGAAATGGTTCCTGTAATTGGTATAAAATGTGTAGTTTAGTCCCTAAATTCACATCGGCGTTAAGATTAGACAGAAAATCGTCCTTAAACTTGAATTTTGGAGCAGAATCAAATTTTTAATGTTAAGTTCAGACAAAAAATCGAGTAGACATCAATTTTGGTTTTGTCACAAAATTAATGTCTTGTCGCTTTTGCTTGGGCAACACTATACATACGCTATAATAGTGATTTACTCTTCCCAAATAGTAATTTTTAGGACTGTAATGACAATTTTACCCCTTCCACTTAACTCCCTCAATTATTACACTTCCAAATAGGGGACAAAATAGTCATTGAGTGAATAGTAATACTATTCTGGTGTGTGTATAACAGATCAGCTTTTGCTTGGACTTAGCACTAATAATTTGATTTTGCCCCAAAATTCAGCTCTAATCACGTTTTTCCATCTAATGTTAACATCAACATTTTTGGGACTAAACTGTATCTTTTGTACCAATTATAGGGATTATTTTTGCATCCCAAATATTTACTGAGACTAAAGTACAATTTGAACATATAATCTGAAATCAACATTTATCACAAATGAAATTGAATTTTGTTGATTATATTTAATTTAGACCTTTAATTGAAAGTTCAAAACGATTCGAGCAAAATAAACGTAGGAACCTAAGAATTTTCAGACATGAACCATAAAACAATGTCATTTGTTAAAGTCCGGAGTTTGTTTATCCGGAACCATTCCAGAATTTTAATTAAAGAATAAAAATTGATAAACATGCACTTCAACAATTTATCGAGAAAAAAATGTTGAAACAATTCTTTTTAGGATTTTAACAAAAGATTGATTGTAAAATAAGCTTGTTATGTACTGTCAATCACTAATCAAGACTTATATTAATATAAATCCGCATGTTTCATAATTTAATTAATATTCCGGAATCGTTCCCGAAAAAAGGCTCCGAAATTTAATGTTCTCTTCCATTCTCATTCTTAAATTCCTCAATATTCTTAATATATCTCAAATCAATAATAAACAAAAAAAGAGATATCATAATTTATACGTACCTTTCTTTCGTTGCGAGAATTAATTCCACGGTAATTAGTGGATCTTAAATTGGTTGATTGATTGTATTGTTGGCGTTTTCGTTGCTGTTGTGGTTGTACTGAGCGCTGTTGTGGTTGTACAGGTCGGTGTAGTTGTTGCTGTGGGTTTGCATTATCTTCAAGAAGAGCATCTTTGTATGACATGTTACTAGCAGCCCCAAATGCATCATTATTATTATTATCCATCTTTAATTTCTTAATTAAATTTCTCCATCTAATTTCTTATGTTACAGTCTAAATATATCATCTATAAGTTATCATAAACCATATAAAATTTAATGGAGAAAAAGTAGATCAAATTTGTAAATGATGCATAAAATTAGCTCTTGTGAACATGTGGAATAACATGGATTATTTGCTTCTTTTTTTATAGCGTTTTCTTTGCAAGACCATATATATGTATTGGTACAAAATTAATATATTTTTTTTCTTATGATTTAATTATCTTGTTAAGATTTCAAGAGTTAGAATGAACATTTCAACCACAACTTGTGCTGATTTTTTTCCTCCAATGAAGCCTAATATCTTGGATCACATAATATCTAAATTATTTTTTTAATTGTTATTGGTAGAATATTTAGTAATGTCTAGACAAATTAGATGAGTTTTAAGCAAAATAAATATAATGCATAAAAAATCACAAATAACTCAATAAGTTAGTTGCATCTATGTTTCATACAGAACTAAAACTTTGTATATTTTACAAAGATACCCACATTTTTAGATAAATCAAATAAAAGACAAATTCAAGATACAAGCCAACTATGAAAAATTGGATAAGTTATGATAAGATTAGGTGTTAAATTTCAGTTTTGCCCTTCATTAAAATTAAAATTCTTCAACTTGAACGTCAAGAAAATGACTGAATCCAAATGATCCGGTTGGATAGTTTAGGAGGGCAAACTGATCAATTTTAAAACTTCAGGGGACAAATTGACCAGTTCGTTAATGTTCAGAGTCGAGGTCAGTTTAAGACTTATAATAACAACATTGAGGCTCTGGAATATTACGAAGTAATTGAATGTAGGCAACAAAAACAGCATTGCTGCTTTTCATATTAAATTACACAAAATATAATTGTTGCTTCCAACATCAATTTGGAAACAAGATTTTATCACATTATCATTGAGATCGATACATTCTCATATCTAGGCCAAATAATCTGGCATTTACTTTTTTCAGTTACCATAACTGTAAGCACTTGAATTACAGAACAGGGTTGCTCCCATCTAGTGTCAAGAGGACCTTGTACAAATCTGGACGACGGTCACGAAATACACCCCAACTATGCCTTTTAGATTTGATTTGATCGAGATCAAACTCCGCCACAAGAACAGCTTCATCTTTATCATTAGCAGATTCAACGATTTCTCCTGTTGGTCCTGATTGTGGAAGAATCAAAATTTAAACCTTTAGGATTAATGACATGGATTATCAGACCAAAAATGAAATATACAGCCTTTACCTGTTATGAATGAGTTACCGTAGAAAGTGATCTCACTGTTCCCATGCTCAGTTTCGATTAGTTCCTTCCCTATGCGATTTGAAGCTACTAATGGCACCTGAGAATAGGAAGGTCATGAGTACTACATGAAGATAACAAAGCAGAAGAAGAAAAGTATATAACTGAGTATAATGGCCAAAACTATAATTTCACATGCTAGCAAGCTATAAAATGAAATATGTTGCAGATGCTAATGCATTAAAGCAATACTTACAGAAATCAAGATAAATTAAGTTTGTATCGAAGTCCATTTACGTTCGACTTACCAAGTTAGCCCCAGCATGCCCTTGCATCACCCGTCTCCAATGATCTCTAGAATCAAGTCCTTGATCTTGAGGCTCAGTACCGATAGCGGTGGGGTAGAACAATATCTCTGCGCCCTGAAGAGCCATAGCTCGTGCTACCTCAGGAAACCACTGATCCCAACAAATGGCTACAAAAAGAAGTAGGGATTCTTATGCGTGCAGAAATTCAAGATTGCTTTGTAGATTAAGTGTAAAAATGATCAATAGCCATTTGTCTATATAATAATGTTATATTTTAAATCACAACCGCAGAATTTGGAGCATGATTGTTTCTTTGAACCCACCCCCTAATTTGGAGCATGATCAATAGCCATTTGTCTATATTACAATGTTATATTTTAAATCACAACCGCAGAATTTGGAGCATGATTGTTTCTTTGAACCCACCCCCTAACAGAAGAGAGTCGAAGCAAAACAAGAATACAAAAATGAAAAGTAGAAAGATGGCAATATAAAGCGAAGCAAAGGAACTTTAAAGCATGGCCACCATTATTATCACACAGTTGATTATACATCGCTTCCTCACAACATACTTGAATTTCCCTTTTTTCCTATTCCAAAGTAAAGTTCCCCAAAGGTGGTTCAGAATACCATAAAACGGAAACTTGTTATTCAAGTTGAAGTCAAGGGAACTGGTAGCCTGACTCACTCTGCCTGAGATATGTAAAATCGAAGATCATATGGGAAGTTCTTGTAGAGAAAGTCTTTCTAGATATAAAAACTGCAAGCTTCTAATTATCACAATCATTACAATCTAGTCAAAAAGTAGATAACATCAAGGCCCATCCTAATATAACTCTCGAGGAAAAAGAGGAAAGAAACTTACCAACTCCAATCTTCGCAAATTTTGTCTGGAAGACCTGTTTACCAAATCCACCAAATCATTACAAGCAAAGTCACAGCACAAGATAATGCAACATTAATCAATCATAATAATGTAATGTCAAATCTGATAACAAAACACTTACCTTTAACCCAGTGTCTCCAGGGTTAAAATAAAATTTCTCCTGGTAACCTGAGGAGATACAAATTAATCTAGTGATGTTGTTTCCTACATACAGATACTAGCAAGAAAAATAAACTAATCAGACCTGGCCCATCGGGTATATGAGACTTCCTATAAAGCCCAAGGTCAGTTCCATCAGCATCAATTATAGCAATCGAGTTGTAGTGTGCATTATTTGCCTCCTCAAAGAAGCTTACTGGTATCACAACACCCAGCTCTTTCGCAAGATCTTGCATTCTACATTTGGAACCCAAATGACCTTTATTAAGTGAAACAAGTAGAAACACGAACTTGAAAAAAAAACTACTTGAACAATTCAGGTAAAGTGATGTTCAAGTGATTTCTCATAACCCAACGCTGATATATTACCTTTGAATTGTGGGATGCCCCTTATATGGTTTAGCCCTCTGAAAGAAATCCTCTCTCTGTGCTTGGCAAAAGTAATAACCCTCGAATAGTTCCTGAATTGAGAGCAAGTTCAATTAATAAATTAACATATTACAAAGAGAACATAGTCAAACTTAACACACAAACTTGTCACACTCAGTCAAGTGTCTTATTTGAATTTTCACTACTACTGAGACAAAATATCAATAAATGCAAACCTATGACTCATATATCCCCTTTAGTTTCATGGAGTTGGCTCTTTTACACAAGCATTTGTTTTCCAAAATTAGGTTGCTTATGACTACAATGACTTAGGAAGTCTCAGTCCAGATATAAAATAATTTCAGGGATCACAAGAGGATAAAGACATCGAAGAGGTAAACAGCCAGTCAAATTTTTCCACATTACGTTGTAGCAAAATCAAAACCGAGTCTATAAGAGAATAATAAAATTTCATTAACCAACTAGGATTAACAACACAGTTGAAGTAGTGACTGCTAGTGAAATGGTATGAGGGACAAACAATATACAACTTAAGTCAAACCTCTAAAAAAAGTATAGAAATGACTGTTGGGCAACCATAAATACAAAAGTGAAGGACGATTTTGTGTATAAAGAATCTGGACAAGCATGTAAGTTTCGCAGTCTATTCTCTGATATGAAAACACTTCCAAGGAGCTCTATTTTATAATGGGAATGCGGGTAGGACTATGCAAGTGACAACGTGTAGTTCTCATTTGGGAAAAATTAACCATGGATCAGTACATTAAAAATAAAGGACATAGTCAATAGGTGCAAATGAAAGACATTTGTTGTAAATTAAAAAAGGTGTAGCGCCTCAGATGAAACCTGTATAAGGATAATGTTGGCACCCTTGTCATGAGCAGCTCTAACCAATCTGCATTAGAAAGTAAACTTAATGATGAGATGCAACAATTAGGAAAATATAGATAAGAGAAATAGATTCATTACTTCTTTACAATGAATTTTTTTTCTATCCATTTTCTATCTGGCAACCACCTTGGATTCTAATCCAGAAGTTGTAGAGATATCATAACAGACATCAATATCAGTTCAATTTCCTCACTCTGTCTGTTACACCCTTCTCAACTCACAAAGAAAAGGGAACAAGAAGAAATACTAAAGAAAATGAAGGACAATAGGGCATGGGAAACCAAAGTCATCACTATAATCTGTTCCGAATTAGCAATTCAATAGCCGCCATATCTCCAACGTCAAATGAGCAGCAGGACACTTAAAAGTGACTCGACTGATATCACAAACTCCAATCACAACAATACAAGTGACATTGCTATACACTTGGAAAAGAAATCCCCAAGACTCAAAATCCTTTCAAATTATAGTGTTTGGCCAGAGCTAACCGAAAAGCTCCAAGTTCAATCAAATTCGCATAGCTTTACTATAAGCTCACAAACAAAAGCTAAACCAAACACCCTCATGGCCTTAATGGCAGTCCTAAGGAAAGGTGTACACTACTTAAAGTATTTCTTGATCATTCATTGCCATGAACTACACAAAATCAAGTGAAAAAGTCGATACTATATCATAACAACACAAAGTATGGCCACATTAACAACAACAAAGTAGATATAATCGGCTTGGAATGGGCGTGCAACGTACAACCCAACCATAGCATCGAACAGGCTCGGTTACATCATAATAAACATTTTGTAAGTTGTACCATAGTTTATATTGAGAACGGAATTGCACATCAATTGAATAATATATTGCCGAAGTAATAATAAAGTACTGGTCTTTGTCCATATACGGTTAATTGGTTTTAGTATGGACCATCACATTTAACAGTTTATGTGCAACAAAAAAGAAGACAAGATTGAATGAAAGATGTAGTAAAGCATGAAAATAAATTATGAAATTGAAAAAAGGAGATTGGTGGGGTTGGCAGAGAGGGGGGGGGGGGGGTACCTCTCAGCAGTGGCGAGATTGGTGGAGACGTCATCAGTGCAAGCAAATTGAAGAGCTGCCACTGAGACCATTCTGCTTCCCTTCATACCCACTTCAGACAAGATCGAATGAAAGAGCTTCCCAAGTTGGTAATTCCTAATACTCTATATTAGGGGGTGGTGGCTTTAAATAAGAATTGGAGGATGTAAATGAACCAAATTACCCCGGAAATTTGTAAAAGTGTACTCATCTCTTTTTCTAATGTCCTTTCTATCTTTCGAGTTAGATTTTGAAACTTTAAACATCAGTTTTCACTGGTCGATAATAAATAATAGAGTTATGTGAGATATTTTTAAATTTATTTTAATATATATATTTTGAAAATATCAACTTTTTGTAAATTTTACTCGTATAAAATTAAAGATATTTACTTTTTAAATTGTGTACCAATAACCGTGAAGTCAAATTGACCTTAGAAAATATGAGAGAGGGAGTACATATGATTATATAATCTTGTAATTGTTTAGTACTCCCTCCGTTCCAAAATAGTTGACTTTTTAGCTATTTACACATAGATTAAAAAAAATTAAAAGTAGTCAAAAAGTACATTGAAAAAGTAGAAATACAAATATTTGGAACTATATCATTGGTTGGTTGTTAATTTCAAAAGAAAAGATAGTCAAAGTTCATTGAGAATGTAAAAGTACAATTTTTAATGTTAAAACGACAACTATTTTGGAACAAAAAGATAGTGCTTGGACGTCAACTATTTTGGAACGAAAGGAGTATTGAATTTTAATAATTAGATATATCTTATTTGGACTCAAATGTATTTATTATGATGCTTTTGTATGAAATATAATTTTATACATGGCATATAAAGCTCCAATTTTCTTTAAAAAAAATTATCACTCAAAATCAAGTTAAGTACTAATTATTTTAAGGGTGTAGTATTTATTTTTGATCATGTTAAAACTAAGCTCGAATGTTAGAATATAAAACAATAAATATTTGGTGCTTATCACGTTTCATTTAAGAAAAAATTATTTCCTCAATATATTTTTCATTTGGTATTAACTTGTTTGATTGTGTATTATAAAAATGGTGAGCAATAGAAGTTGAAGAAGTGAGGGGTGGTCAGGATTGGTTGTTTGTGGTGAGTGGGTTGGTTGGTGAGATATGCTGCGACGACAGAAGGCGGTCATGCAACAGAACATTTATTTGGAATCAAATTCCCTTTACGAGTAGTTTACCAAACTCCAATCATTCTCTACTTTTTGAAAATAATGATACTTCAAGTAACATATACATAATTAGCAAGTATCACATGTCTTAACTAGTGCTGTTACCGGTTCAGATGGACCGGACCGGTTCCAATTTCGGACCATCTAGGACAGGATCGAAACTAGTTTCGGATGCATTTCAGAACCGGACCGGAACAGTTTGGAATCGGTCCGGTTTCTGATTAATCCAGAATCGGTCTGATCCAGTTCGATCCGGTCATACCCGAGATTCAAAATGGTACTCAAGATCCAAAATAGTATCAAAAATTCAAAATTGTATCAGATATATGAAATTATATTCAAAATTTAAAATTGCATCCTTTACAAAAATATATCCAAAATTAATATGGTTTTAGAACAAATTAAAAGACATACTCCCTCCATCCCTAATTGATAGGGACATATTGACTTTTTTTTGTCAAAATTTGTAAATTTTGACCATTAATTTTTAATAATCAATACAAAATAATATAATCATATGAGATGTTGTTAGATTCGTTTCAATGTACATTTTTAAAATATATACTCCTTGTAATTTTTTCATTGACAAAACAAAATATATTTACGTTTTAAGTCGTGTCTCGAAGACTGTGAAATAGTAAATGTCCCTATCATTTAGGGATGGAGGGAGTAATAGTTTTCAATTTCACAAGAGTAGGGCTGTAAATGAACCTGGAAGCTCGACTCGGGGTATTTGGTTTGAAAAAGTTCGGTTCGTGGCTCGATTCGGGATAGCAAACGTAGAGCCAAACCTTGAAAATCATTATTTGGCTCGATTCGCAAACGGTCCGCAAAAGTTCAACTCGACTCACCATGTGAAATTATGTAATAATATTTTAATATAGATTTGTATGAGAACGATTAATCGTCAATTTCTTTGATAGATCTAGCATATTTGGTTGAATTTTGAGGTAAGGATATATACTTTAGTTTTACTTTTATTTTCTTTGGTAGATCTAGCATATTTAGTCGAATTTTATTTTGTTTCATCACCTTCAAATCAAATTATTCGGGCAATTCGGCTCGAATTCGTCAAAACAAACTTCAAATCAAGCTTTTCATTTTGATGTGCGACCATTATTCGGCTCGAAATTATTCGACTTGAGGATGATAGGGCCGAACTAGAATCTTCCAATGTTCGGTATTATTCGGCTCGTTTACAACCCTACACAAGAGACAAGATATAGGAAAAAAAAGTAAATGGGTAAGCGGTCCCTTACCGGTTTTCGGTCCGGATCCGGTTTCGAATCCCGGATCCAATCTTGGAACCGGAACGAAACCGGTTTGTTGATGGATGGATTTTCGGATTGGATAAACCAGTCCGGTTCCGGGTTATCCGTTCCATTAACAGCACTAGTCTTAAGTGGTATTATGAGTTGTTATACTCACCAAAACAATGTTTGTTAAGGAGTGAAACTACTAGTGTGCATGTAATAATTGAGAAAGTTTTATTTAAGGACAAAATAGAGAAAAAAAAACCTCTTACAAAATACATTTTAATGTGTGTATAGTGTTACATCTTTAGTGCATTGACATAAGAAGTTCATTCAGTGCTTGGGGTGTGCAAATAACAATCCAACATAACATCATGTCATTAACTGACTCAGTTGTTATATACACTACCACATGCCCAAATGGTGTTTGATATGTCCATATCCATAAGCTTGGAGTTAGGCAGCATACGAACCGAATATTCCGGTCAATTTTCTAATTTTTGAGTCACATGTGTTCGAATACATTGTACTCGAATACAATATGCTCTGCGAATGGTAAATGAATGCAGATACGAATGCTTTATAATTAGATTCCAAAATGTACAGATATGCTTATTTAGAATTTCAATATTATATAAATATGGTTTATTTCCTATTGCCCCCTAAACTATCAAGCAAATTTCAAAATATCTCCTATTACTTTTTTTTCATCAGGGGCTAATAAGCCTAATATATATATTATATATATATTTTAACCAATGGACATCATACAAGTAAACAAATCCTACACTAACGGGAGGGGAATCTACACTACAACTGGGCAGAGACATTTGTAAATATTAGGACCCTCGCCAGCTCTAGAACCATGACCTCCATTGAGAAGGAATGGGTCGATAACCCAAAATGAAAAAAAATGTGGTATATGGGGCAATTTGAGGCTTAACAAAGTAGTGGGGGTACTTTAATTTTTCGTAATAGTTGAGGGGGCAAGTCGGAAATAAGCTTATAAATTTACGCTCCAATTTATCAAATTTTGTAAATTTTTATAGAGTAAAATGGAGGGTAAAATTCATAAAGTGAAGTTTAATAATCAATGTTTAATGTGTAAAAATTAAAACTAAATGCATATTAGAATTCGATTTCGAGCTAAAATATAAAATATGATGAAATATAATAGTAGTATCGAATCGAATTTTGACTCAATTTTAGTTTTAGAATACAAATGCAGATTTGAATATTGTTTTAAAATTCAGATTCAGTTTGATTCCACCCTGCTTGAACTATGTTCCCATTAGGGTTAAAATAGTCATTTCATCCATGTCATTCGACTAATCATACAACAATCAAATTCGTCGATATTTTTCAGTTGAATTTCTCGCAGATGGCGATATTGTACGCAGTGGTAGCTCGGCGTACGACGGTTCTGGCAGAATTCAGCGCGGTTTCTGGAAACTCCGGCGCGGTGGTTCGACGGATTCTGGAGAAGATTCCGGCAGATTCAGATTCGCGGCTCTGTTTCTCACAAGACAGATACATATTCCACATCCTCAGATCTGATGGCCTTACCTTCCTCTGTATGGCCAATGATACCTTCGGAAGTATGTCCCAAAATGATTGTCCACTTTTCAATTTAAATTAACTCTGTTGAATTAATTGTTAGTTTATTATTCCTCAATTGGTTTTAATTGAGATTTTCGTGTTAATCGTTGTTCAATTGCTATTCATATGACAGTTTCGATTTAAATCGAGGTAGACAACTTTTCAGGATGGTGTAGTGTATTATATAATTGTGTGTTTATGGTCTCGTTTATGTATATTTTCTTGTTCTTTTGTGGGTTTGGAGTTTCATGGAGACTTTACCGAACTTCTTAGCCTTACAATATTTTGAGTTATCTTATTAAATTAAAAATGTTTGACTAAGTTGTTCAATTAATTGTAGAAAGTTATGATCTTTTCTGGTTTCAATAATTGAAGATTTGAACTTGATACTTGATCAATTGTATATGTCCTTAGAGTGCTGTTGAGCATAGACACTTGATCAGTTGTAATACGCATCTATCCTCAAATTGTTGTTGCATGAAGTTTTATAATGTAGACTATGACCACTAAATTTATCTCCAATAGTATGATATACAACTGAGTGCACATGGTGGCCAACTTTGCCACTTAACACTGTGTTAGGAGAAGTCGTTTAAAAGCTTACATTTTTGGAGTTAATCGAATAGCCTGGTGGAAAAAGCTCTTGCTATTGACCAAAAAGGTCCTGGGTTCGAAACTCACATCCATCGCTAATTTACAAAAAAAGAGAAGAAGCTTATATTTGTGAGTGGAGGACGCTCCTATCGATTGTTCCTGTCTTGTTAATCTATCTTATTTTGACTACTGAGGATAGTGTCTGTATTGTTTGTATTTCTAACTGTGTCATGCATTCAGGGAGAATTCCGTTTTCCTATTTAGAGGATATTCATATGAGATTTATGAAGAACTATGGCAAGGTGGCTTTGTTCGCACCTGCTTATGCTATGAATGACGAATTCTCAAGGGTCCTGCATCAGCAAATGGAATTCTTTTCAAGTAATACTAGTGCCGATACTCTCACACGTATGAGAGGTGAAGTTGGTGAGGTAATGCTCTTTACTTCATCATGCTAGCTTCTTTAACTTATTATCTGTTTTGATTGCTAAGTTTGATGGCTGGTGTACAATTTTCTAAAAGCCTTTTGATCGTGATAACGAATGTGGTTGAAGGGAGAGACCGGTGGGTGGGTGGGTTTAAGTTTGGGTTAGTGAAAGAAGATATATATGGTGGGACTGGTCAATTATGGTTTCCAAACCTATTTTATGGCTGTACTTCAGTCTCCTACTACACTGGCTATTGCAAGTTTATAGGGCGGCAGGATGAGGTGTGTAGGATTACATAACTGAAGTACAGAGTGCTAAATATTTTATTTAATATATTATGTTATGGGTCAATTATTAAACAGCCTCTCTATTATCACAGAGGTGAGTATGCACGTGACCGGGAATCATGAACCTCTTTAATAGCATTGGGACGTGTTGTTGTGTGTGGTTATGTTTTAATATAACATTCCTTGCTTTAATGTATCTAAAGGCGTCTAGACTGTACTGTGTCTTTATATACAAGCTGCTCCAGATGCCCTAGGAATTTAATGACCCCAACTATTTGTTTTCCCTAAACCATTTTACCAACTTACAATTAAACGTGTGGAATTGTTTTCAATATTACCAAAATATATTAATAATCATGCTCTCAATCATATTAATTAATTGCGGCTTGGTATATCTTATGGTAATTCCTAAATTTTATGTTCTCTTGTTTACGATAACAACTCGTCTGATATGGTATTCAGTTGCGAACCATCATGGTGGATAATATTGAGAAAATATTAGAAAGAGGTGACAGGATTGAGCTTCTTGTTGATAAAACAGCAACTATGCAAGACAGTACATTTCACTTCAGAAAGCAGTCAAAGCGGTTGCGAAGAGCTCTTTGGATGAAAAATGCCAAGCTCTTGTAAGTCATATAACTTTTTATTTACCATAAAGTATTTTGTTACAGTAGAGCATTAATACAAGTGAGTCCGAAGCAATATTTAGATAATACTGAAATTGTCAATTACCTTAGTAACCTGATTGCGATGCATGCAACTCGTTTAGATGTCTGCTTTTAGTGAACTCAGAACGTCATTTAGGCGCCCTCGGGGCATAGCTCAACTGGTAAAGAGCTAGAACTCTAAGTACTTTCTCCTCGCCTTTTCACGTAGTATAGGTTCGACTCCCGAAGGAGCGAACTTTGTGTTGAAGTGGTTAAAAGGCAAGTTCTAGTCCCCTGATCAGCTGAGGCATATCGTTTATGGGTGCATGGGGGCTGTTAGGATGACAGTTTCATCCTTTTTTAGAAACGTTATTTAGGTTCCTTCTCCCCACCCTTCTTTGGGTGGAAAATGTCAAGCTCGTGTGAGTGATTTAACTGCATAGTTAATGTGAAGTGGTTTGTTATAGTATAGTATTCTTGCAAGGGACTCTAAAGGAATATGTGAATAAGCCAAAGTTTCCAGGACCTTAATAATGTGGTTGCATTGCCTAAAACTGTTCTAATTGTTTTCTTTTGGTGATCTCAGAAATGGAGTGCTTAGACACCTTCCCAACCCTCATTTGTTTTCGGCCCAAGTGCCCAACATAACCTAAAGCCTTTTTTTTCTATAAAAACCATTGAAAGAAGATAATAGTCTTCCTTATCCTCTGATCCAAGAGTCAGCAGTGAATTTTAAGGATCAGGGAAGACAACTAAAAAACCCAAAAAAGAAAAATAAAAGAACCTTGACAGACGGGCACTTTCCTCTCTGAGTCCACCTGCTCCTGATCCTCTGTGTACTTCTGTATTCCTGTTGTTTGGCTAATTGTGGGTGTGGCGAGGGAGAGGGGGTCATGTGCCTTTTTTGCTTTTTCTAAAGAAAATTTGGGGCTCTATGTTGGTGAGGGTTCCAATGAAGGTGTGTAAGTTAATTTAGGAAGTTGAATTATTGTTTGTTGATGAAATTGCAGTTCCAAGCAGAACTTCTTTCTATGGCTACAACCCTCCCCACCCCTTTCACTGGTGATATTTAAATCTAACGCCTTCCGGTCATCATTAAGTTTGATTCCATTATTTCTTGATTTTTCTTTGAGGAATTAAAGCAAAGAAAAGGTGAAGATCAGAACAAGTTAGTTAATTCACTCAAGTATTAGTGTATTCTTACCCTATCATATCTTTGTTCTTGACAGGGTCATGTTAACAGGGTTGATAGTTCTTCTACTGTACATTATAATTGCTGCTGCATGTGGCGGCATATCGCTTCCATCCTGTAGAAAATGAAAACCTTTCAAAGGCTTGCTATATGTCAAATTATTATGTTGGGGGACAGTCTCACATATGTCGTGGTTCAAGTGTTGCAGAATTTCTGGGAATATATTATGAAGGTGTGAACTATCTCAAGTATCTAAATAAATCAGGCAGGACCTGTTTACTTGGTATATGAATAGGCATGAGAAGCCTCCTTCCCCCTCTCTCCCCCCTCGACTTTTGTTCCTTCTCGTTTCTGTAAATGATGGTTCTGTACTTCTGTGTAATATTTCTAGTAATGATTTAACTGAAAATCTTGTAGCATTTATTAATGTTGTAGTTGAACGTGATTATTTACATGTAAAGAGGCTCCTACCTGCGAAATGGTTGAACATATTCTCGATCCTACATATTCAAGATTTTCTTTTTTCAATGCATAAGTTGTTTATTGCTGTAATTTTGCAAATCTCGTTCCTACATATTCAAGATTTTATTTTTTCAATGCATAAGTTGTTTATTGCTGTAATTTAGCAAGAACTAGTTTGTCATGTGGATAGCAAAAGTCACCAGTTATATATGAAGCACTAGTTGCTCCATGAGGCATTGATGTAACAACAAAAATAGAAAAGAGGAGCAGCAGAGAAGGAAGGGGCGTTAAATGACTACGGAAAATTTCAAACAGGATATGGAACTATGTCAGTAGAAGTTGATAGCTAGAATGACTGATTAGATGCAAGTTTTACAAGCAGTCTTTAGATTATACAACTCATGAGGCTTTTGGAGTAGTTGTAACTCTAAAGTACTCCATGAAGTTTCTCACATTTGATTCCTCTTAGTTTTGTATTTCCTTATTGTCATTTGGAAGCAAATGAAGAAATCCATATTCGGCAGCTTGAGGACCAGGAGGTGGTGGTTTTGATATCTGATGGTTCCAGCCTGGTAAAATGTAACGATGAGGGCTCCTATGAAACTGCAGTGTAGGTTTTGTCTGGATTGATGAATGGGAAATTGTAGCAGATGGTCTTTCATCAGACTTTAGAGCTAGTAGGGGATGCTTCTGTATCTTTGGTGGATAAGTGGTTTCTGTACAGGCTTTTGGGGGATGATTAGGTATCCTTGGTGGAAGATTATTGGCTGGGGTATAGGTATTTGAGTCATGTTCTGGTATTTTTGGAGGAGGATCATAGGATGGGTTACAGGCTTTTGGGGTACTTTTAGGTATATTTGGTGGAGGATTGACAGTGGGTGTACAGGCTTTCGGGGGGTATTTAGGTATTATTGGTGGAGGATGTGTGTCTGGTATACATGCTTTCGGGGGATGTATAGGTATTATTGGGGGAGGATTGGCAGCGGGTGTGCAAAATTTTGGTGGGGGCTTAGTAATTAGTGGCGGTGATGTGGTTGCAGGAGGTGGAGCAGCCTTGTAGATAGGTATTGATGGTGAAGATGGTTTAGGAGCAGCAATAGGCAGAGATGGTGGAGGTGATACAACTGGACTTGGTGGTAATATGGTTGGAGTTGGTGGAGCACCCTTGCAAACAGGCGTGGATGGGGAAGGTGGTTTAGGAACAGAAACAGGCGGACATGGTGGAGGTGTTACAATCGGACTTGGTGGTGGTGATATGGTTGGAGTCGTAGGAGCAACCTTGTAAATAGGCTTAGGTGGGGAAGGTGGTTTAGGAGCAGCAACAGGCGGAGCTGGAGGAGCTGATACAACCGGACTTGGTGGTGGTAATATGGTTGGAGTTGGTGGAGCACCCTTGTAAACGGGCGTAGATGGGGAAGGTGGTTTAGGAACAGCAACAGGCGGAGCTGGAGGAGGTGATGCAATCGGACTTGGTGGCGGTAATATGGTTGGAGTTGGTGGAGCACCCTTGTAAACGGGCGTCGATGGGGAAGGTGGTTTAGGAACAGCAACAGGCGGAGCTGGAGGAGGTGATGCAATCGGACTTGGTGGCGGTAATATGGTTGGAGTTGCTGGAGCACCCTTGTAAATGGGAGTCGATGGGGAAGGTGGTTTAGGAACAGCAACAGGCGGAGCTGGTGGAGGTGATACCATCGGACTTGGTGGTGGTAATATGGTTGGAGTTGATGGAGCACCCTTGTAAAAGGGCGTAGATGGGGAAGGTGGTTTAGGAACAGCAGCTGGCGGAGGTGATACAACCGGACTTGGTGGTGGTGATATGGTTGGAGTTGTTGGAGCAGCCTTGTAAACAGGCTTAGATGGTGAAGGTGGTATAGGAGCAGCAACAGGCGGAGATGGTGATGGTAATATGGTTGGAGGTGGTGGAGCACCCTTGTAAACAGGCATAGGTGATGACGCCTGTTTAGGAGCAACAACAGGTGGAGATGTTACAACTGGGCTTGGTGGAGTAGTAATAACAGGCATAGATGGTGAAGGTGGTTTAGGAGCACCACCAGGCTGAGGTGATACCGCTGGAGTTGGTGGAGATTTTGTTAGTGGCGGATGATGATGATGGTGATGCCATGGCCAATCTTTTCCCCAGTGAGAGGGATGGCATAGGAAATTAAAAAAACAGAAATGCAAGTCTGGTTGGACAGAATCATCACCGGCTAAGACATGATTGAACAAGATCAATGCTAAACAAAAAAGTAAACAGTTCCTCATTGTTACTACTATGGTAATATTTTTCAGGTTAATGAATGTTAAATAATTGAGGGTCTCTCAAGTGGTTTTTAGATATGATGCCTTCTTAAATATATATTTTCAGCCACAGAATAAAGCAAAGAGTCTTCACTGATATTAATCACACAAGGGTTAGTACCATAAATGTATACTTTCCAGGGGTATGTGATGTAATTCCCAGCCTTCACATTTTGTTTGTATATTTGACTTTTACCCCTTATTATATGCTACAATTTCTTAAATTTATTATTTGGTTACTTCTTACATCATTTTGGTTATTTGGTAAGATGTTTGTTTTATAATTCTCAACCTTACACAACATTTTACCCAATATTTTGTGCAACCGTTGACAATTTCACTAATTAATGTTGGTACTGTAATATCGTCAATAACTGTGCTTTGTAAGATATATACAACAACATAAGCTAATCAATATGAGATCGAATTAAGGGATGTGACCCATACCTAATTTGATCTCGCATTGATATAATTATATGAAATGATATTTGAGCATTTGTGAGTATTGTATCGGTTTCAATATGAGTGATTATTTAGATTAAATACAAAAACATAAGCTAATCATATAGGCCAACAGGCTAATCATACAACTTGTACCTCTGTCTAATACTAAACATATACATATCATACAAACACAATAATGTCCTGAGACACAAAAATGTTTATTCCTTCCACAGGAGTATAGTTAAGACAAAGTTGTCGACCGCTCTCCAGTACCTCTGTCTCCATGCATCGTTAACCAAGTACTGAACTGAGAAGAACCTGGATAGACCAGCAACATATCCCACAACTACTGTATATACTAACAGATGTGTTGGTATTGCATCTTCCTCATCATTTGTTAAAGTGGTCGGAGTAGCTTTTCGGGTGCAGTTTCGGCCACCAGGCACATCACGAATTTACAAACAAAACAGAAGGTAGTAGGGAGTATATGACAAATATCTAATTGATATCTATCAAGAAGTGAATATTTAACTAAAATCTAGCTAATATACAAGTTACAACTCGCCAAAATAGTGAGCCTATTGATAAAGGTCGGAAGACTAAACTTCCTTACCACAAATGAGGGTTAATTCCCCGGTATTTCAAATTACTTGTAAAGTATAAACAAAAATAAATGTATAACTTTGATTGTCTGCTCCACAAATGCTATTACTATAAAATCAACTTATGAGTTATGATGAACAAATATAAAAAATATGAGTGAGCACTAAAAATCAATTCGCCGTTGCCGGGGATCGAACCCGGGTCACCCGCGTGACAGGCGGGAATACTTACCACTATACTACAACGACTTGGATGGCAGTATTGATTCCGTAGCGATATTTGTACAAGTAAACTGTAAAGTATGTCTTTAGTATAGTAACCTCTATCTTGTTTCTCTCATACACACAACATTACTTTTAATATACTACAATAACTACATCAAATTCATATAATCTAACATTTTCATTTTTTACATGTCAAAGTTGATAATCATTTTCCTTTTATTATTTTATTAAAATAGTTTTGAGAATCACAATATTATGAAAATATATTTATAGACAAATAAAATCATGTCAAATTTCTATTATTCATTTTTTTTTTCTTTTTATAAATTAGCGATGAAATTTTGAATATAAATAGTACTACCTCTAATCCAAAAATAATGTCTTTCTAGACATTTCACACAAATTAAGAAACAATCATTACATTCACAATTTTCATCTATACCCCTGTAAAGCAATCATTAATAATCTACTTTTCAATTAACTATATGATACAATCATTACTTTTTAGGGATATTAAGGGAAAAAGTGATACATTGTGCATTGATTTATGTAAAAAGACAATATTTTTGGATATTCTTGAAATGTCTTGAAAGACAATATTTTTGGATTGGAGGGAGTATTACAATTAATGAATATAGAATTACTAACTAATAGAACGTTAGAGTAGATGCTAACTAATACTCCCTCTGTTTTTTAATCTATTATTTAGAATATTTAGACTCAAACTTTGAAAACTTTGATCAAAATTTTTTATTAGTCGCTAAAAAATAACATAGTCATGTTGGATCTTGTTAGATTGGTTTCAATCTATATTTTTGAAATATCAACTTTTTATAGTTTTTACGCTTATAGAATTAGAGATGTTTTCGTTTTAAGTCGTGTCTCGTTGACCATGAAAAGTCAAAATAGGTAAAAAAGAATGGAGGGAGTATACACCTAGAAAATATGAGATAAATCGTCTCCAACGAAATTTAAACCAAAACCTCCTCTTTGGAAGCTTGGTCAGGTGCCACCAGGCTACAGAGCCATCGACTACTTATGTTATTGATTTTTACGAATATTTTTTTCATTCAACAGATAAGAATGCATTAGAGAATGTCGAGGATAAGAAGTGTCTACATAGTATTTAACAAAACAATAGAAAAACAGTGAATGTGACAATCTTTTAGGAACAGAGGGAGTATTATTCAACCTAACAAATCAATTGTATTCTTGTTGAGTTGAACTTGGAGGCCATTCAAGTTTTTTGAATATATTTCGATTTAGTCGAATGTTTCAATATATAAGACCGATTTCTCTTGCTAATAGGGCGGTTACGGAGGCTCAATGACTTTCGAACTCCCCTACTTCGGCTTTTGTCGGCCCTTTAATTCTTATTTAGGGACGGAGGGAGTAAGATACAACTAGCTACTTAGAAAGGTCGGGTGCTCAGTGCTCATGTACTAATCAAGTATTATTGGTTCTTGTTTGGTCTTAGTGGAATCCAGCAGGCAAAGAGAAGCTTTGATATTTTCTAATGTAATTGTGGTCAATATGTCAATATCCTCACAGTCTATATCAAGCATTATATCCAAACATTCTTTAGCCTTGGGCAGCAATTGATCTATCAAACCTCCATTCATCTTCGATCGAAGTTCCTCTGTTGTTTTACTTTCTATAACTTTAGCAATGGCTTCAATGCTGCAGGACTTGCTTAATTTACACCCTGTACGAAACTCGTATTAAAAGTTGACCCGTAACAGATATATATTTTGTAAGAAAATGAAGAACGTGAAACATTCAAACTAAGGCTTGTGAAAATCACAATCTCCTTAAAATAAATTCGCTCTCAACCCAGAGGTGCTAAGATATTAGAGATCTTCTGTCTCCCATGGTACAATTGGCGAAACAAGAACAAACAAGAAACTATCAGTAAACACTATTAGAAGAATACGTTGTTTTATTTCGTTTTTTGTGTTGTATGTTAGGGGTTGGTTGTTTGTCCAATTTAAAGAGCCTGAAGGGGTGATGATCATATCTTAACTCCTCTTCTTAACTCCTACAGCAGTTAGGAAGACTAAACAACCAAATGAATGTAATTGAGTCTTTTCAGCTCAAAATGGAAGTACACCAAGGGTTTCCAAACAAAATCTAATTTCACATATTTTCGAGGTGCAAAATAGAACTTCGAGTTCAATTAAGATCTCCGAAGACACCAAGGCCCCACTTTCAGATTAATGTATTACTCCCTCCATCCCTAAATGATAGAGACATTTTGACTTTTTGAGTCAAATTTCGGATATTTTGACCGTAAATTGTCGTTAGCCGCTAACAAATAATATAGTCAAATTGGATCTTGTTAGATTTGTCTCGATATATATTTTTAAAATATCAAGTTCTCATAATTTTTACACATGTAAAATTAAAAATATTTACGTTTTAAGTCGTGTCCCGTAGACCGTGAAAAAGCAAATGACTCCATCATTTAGGGATGGAGGGAGTATATTAATAAGAGCTTTTCTAGAATGTGTCTTAAGGGCACATATTAAGCATTAATATATGGAAATAAATTCAACATACATAAGCATCAAAGGTAACATATTTTAAAAAATCTTCCAATATCGACTTTTAAATATAAATTAATTATCAATTATTTTCTCTGATTGACTTTTTAACCTAAAATACCCCTATTAATAATCCGGTAAATGTCTTGGACTTGACCCGCTCATGTACCGGCAAGAGCTTAAGCCTCTTTTGAGTACTTTGATTTACTCAATACCCAAGTGTCCAACTATATAACTTACTCAACTTTTTGAGAGTCCTCCTATATGGTAAATTAAATTTTGCATTCACTTAAAATACGAATAAATGTCGTCGATGCCATCAAAATGATTAGTGATTTAATGAGATTTAATTTAGTACCTTCCCATGGTATCTTTAAGAGAAGAATTTGGGCAAGCTCGTTACAAGTGAAGTCCTCGAAAACGAATTGTGTAGTGATCCTACGACGAAATCCTGCATTGGAATCAAAAACAAGTTTCATAGGCTCAATGTAGCCTGCGAAAATAATGGTAAGTTTGCCACTATCCATGGCATGCATGATTTCTTCCAACGCTTCTTTACCAAAATCAGTTTTGGACCCTGGAACCATCAACTGGTAGGCTTCGTCGACGAAAAGAATCCCGCCTTCTGCTTCATCGATCTTCGCCTTAGTCTTTGGTCCTGTTTGCCCAATATATTCACCAACTATGTCCGTTCTTTGTACTTCCACGACTCTATTACTTGGCAAAATCCGGAAATTGTTTAGTAGTTTCCCGAGTATTCGAGCCGTGGAAGTCTTACCTACGCCTGGATTTCCAAGAAAAACCACATGAGGCGGCTTTTTGGGGGCGATTTTGATTCCAAGTTGTCGTCGTTTTTCATCCATAACTAACCCTTTTGCCCACGTACGAAGTTGGGTTTTAAGCTGCTTTAGGCCAACTATGTTTAATAGCTCTTTTTCAAGTTCCTTGAAAATTGTTTGTGTATCAATAATTTCACACGAACTCATTGTATGATAGTAGGCAATGAGTGATGACTAAACTGATACACAGAGTATTATTTATTTATACCTCTTGGTCTTTTTTGAATGATAGAGATATTGTAGGAAAAATTAAAGCGATAAACCCTAATGGGCTTACCTGTTAACGTAATTACGTAACATTGTAATTAATATGGCAATACACAAAAATAATTGGCCTAATAAATGTTGCTAACGCCCTCCCTTGAAGTTGGACCATGACGATTATAAATGTACAACTTGTGATATAAAATCTCAAACTTACACTTCCGAACAGGCCTAGTGATAATATCAACAAGATGAGAAGCAAGAGAGACATGTGAAGCAACAAGAATCCTCTCTTGAATTTCATATACACTCGCAAGTCTTGTTCGGAATTTTGACATTGGATCAAAATTTTCAACTCATCAATGACAACAACATAAATGAAGTTTAGAAAATAAATAACACAAAAGTTTATTCAATTCACTTTAAATGTAAGAGCCTACGCTGCATATCTTATTATTAAGTTCACAAGATTATTACACGAGCCATACACTATAAAACCTATCCGCAAAATGTATTTTTATACACAAAAAATCTCAACAACAAAGTTGATCAATAACGATGGTAGATTGTCCAAGTTCTTCAAGATTACTATAGACATAAAAACATTCATATGATGATTTCTACATATTTTGTGTGGTTCCAAGCGATAATAATCTCATACATAAATTCTTTATTTGTAAACTTAACTAAAAGAACCTAAAAATAAATATTTTCCTTCAAAAAAAGTTACATTAATTAACTGTTTAATTGGACTTGATGAAAAGACTCTGCTAGCTCTAATAGGTAATAAACAATATATTTTGCTTAATAAAGGCTTCTTCAATACTTTTACCAATTGGCATCAATAATTACAATTACTTGAAAATACACCACAATGATTATATGAACTCACACACACTCACAAATGAAAGAAAAAAAATTACAACTCCTTAACAATTTTGCAGTTTAGAATCAAAACTCAAAAGAAAATAAATGTAAAACAGACACAATTAATTAACAAGTCTACAATCCAACCTGACCTCTTTACCACTTCCAGGAATGCTACTCATTCTGATCATTGATTTTGCAAATGCTTTGTAGAACTCTTCTTGAGAGCTTGCATATCTTGTTACCAAAGCTTTTGTTCTTGCATTTGTAAGCAGAGCTTGATCTGAACTCAAAATGCTTTGCCCCTCAAGTAATAATTTGAAGTAGGCATTGTCAAAAATGGCGGTAGTCGAATCTAAAGTTGCCCCTGCATTTTTCACTGTGTTGTGGGAAGGGCATATGTTCTTCAACTTGGCTGCAAATGATTGTTGCATTGATGGATCTATTTGTTGAGTTTTTGCGAAAATGTGGATTCTGTTTTGGAAAGATGAACAATGTGCAAAACCAAGTGTGTGTCCTCCTGCATTAATTAATAAAATTAGTAAGTGTTTCATGATTATATAATTTATATGGCATATTCAAAAAACTAAAGTTTATTTATACCTGAGAGTGCAACCAAATCATCCATTGAAAGACCTCTTTGGGAGAAGCTTTGTTGCAGTTGAGAGATGTTAAAAACGGGAGCTGGCAATTGTCTTGCGTCAGCTGCCTTGGAAATTCTTCCATCGAGCCTTCCCTTCGGAACATTCCAAGTTGGACCTCCGGACTGATCAAAATAGAAAAATCGTTAAACATATTGAACTTATCAAAATATAAACATCGTGAAAAAAGTTAACGTTAGTGGAGTATTATGATAACTTACTAGAGTTACTGCATCCCTAGCAACCAATGCCAATATATCCGCACACGAAACAACACGAGGGCATAGAGCCTCCAATTCTTTCTTTACCATATCAATGACATAAAATGCATGCAATGAGATGTTTGCAGCTCCATCTTTCTCCGCTTGATTATTTGGCGTCGATTTGAGTAGCACGGAAGCATCACAACCCTGTATTAGTAACACGCACAAACATAACAATTAACAAGGCTACATCAATTGACATTTTGAATAGAATGAGAAGAAGGAAATGCAAAATATACCCTAACAAAGCAATCATGGAAATGCATCCGAAGAAGTGCAGCTGCAACTGTTTTGTCGTTCAACATCGCTTTCTTTACGATTCTTGTAATTGTATCCTCTAAATTAGGACATGTATGGTCGTAGTAATTTACACTTAAAGCATTCACAGAAATTGAGATTGAAAGAATAGCACAGCAAACAAATGTGAGTAATGTTGTAGTTGCCATTTTATGTTATGTAATGATATTATGAAAATGGAACTTATTGCCTATTATCGCTTGTTATGATTTATTTGAGAAAATAGTGATAGTATTTGTAGAGGAGAAATAATACAGAACAACTTAATTAGAGGATTAGTTAGTGTAAGATGGGTTAGCTCAAACAACTTCGCCAGAGGATTAGTTATTTATTGTAGAATGTAGATGGTATACTAAATGCATTTATATATATGTGCTCAATCATGGAAACTAAAAGTATCAAGCATGGGTGCCCATTAGAATAGGAAATGCATAATTGAATATTATGTATAGCAAAATATTGTAAGTAGCTTCTGTACATATACTAAGGTTAGTTAATTCAAAATCTAAATAAGCTATTTCGAGTGATTTCTAATGATGGAGAAATGTGAAAAAATAAGAGAAGCCGACATTTAAAAATGTCGCCATTGCCGGGGATCGAACCCGGGTCACCCGGGTGACAGGCGGGAATACTTACCACTATACTACAACGACTTTGATGTTATATTCAGTTACTTTGTTGACTTTCCACTGTGATTTTTGTGTTGAAAATAGTAACATCCATCTCTTTTCTCTCTAAATGGTATACTAAATGCATTTGTGTTATTAGCAACCAACAATCAAGGAAACAACAATATAAAATGTACTACTAATCAAGTATTATTATTTCTTTTTTGGTCTTCGAATCCACCAATATATTGTTAGTTTTCAGCAGGCAAAGAGAAGCTTTGATATCCTCTAATGTAATGGTGGTCAATGTGTCACGGTCCCCACATCCTATATCAAGCCTTTGATCCAAACATTCTTTAGCCTTGGTCAGCATTTGATCAATCAAACCTCCATTCATCTTCGATCGTTGTTGCTTCGATGTTTCCCTTTCTATAACTTCAGTAATTTCATTAATGCTACACGACTGACTTAATTTACACCCTTGATACAAGCCACTGGTCACATTATTGCCCGCGGACCCTGAAACTTTGGGTGTTGAAAATTATTATTATAATCGACTTATCATATTAACTAGATATAATTAAAAAAATTGAATAAACGTCGCTGCCGTCAAGATCATTAGTGATATAATTTAGTACCTTCCTGTGGTATCTTTAAGTGAAGAATTTGGGCAAGCTCTTGACAAGTGAAGTCCTCGAAAACGAATTGTGTTGTGATCCTACGACGAAATCCTTCATTGGAATCAAAAACAAGTTGCATCGGCTCTACGTAGCCTGCCAAAATAATGGAAAGTTTGCCACTATCCATGGCATGCATGATTTCTTCCAACGCTTCTTTACCAAAATCATATCCGATCCCTGGAACCATCAGCCGATAGGCTTCGTCGATAAAAAGAATCCCGCCTTCTGCTTCATTGATCTTCGCCTTAGTCTTTGGCCCTGTTTGCCCAATAAATTGAGCAACTAAGTCCGCTCTTTGTACTTCCACGACTCTATTACTTGGCAAAATCCGGAAATTGTTTAGTAGTTTCCCGAGTATTCGAGCCATGGAAGTCTTACCTACGCCTGGATTTCCAAGAAAAGCCATATGAGGTGGCTTTTTGGCGTCGATTTTAATTCCAAGTTGTCGCCGTTTTTCATCCATAACCAACCCTTTTGCCCAAGTACGAAGTTGGGTTTTAAGCTGGTTGAGGCCTACTACATTTGATAGCTCTTTTTCAAGTTCATTGAAATTTGTTTGCGTATCAACGTAATACGAACTCATTGTAGGATAGTAGGGGCCAATGACTAAACTTAGACACAGATCAGAGCATGATTTATACTCTTACTCTTGTTTGATTTTAGAGATTTTAAAAATTTCATATAATTGTCATGTATAAATCTAAGTCTTCCCTAGCCTTTTAATGTCTATATTAGTCGATTCCAAGTATTTCATTCAAGCATCATAAATTCTTGATTCATGTAAATGATTCAACTTCTCAAGAGCCTGTACATCTTCTATATAACGGTTAACTTTTCTAATCATTAATTGAATGTTTCCTTTCGTGTTTATAACAGGTTAAGATCATCTCCCTCTCAATTGTCAACTTTGGGGCCTGCTGCTTTGAAAAATAATCATGGAATGTATAGCTACATCAAACTGTCCATGCTTTAATTTTAAAACCTTAATTTCACATTTACTCAGCTCAGACTAGCGCAACGTAAAAGGCCCTATTACGCTCGCATTATTCGGCTCGTGACTTGGTGCGCATTGACAAATATCAAACCGAAAGCTAAAATCAAAAGGCTTGGCAAACCGGATTAAATGCTTTTGTTCCGCTCACCTATTAAATGTATCATGTGCAATATTTTAACAAAATATATTATTTTAGTTTACTTTTAAAAAAATAAAAATAATTTTGATTCAAGTCAAAGTTATAGTGATAATTAAGACACTAAAATACATTGTATTCATTTGGGTAAACTATGGGTGTCACCATCGCTCATGTTTCATCCATTCACTCACTTGTATTTAGTATAGTCTCATTCACCCACGCCCACGCGTATTCTTAATAAAGTCTCATTGCTTACTCCATTAAGTTTCCGGTAAGTTCGCAGTTAGTCATTAACTTTTTCAGGGACAAATTAATCATTTGACATTTGTTTGATAAAAAATAAAGCGAAAAGGACAAATCACAATGACCATCACTCAAATTCACTCCATTCACAAATGTGTAGCTCCTGATATCATAAAGAGCAGTACTGATGTTAAGCTAAATATACGTTGCATGTTGTATAATTGAGTAGGTGAATAGGGCATTGAGAAGGGATGAAGATACATTATCGGTTATTGAATTGCAAATACATTCATTATATTCTTACGTACCGAAGGACGTTTCACTAAATATTTTAGAATCGTTTTGTGATAGAAGTTTGACGGCCTCTGGATATCGAGATATTCAATGCTCACCCCAACGTGTATAAATCACAACTCTGTTTTCACACAAACTCACTATCTAGTAGCGAAGGTTGAATACTCGAAGTGATAATAGGAGTATATATAAATATGAGTTCCTGTAACAATGATGAGAAACTATCACAAGTATTTGATGATCTTGAAAAGGAACTATCAAACATAGTTGGCTTGAATGAGCTCAAACAACAACTTCGTGTTTGGGCAAAAGGTTTAGTTATGGATGAAAGGCGACGACAACTTGGTGCTAAAGTCGCTCCCAGAAAACCGCCTCACTTAGCATTTCTTGGAAATCCAGGTGTAGGTAAGACTTCGATGGCTAGAATTGTTGGCAAATTTCTTAAAAATTTTGGGATTCTACCAAAGGGTGAAGTTGTAGAAGTACAAAGAACGGATTTAGTTGGAGAATATATTGGTCACACAGGTCCAAAGACAAGGGAAAAGATCAAGGAAGCTGAAGGGGGGATTTTATTTGTCGACGAAGCATATCAACTAATGATTCCTGATAGCCGCAATGATTTTGGTAAACAAGCCCTGGAAGAAATCATGCGTGCTATGGAAACTGGCAAACTTTCGTTGATTTTTGCTGGCTATGTGGAGCCGATGAAACATGTGTTTAATTGTAATCAAGGATTCTACAGAAGGGTTTCTACTTATTTTTTGTTTGAAGACTACAATTGTGAGGAGCTTGCCCAAATTCTTCACTCAAAGATAACTCATCAAGGTACTTATGACAGTGTGCTTGCAGGGGTATTTAATTGATGATTTTAATTTACCTCCTTTATTTTATTTTTCGAGTTCCTAATTTATTAACTCTGTCATAATATTTTTGGTTGTATATGTCTAACACTAATATTTTAGGTGCAGCGTCAGCCACTGACAACGTTAACGACTTGTACCGTGGGTTCCGATTAAGTCTTTTATGTGGCATTAAAACTATTTCTGAACTGATAGAAAGGGAAACTTCAAACAATCAACGATCGAAGATGAATGGAGGTTTAATTAATCAATTGCTCGCTAAGGCTAAAGAAAATCTGGATCGAAGGCTTGATGTTCGTTGCTGGGACATTGCTGAATTGACTATAATTACTCTTGAGGATCTGGAGGCTTCTCTAGCATTGTTGAAACCAAACCCGAATTTGATCCCTTTCGAGAAACCAGTCCCACATTTGATGGCTTCCACGAAAACACCGCCTCCATCGCCAAAAGTACGGAATAGAGGGGGAAGGGGCATGCATATGTCTGGGTGGACGACTATCAAAGTAGAAACGATTATATCGGTTGCAACAACTTGTTTTGTAGGGTTGCATCTCTGTAGTTGTCTTATGAGAAGGCCTCTGATATGTGACTGGATATAATCAACCTAGATTATTATGTGATTTTATTATTGAAAGTTGAACTAAAAACTAAAGGTAGTATCAAATGTTGTTTTTGAACAATACTGTGTGGGAATCAAAATTAACGTTGTTACATTGTTTGGGTTCCGGCCGGTTTTTGTTACCAAATTGTAAGTAAGATATGTAAATGACAACCAACCAATTAATTGTCCCCAGGCCTCTTGTAGATATAAGACTACAATTGTAGAATATTGGTAATAGCTGTAGAATCAAACATCTGGCGGTTTACTTTCTCCGTTGCTCCATGGCAGGAGGAGTGTGTAGATGTCGTTAGTGTGATGATTTTATATTTTTTTTTAATTTTATAGAATCAAACATCATTTGTAAGAGGCTAAACTCAGATCTTTGTGGCCCATAGCAATGACATGCATGCCGTCTTGATGACTATTATATACTTATACAATAAAGAAGCATTAATTGGTGACTAAACCATGTTTTGGTCGTATATTATTAAATTATGTAAGTTACAATGAGTTTGTGTTACAATCGTATAAAATACTCTTATACTACTATGGAATAAAGATAAATAAAAAAATCAATTAAACTTAATAGAGATTTTTGTTGAAATGGTCTCCGAAAGTACGATCTAGTTGTTATTTAGTCTCCAATAGTTGGAAAGTTGCAACTTAGTCACAAAAATGTCAAACAGTTGCGAATCAGTCCAAAAAAAAACGGTGGTTAAACTTTAACGGTTTAACTTTATTTTGGGGCAAATTGACAATTTTACAAAGTTTGCACTAATGTTACTATAATCAATTTTGATTTTGCCTTAATTTCTTCATTTTAACTCCGATTTTGAAGATTCAAAATTCGTCCGAAAGCTCTTTTCAACCTCTTTAATAATATGAGATAAAATTTTGTAAATTATTATTTTGAAAATTATAATTTTCAGATATAAAGAATTCAATAAATATTTTGTAACACATCACTTTCATATAAAAGTAGCTTTAATCAAGATCAATTTATCATGTGTGACCTTATATATCACAAAATATGAGAGTAATGTTTGACAAAATATTTAATAAGATCTTTATATCTGAAAATAATAATTGTAAAAAGTTATAATTTTCCAAGCTTTGTCTCATATTATTGAAGATATTGAAAAGAGTTTTTCGACGCATTTTGAATCGTCAAATCCGACTTAAAGTGAAGATATTAAGGCAAAATCAAAATGGATTATAGTAACATGGGTGCAAACTTTGTAAAATTATCATTTTGCCCAAAAAATAAGGTGAAACCGTCAAAGTTTAACGCACCACTACTTTTTAGAATGATTTGCAACTGTTTGACATTTTTGTGGACTAGGAGATTAAATGACAACACGATTACATGTTAGGGGATCATTTCAACAAAAACCTCAAACTTAATATTTCGCCGAAGTACTTGTATTTGTGTGTACTAAGTCCTTTCTTCTTCCCCATGCTAATAATTCCTCGAAATCGCTGGGATATTGGGTTGAGGAGGATTGTAATGTAACAAGATTCAAGAACCACGTAATCAGGGGCGGACCTAAGGGGGGTGGGCACCGGTCCCCCCTATGTTTTTCGGTAGCGTTATATTTTATATGCAATTTTTTGAATTTTTGTGATATATATAATAAAAAATGTAAGTAAATTAAGTGGAAGTTTATCTTAGATGGTTAAGTCATTCTTTTAAAAGGTAGAGGTCAAGTGTTCAACCCATTTTTTTCAAAGTTAGCCCCCCTATTTTCATCCTGGTTTCGCCCCTGCAGGTAATTAAATATATTCGTAAGGATAGTCAAGAGGAGTAAGCGAGTTTGTGACGGTAAAATTATGCGTTTGATTGCTCCTTTTTCTTATTCAAACTTGTCAAACGGGACTTGTATAATTGATTTACTCCGCCATTCGCCAACATAATTTACAAACTACCACATCGGCCCAAAATCTATTTGATGCACAATCGACAAACAATATGAAAAACCCAATTAAAATCGTAATGTGGTGTTCACTGACCCGTTTGCATGGTTTAATGAATTTGAGGGAAAATTCATGGTCAATTTTACTTACACTATGCTATTATTTCTATGAACCAAATTTATTTATAATATGGAAGGCATGGTTTATGTGTCGTCGACATGAATTGAACATGAACATAAAAATCTCCAAGTATTCTCCCAACTCTTCCACAGTTTTATAGGATAAGTAAACAATCCAGTAGGGACTAGAATATCAAGACTCGAGAGCTATCCACATTCTTATCCATCCGCTCATTATAGTGGTCCAACGTTGTGTTGTAGACCGTTTTTGTTTTTATGTATTTAACTTTAATCATTAATTATTTACTTTTTTAGTCGAAAAAATATAAAATTAATATTGATAAATTTCTATTTAAGTGTGTTTCATAAAAGTAAATTTTTATAATTTGTTATTGTATAACTAATAAGCTATTGTTAATCAAAGTTAGACACGAAAAAATAAAAAATACATATAATTTGAATTGGAAGGAGGAGTAATACTTTAGGTAGATCTTAAACGATAGACAGGCCATTGAGCAGGATAAAGTACAGAACTAATACATAACTAGAGTCTAAAGTATCAGCATCTTTGTCTCTTCACGCAATTCTGGTTCGGCTCTCGCTCACAAGGAGTGAACCTTGTATTGATGAAGTAAAAAAACATTCAAGCTATTGTCCTCTGATCAAATAAATCCCACAATTTACCTCTTCGGTGTATTCCACGATAGAGGTGCATATGGGGGTAGAAAGTTATGATACTAGATTTGTTCTACTAAAATATCTCTAAGGGACTATCATATAATTTATACAAAATCTATAAATCAAATTGTGTAACTAATGCATGAGGAAAAATCTGATGATAAAAATTCTTAAACAAACTGTAACATGTCCACATATGGGCCATTAGTATGATAATTTCACATTTTAAATATAGACATTCATGCGGATAATTATTCTCATGATGCTAACACATAATTTTTTTATAATTAAACAATAACATAGACGTTCAATATCGATAACAAATGTGGAGTTAATCGAATAACCTACTGGAAAAGGCTCCTGATAGTGACAAAAAAGTCATGGGTTCGATATTCACCTCATCGCTAACTTTTTTAAAAAAAAAATATATCCCTACGCAAACCATTGGAGTATGTGGTGTATGTTTTTAATTGATTGGATACATTTGAATCTAGAATTTAGTGCTTGCCCATATTGGTTTCTGACTTTCTGTCAAACCATTAATCCCCCATCTCCTTCTTTCCCTTTATATATTAAACTCATTTACATTTCCAACCATCATCTTCATTCTTCAACCATCTCCCATTCATCATTCCACCACCCCAACCACCATGACCCACCGTGAAGCCACCACACCTCAGCCGTCGATCACGTCCCTCCACCCCGACATAATCCAATCCCACATACTGACCAAGCTAGATGGAACATCCCTGGCTTCAACAAGCTGTGTTTCAACTCAATTCAAGACCCTATGCAATCATGATTATCTGTGGAAAAATTCTTGTAGTAACCAATGGCCTTCATGTGTTGATCCTTTAGTCCAACCCCACATCACCAACCACCGCCTTATCTTCTCCGACGTCTCCTCTACCGTCCACCAACTCAGCCACCCTCAACAAAGTCCCAAAATCAAGAACCTAATTTCAGCAGTTGACATTTTTTATGAAGAGAAGCTGATATTCTCCAGAGGGATGCTTACTGAATCTTCAGCAAGCTGGTTTTCATGTTCCCCCTTCAAGATTGATGTTCTTGAGCCTAAAGAGGTATTTCCCACATCTGTGAAGATCAGTGGAGATGACAGAAAATGCATGGAACAAATCGAAAAATCAATGAAGTTGAGCTGGATTTTGATTGATGGTGATTCGAATAGGGCATTGAATGTTGCTAGTATGTGCCCTGTTTCGATCCGCCGACACTGGCTTAACGGAGAAATTCAGGTAAGCACTGGAGAAATATATAATGTCTAAAATCAAGATTTTAATTTGCAGTTTAAGAAAAACTGTTTGGTTTATCACCTAGTTTTTATTATTCTGTTAGTTCATATATCGTCTCTATATAAAAATTCTGATTCCGTCTATAAAAATTCTGATTCCGTCACTGCAGGTAAGATATGCAACTGTGATTCCAGACTGCCGAAATGGAGCTGGTGGTGAAGCATTGGTGCAGTGTGCGGTGGCTGTTAGTTGCAGAGGAGGTGATGAAATGCAGGTGAAGGAGGTGAGTTTGATGATTGAAGATGATGAGGGATTGGTTTTGGATGGAAATGAAGGTTTACAAATTGTTCAAGAAGTTCTCAAGGGGGAGAGGAAGGTGAAGGATTCAAATGAAGAGAGGGAAAGATTTGAGAAGTTTGTCAGACTAAAATCAGATTTGTCAGAATTGAAACAGATGAAAGAGAAGAGATTGGATATGATTGTTGTGTTGTCAGGGGTGTCTGTTTTCTTGAGCCTTTGTGTGCTTCTTTTGTCTAGATAGGGATATTTAATTTGGTATTAGTAGTATTTTGATTAATTCTTTGAAATTTGTTCCTTGGATTTGATTAATTCTTTGGGTTTAGTGTACTAGAAATGTTACTATTTTCATGATTCCCCTTAATATTGGTATCGAACGTACGCTTTGCAATTGCTTTTTCAAAAGAAATGCTCCCAACATGTGTTTTATATGTTCGGTAAATTGATGTCGCAATGAAAATATGTTCTTTTTTACTACCCATCAAAAGTTTATTTTATAAAAGCAGCTGAATCTATGGAGATAAGTAGATAAGGATGCAGTATACATGAGTTATTCGAGAAGAAAAGCCATGTCCATCAAAGCTAAAGAATACAAAAAAATGGAATGGGACGAGGAATAATATATTGTAGTGGTGTAAAATGGTTACAGATGTTACTCATAGAATATTAGAAACCGTGTGTAGCAGCCAAGGCAAGTTGGCTGGACATTGACTATATTAAATTTATTCAGCCGGCGAATAAACTAATGTAAATATTTCGTTTGGCGGATATTGAATTGTCAAGTAGTAGTATCATATAAGTATTTAATATGCATATTTAGAAAGAATAAGGAAATTTTTATGTCAACTTTTTATCATCAAAATCAATGTATATATTGATATGAATTGTATGAGGATGTGGTGTATGTGATCTTATTTTTTATGAGCATATATTAGAGGATCCGTCTTGTGTTAGAGGTGATAATTTATTAGGCCTTTTAGGTAAATTTTAAATTTACTTAATTTTGAATGAAAATTGAGAATGAACTTATTTTTAAATTTAGCGTCGCACTTTAACATCTTTACTAATTTGAAGACTCAATTATCAAACATGTGAGAGTCAATTAAATAGATTAGTGGAAAAGACCCTTACTAGTGAACAAAAGGTTCTGGATTCGAAACTCATCTCATTGGTAATTTACAAAAAAAAAAAAATTATCAAACATGTGATAAGATTGGTAATTAGCAAGTACTTAGCTAGATTGACCCGGGAGTACATCGACTTCCGATGTGAGATGTGCATCTTTAACACCTATTTTGTCAAGATATTCTTTTCTTTATGGTATGTATGTTACACTTTGGACGATTCTATGGCACATGTATATATTTTACCTCGTGATCGGTAGAGTGATTGTTTTAAATAATACGAAATAAAACACATGTCATGAATTTTCGGGCTCTTAGGGAAGGAGATTTTAAATCAGTGACGGAATCAGAAATTTTATGTAGGGGAAGATGAGATTGTTATTTGACAACTATAAAAAGGTACACAAACTTAGGAGGGTAGAATAACTCAATTTTATCATACAGTCCAGAACCCACTCCTTCGAGGCATTAGCTAACCTGTTCTAGATTGGTATTACCTTCTAGCAATGTGAAAGTTTGAAAAGATGGATTAGTAGACATGTCTCTCAGTTTGCATAAGAAAAATCGCTACGTTTAGACTAGACTTCCGATCTTCGGAAACTGCTTAGTAACAACGAGGTATAAGGTTGTCGTCTGTCTGTATCAGAATTCACCCTCGTCGAGGGTATAAGCCACAGCCCACAAGGGAGATGGAGAAGGAAATGGAGTTTGAAGGGGTTCATGATTTGATCAAGTGTGTCGAAGAGGCGGAGCCACTAAAGGTGTTTTGATCATATGCAGCCATTTTTGTTGCAATTTACCCTCCAATTCACAAACGAAGTTAATAAAAACTATAGAATAAGTTGGTTCTCTGTAAGACTATAACTCAGCTTACAATAAAATGATGCAGAGATATTGCAACATCAAAACTATACAAGTTAATGAAAATGCGTCTGCCGGGAGTCGAACCCGGGTCTATTGCTTGGAAGGCAATTATCCTAACCGTTGGACTACAGACGCTTGCTGATATCGCAATTATCTTATGCTTAAACATCCTATAGACCTACTTCAAACCTGTCACACTGTTGCTTATTAGGTGTCATTTATGGAGTTATATTAGCATAATGATTTTCAATGCAAATCAAAATGTTGTAAATCAATTAAGATCTAAACGTTGGTTAATTCTCATTATTAAAAAAATTGAAATGTTGAATCCACGTAATTCTTGAACTTCGTCATTTGAATGTGTCCGATCTCCGAAATTGTCTTGAAACGCCCGGAAATCCCGCAGAGTGGGTGCTGGAAATCGCCGAAACACCTGAAATGCTATAAGGGAAGCCCCGAAAAAGCTGCAAAGGCATCCACAAAAGCAGAGGATGTATGTTTAAATATACTCCTCTGCGAGATTCGAACCGAGACCTCTTAACAAGAGGCTCGAGTTCGGTACCACAAGGCTAGAAGCCTTAGATGAAACTATTGGGTACCGTTGGTTTGGTTCGATGAGTATTGAACTTTATCATTTTCTTTCAATTTTACGAGTGCATACCAAGTCACGAGCCGAACCTTTTCGGGTAGAATAATACAACTCCAATCAAAAGTTTTATGTTCACTCACAACCCTGACTAGAACCCTAATGGTTTTTGGATTATGGTGAGATTATGTGAGTGTAGGTCATATTTTAATCGACCTCATTTGAGAATGAAGCCCCATTTTTATTAACCTCCGAATTGGGTGTAACGTAGGTAATTGGTATTTTTAATTATATTTTATATAATTTCAATTCGATTCACCTCAATAAATTAAATAATATCGAAACAATTCTTTTAGCAAATTCAACTCTATTACCATTTACCACATATAGATTAAACTTTTTCAGCACTTAAACTTAATGTATTAAGTACTTATTTAATTAAGTCTGTTTGTTAATAGAAAAAAATTAAGTACTGAACATAATCAGATCTGAATGAAATCCTTAACAAAAAATTAAGTCAAAAACCCCAATTTGTCCTTCCTTAATTATTTAAAAACCCCAATTTGTCCTTCCTTAATTATTCCAAACTCATACATTCTTATTCAAATCAAATTCAATTATTATCATTGTTATTATTATTATTATTATTATTATTATTATTATTATTATTATTATTATTATTATTATTAATTTCATTTCTTTATATTTTTATTTTTCTTAAGATTACTATTATTATTATTATTAAATAATAATAATAATTATTATTATCATTATTATTATTATTATTACTATTATTATTATCATTATTATTATTATTATTATTAAATATTATTAATAATAATTATTATTATCATTATTATTATTGTTTTTAATTTTATTATTATAATCATCATTATTCTCACTATTATTATTATTTAATAATAATAATTATTATTATTATTTAATAATAATAATTATTATTATTATTACTATTACTTTAATTATTATTATTATTGTTACCATTATTATTATAATCATTATTATTCTCACTATTGTTATTATTATTATATGTTATCATTATTAATATATTATTATAATTTTGATTATTGTTGCCATTATTTTTATTAATGATTATTATCACTTTATTATTATTATTATTATTATTATTATTATTAATATCATTATTAATATTTTATTATTCTCATTACTATTATTATTATTTTCATTATTATTATTATTATTATTATTATTATTCTCATTATTCTCATTATTATTATTATTAATATTTTATTATCTTCATTACTATTAATAATAATAATAATAATAATAATAATAATAATAATATTGCTACTCTTATTACTATTCTCAAGAATATTATTATTATTATTATCATTAGTATTGTTACTAATTTTATTATTATTCTTATATTATTGTTATTTTGATTCTTAATATTATTCTTTTTCATATTATAATTAATATTCGTGTTATTAATATTATTATTATTCTCATTTATTAGTCATATTTATAATATTATAATTTAATTATTCATATTTTAGATTTGTTTATTTTCTGTAATATTTATAATTTAATTATTAATATTTCTGTAGTATTATTTATTTACTTAATATTTGAGTTTTAATATTATGTATGCTCGTTGACTTTTTATAATTTACTGAATGACATTAATTATTTTGTTTTAATTTTATTAATTAATTAATCATAATATTATATGAATAATAATATTATATTTATACTTACTACAATGTAGTTTATAATATTTATACATAAGGAAGTGTGGTGGGAGCAAATTTGCCAATACAACATAACTTGAGTAATTTTTAGTGAACTGTTATCAAACACTTAAAATTTTCAATATTCAGATTCAGTTTTTATTCAGATTCAGACATTCAGTATTCAGTCATTCAGATTCAGACTTCAGATTTCAGATTTCAGACATTCAGATTTAACAAAATTCTATATTCGAATCGAATGAACAAAGAATAAATTAAATCTAGAAATTAGTAAGTATAACAAAGAGACTATTTCAAAATGATATTTTACTATGTTTTCATTTTTCTAAAAGAAGTAAGGTGAATTGTGAAGAAAAATAATTAGAAAGTAACACACCTCAATTACAATATTTTTTAAGTTAATAATTTGATTGTGAAATAAATGAAATTTATTTTCTAATTAATGTAACCAAATCAAATATTGAATTTTTAATTGAATTGAATAAAATGATTAATCTTGGATTCACCCGAACAAATCCTTCCGTCCCTAAATGATTGGTATCCTGACTTTTGTGCTTAAACTTTAAAAAATTTGCTCAATAATTCTCATTAAATGAAAAAAAATACTATAGTCATGTGAGACCTTCTTAGATTCGTCTCAATATACCTTTTTATAATCTTTTTGCATAAAAATAAGAAATATTTACATATTAAATTATACCCCCTCCGTCCCTAAATGATTGTCACATTTTGACTTTTCATGGTTAACAAAACAAGAATCGACACATAAATATCTCTTATTCTACATGTAAAAAAATCATAAAAATTTGATATTTCAAAAATATATATTGAGACGAATTTAATAAGATCCCACATGACTATAATTTTTAGATAATAGTAGATGGAAACAACGCTTGTAAGGAGTCCTATTAAAACCTATGACCTCAAAATAACAGGGGTCAAGGTCGGCCAGTGAGACGATGGGGATGGGGGTAGAATCGATATACTATCACGGGCAACTATACCAAACCGCTGATCATAGTCAAAAAAGAAGTTTATTTGGGGCGGATAGCGGGAATCGAACCCGCGGAGAAGGATCGTCCTGTAACTACCACGGGTTTACTTGTCTCATACTGGGAGTGGGGTCGGGGTCTGCTGGGTCTGGGAGCTGTATGAATTGGACTGTCTCTCTCTTCTTTATTATTTCTTATGGTTTGATGAGAATTTATGATCAAATTTTGTAATATTTAATCACCAAAAATCAAAATATGACAATCTTTTAAAACGGAAGGAGTATTTTATTGACCATAAAAAGTCAATCCTAAACCTTTACAAAAGTAGATTCAAATTCAGTCCTTGGACCCCTCCCCTCCTCTCCCTACATAACCCTAACGGCTGCACCCAAAATTCAAACTCTTTCTCGTTTCTCCACTTCCTTCATCTTCTTCTCCTCACTTTTCCATGCACAAAAAAGGCTTCAAAATGGGCAACAAAAAAGGCCTCAAAAGAGGGTTTCTGCAAAAAGCAGTCTCTACTCCAAAACCTTGTTCATCTTCATCTTCTTCTTCTTCAACATCATTTGATGCAAACAAGCTTCACTTCATTTCAGAAATTAAGCGAATTTTCCGCATTCGAAACGAATACACAAAAGCCCGGGAAGCGACAAGGCCTAGCGATGAATTTGATTATTTTGATTTTGATTTTGATTTTCTCGATGATAGAGAAAGAGAAGCTTTCGAATCTTTTCATGTGTTAATGGAGAATGCTGGTTTTGAGTTGTTGGACGACCCTGATGTTATCAAAGCAATTGAAGAAACTGACCGAGAATTTTTCGATGAAGAAATGGATGCTGTAAAAGGTAAGAATTTGTCTGTGAGGGATGATAAAATTGAGAAAAAAGGGTACAAAATTGACAAAAAGGACTTCCTTAAAAAAGGGTTTCTGAAAAATTCAGTCTTTAAAGGAAAAGCTTGTTCCTCTGCATCTGGTGAAGCAGAGAAGGCTCACTTCATTTCAGAAATGCAGCGACTTTTTCGCATTCGAAACGAGTGCACTAAACTCCGGGAAGCTTCTCGTCAAAGCGATGATTTTGATTTGGGTTTGATTGATGCTAGAGAAAGAGAAGCTTTTGAAACGTTTCATGAATTAGCGGTTAGTGCTGGTTTTGGGATGTTGGGAGACCCTGATGTTATCAAAGCAATTGAAGAAACTGAACGAGAATTATTTGATGTAGAAATTGATGCTGTAAAAATAGGGGGTTTGAGTATCAAAGATGATAAAATTGAGAAAAAAGGGGGGCTCAAAATGGAGAAAAAGGGTTTCCTTGAAAAAGGGTTTCTGAATAATGGGGTCTTAAGAGGAACAGCTTCTTCTTCTTCAGCATCATCATCATCATCGTATGAAACCAAAAAGCGCAACTTTATGACAAAATTACAGAGACTCTTAGGGGTTCGAAACGAGTACATGAAAAAGCGAGAAGCTTCGAAGAGAGTGAGCTACTTTGGTTTCATTGATGATGGGGAAAGTGAAGCTTTCAATACGTTTAATGATTTGATGGACAGTGCTGGCTCGGATTTGTTGGAAGACCCAGATGTTATCCATTTAATTGCACAAAAAGATTGTGAATTGGAATCGGAAATTGCTGGTATGCGCCATAAGAAGTTGACTATGAGGACTAATGAAGAACAAGAGTTTGTTGAGGGGTTGAGGGTAGGGAGAGAAGTGAGGATTGTAAGTGGAAGTCATATTGGGAAGAAAGGGAAGGTTCTGCAGGTGAACGACGGCAATGATAGCGTCCAATTGAGATTCTTGAATGATGAGGAGGTGGTTGTTTGGGTGGGTAATGTGGCCTATTTGGGGTCGACAGCAGAGGACATGTGTTTGATGAAGTTGATGGAGATGAAGAGTAAGGGTAAAGAAGCCGAGGACGTCTACTTCCAGCAATTGAGGGCTTCGGAGATCATTGGAAGGATTCGGTAGAAACAGATTCTACTAGGTTGTTGGTCAAGATAACTTTTTCCTGGAGGCGTTCAATGTGAAGATAGTCAAGTTTGATGCTTACTTTTAGTAGTGAATTTTCTGTCTTTTAGTATGTGATTACATGGTACTGGTGGTTACTCTCATTTCCTAATTGTCTAATTTGGTTATATTGATGTGTTTGTGCATACTGTTTCATTTAATTTGTCCAGTTTTAGAAATGTAAAGGTAATTACGTCACACTAGGATCTACTAAGTGCCCACTCGACCGATAATGATTACTGGTCCTCTCTTACATAAATAATAGATGTGTGGTTCGTTGCACACACATTAGAAACCTGTGATTGCTCATGTCTGTCATGTGCTAGGTTTGGCATGATATTGATAATAGCTTGGTTTGACCTATTTGATCACAGAAAAGTGTATACAACGTCCTCTTCTTAATCAGGTCACTAGCATCGATATCATCACTAGCATCGTCAATTGTAGATAAAATACTCCATCTCAATGTAGTTAGATCTTATATTTCACTCACAGTCACAGATAAAGTTGTATCGATAAAATTGAAAGTCGACGATAGCCTCTTGAGGACTCGAGCATTTAACTATTCGATGGTTAAAATACTTCAAAATCTATGAGCATTATTAGAAGCATCGGGAAGACTTAGATGTATTCTTGAAATTTTAAGAAATTAAAAGATGAACAAGACTTGAAGAATCAAGACTACCAATATGGGCAATATGTATAAATCATACAGAGTTGTCCCAATGCTTTGTGGTCAATTATCCTAGCTTATTCAATCTGTGATAGTAATACAAAATGTGTTGGTATATTACATTGAAGAAGAGAAGTAGTTGACACTAAACAAGTTTTTGAAATTAAAAACGAGCTGAGAAATTTCAAATGAACAACGATCGAAGATAAATGGATGATTGATTGATCAAGTGTTAACAAGGGCTAAAGAAATGGATGAATTCCAACAGAGGACCCCTTCGGTTGCCAGAAGCAGGGTACTGGTCAGAAGTAGGGAACCAAAGGAAAAGGAGAAAGCGGAAGGGGAATGCCGACGAGGTGTACGGTGTATCTATGTAGTGACAATAATATCAACTATTTTCTTAGTAGCATTGATCTTTTCAAATATTGTTGCTAATACATGAATGTGTGACCATGTTACCTGGATATTATCCTAAGAAATGTATTTTGTTCTTGCAAGTGAAACATGGAAGCCATAAGCAAAATATATCAATATATCCCTCTTCAATTTGAAAGATAATTTATATATTTGGTTTTTGCAAGGTACCCTTCACTTCAATATAAAGGAATTTTGACAAGATTGATACTATAAAATAAAACATGTGGACTTTGCTGAAAGGGAGTCATGTGTGGTATGTCTATTATATTAGCACTAAAATGTACTTATAACTCTCTCTAGGTAGTTTATAGATAGAGCTTAAGACAATTCATCTCAACTTGAGCATCTCGCAAGATGCTTAACTAATAATCGGAATCTTGAACCTATTTCTGCTATCTACATGAACCCTTACTCAAAGGATACCAACATTATAAACCAATGTAATTTTGTTAACCTGGGGGGTGGATAGAACAAGATATCTCCGTTGTACTGGATGGAGTTCCTACACCCTGTGTGCTGCTTAGTAACGGGCGTCCCTCGTTCATTGTACCCAGATCATTCCAATTAAACATGGCTATAATTTTTGTCAAGGAAATTCAGACTTAACAAAGAAATATATGAGAGGAAGAGCAAGTAACTCGAATATTTAAACAATTGCGAAATAGGATACGGTCAGTCCACAGGTCAGTGACGCTAACATCAGCATCCGACATAAGCCAGTAATCTGCATCGGTCTGCAAAAGAACGAAGATAGTATTAGAAGAAAAATTATCTAATGATCAATATGTCCAGATTTCAAGAAGATTGACAATAGACTCATAGATATAGTTGTGGTAATTCTCAAATTAAAGAAATCCAATATTGTTCTGTTTTACCAGTAAATCAGAGTTTGCACAGATAAAACTGAAGATGTATGTTACATTTGAATGGCTACTTACATTAACATCTGGAACAATTTTCATCATTCCGGTCCCAAAGTCATTTGATGTACTCAAGTCTGCACATGCCTCGTTATCTTTTTGTTGCAACATTCCACTGGTCTGTCTTCCATTCTCTGGATTTGGGTCTTCTAATGTTTCACCTGGATTACCAGTGTCCATATTCATTGGAGGATCAGTAGGAGATGGCTCGGGTGCATTAATCTCTTCAAGTGTCTCCTCAAATTGACTACAAGTACACATGCATAAACAGAAAAGGACCATAGCTAGGAGATATAACAACAATCACTCGGAGATGAAACCATTTTAAACGAACAAACAAGGATGACCCAATCAATGGTCTATGAACTTGGACTACTCAAAAGTCACAACTAATGAAAGTTATATTACCTGACAAGATAAACATTAATTGGCCCCATGGTACTCCTTAAAACAATTTTGTATCTTCTCTGATGAGGATAATCTATAGCCTGTTGAGCAAAAGTGAGATTTACCATAAACCATCTTATGAGATATATGATCAGAAAAAGACCAGCAAGAACAACTTACGCCATCAGGATCTGGGACCTCTAAAGTGGTTCCATGTGGAGCCTTAATTGCTATCAATGTCTCACTCTGGCAAACCATTTAATGATTGTTAGAAAATAACTCATTTACAAATATATGAGACAATTCAGAAAAGGGGACTTCTTTATACCTGAAAGGAAGGTAAGCTTTTGATATCCTCTTCGGTAACGAAAAGCCACCTGATTATGAACAAAGGCAAGTAGTAAGTAATTAACTAATTAAATTGTTCTCGGGAATTCTATAAGGAGTGAAGACTTACTTTTGATTATTTTCAGCTTCACTTAGTTCTCTCAGTCTTACGTGCATTTCTCTGCAATATGTAAATAATATATGCATTAGCAAATCATATTTACCCCAAAGCTAGCTGAGTCTCAGCTTCGAGTGAGAAACATGGGAGGACCTTATATGTGCATCTAATCTTCCCTCCTCCATGGCTAAATTATTTATATCTGCCTGCACTCAACAACAAACAAAATTGTCATGAGCTTGCAACCTCCAATGAAAGGACCCTACTTCAGTTGTCGGGCATAGATAACTAACTATTCTGGTATCAATTTTAGTAAGACACTCATGACAACTTCAATATTTTTAGCAAGACTCAACTTATTTAAGTCAATGCAAAAACTAGAGTTCTTTCTTTTGGAAACTCATTATGTACAAATTTCAGGTGTTTTCTTGTTCATGATACTTTGTCTTCATTCAGGTAGGAAATAGAAAGTTGGGTCGTGCAGTAGTAATGATCTCAAAGAGACAAGGAAAAGGATACATAACTATAGAATTAAGTTCATACAATATGAAAAACTTAAGAATACAAGCTGAATCGACATGGGCAACTAGCAGAAGCTCACTACTTCACATATACTTGCCTGTAAGCTGGTACCACTGTTGTCAATCTCCCCAGGTCTAGAGACACCTTCTCCCCTATGAAATCACATAACGTACTAGTGAGAGCAGAATATTGTAGAAGTAAAATGTTCAAATGGAAAGTTCTATTCAGTCATATAATGAATATAAATGACAGGAATGTCTTACTTCCATTGTATTATATTTTTAAATTTCTTCTCAATCAGACCTATGCCTTCCAAGACATTGGTGATATCATATATACGCCTCTTTTGTACCTGCAACAATAAAAATATTTTAGTTCATGGGCCACCATAGCAAGTATATATCAATAGGAAAAGGTAACTTTCACCTCTAAAGTGTCGACAGCTTTATTTAGATCAAGAAGACCATCTTTAGCATGTTTGATCAGATTAACAAACTTCTTTGTCAGTAGACCTAATTAGCACAAGCATCAGTTAATATTATTTTGCAGAAATATTTAAATTTTGACCTAGCAAACTGTAGCATGACAACTTGAAAGATAACTAAGGCCTCCCCAAGTGGCAATACATCTTGAAACAAAAGAATACTTTTTCAGAGTGAGATGGATGGAACGAGCATAACAGCATATGGTAAAATGTGATTACATATACCTAGGGAGCTATCGTAACGAGATGGACCACCTGGGGTGAGTAAGGCAGAAGGAGAACCTGCAAAATCACAACAATCACTCATATGCATAATAAGCTTTAACTACTTTCTTACAAAAGTAAGTTGAGTGGGCAAATAAGGTAGCTTATCGATATCATTGGAAAATGGAAATAATCTATTTATCAGTGATCCTCACCATCATTTGCTTCAGGATTCTGAGCTCCAGATATATTGGATTTTGCAGTTCGAGGAACCTTTTGAGGCTTCCCTCCTTTTCGGGATACAGGGGTCTTGAGAGAGTTGTGGACAGAAGCTGCAAACCCTTGACTCAGATTTTGCTGGGTCGAGTCAGCTTCAAAATCCACTATGTCGCTCTTGCTCTGTGAGAGATTAAGAATGCAATTAATACAGCCACATGAACTACGTGATACTGTATTCTTCTTGGGAACACAACTGTCACTTACTGAAAAGTTGAAATCATCCATAAACAGATGCTAGGAGCCTAGGATATTAAAACAGAAAAATAATAACACAGGCCAAGGTTAAAACTCTCATGTTAACACAGACACATTGCAGAAAAGTAAAGTTTAATCTTTATCTCCAAATTTTGCCTTGGTCTAACACTATAGCCCATACCCAGATAATAAATCATACAAATAAACTCAATCATTTAGAAGGAAGATAACTAAAGATTTGAGATGGGTAGCTTTACCATTTCTCAACTAAAAGTTGGACTTCTAAGTACAGCACAAGCACCAAAGGTAATACTCAAATAACCTCAACTGGGAAAGGATTCCGTGACCATCAAGGTTAGGATCATGTACATTCCAATGTTGAAAATATATCCTAGCCTCTTGAGAACCTGCTTCTAGTTCTCAAGGCTGGTCACTTTTCATCCAATTGTTTAGTTAGGTTTAAAATGTAACCAGAATAAAGGGCAGCTAAACAAACCACTTAACTTTTTCTCATCCCATTATATTAACACAAGCCAAAGTACAGACAACGCTATGACGTAATTTGTGTTATTTATTTTCACCATTATAATTAAATGATTTTTTCATGCAAGATTCATCTATGGAGCTGGACGTATACTAACCCTTTAAGTTCACGTATATTGAGCTTCATTTTCAATCAGAGAGCTGGACATATACTCACCCTGTAAGTTCAAGATTGTCCATTGCTGGCCTCACCTATTTTTGTTACTAGTTTAACCATGCCACTATAGGGCCACTTTCACCCCAAACTAAACCATAAAGCACAAACTTCAAATACATACCTAATAACCCAACTGATTATAAACATTAACAAACTCTTCATTACACATTGAGCTTTACAGAAGCTCAGCTCAACACACACTATTAAGGTCAGATATTGCTTCAAATGCGCAAACCCCTGTAGGCCAGTCACTACTACACCACACTCACACCAATTCAATTTAATTTACGTTTTCATTTTCTCATATCAAGCTTATGTATGTTCGAAAAATTCAATTTAATGTTTGTATAATATTTTTAAAGACGAACAATGTTATTAGAGTAAAGAATAGAAAGTATTACGTCAAACGTTGTTACTCAAAAACGAAAACATCAATTAAATAAATGGCAATATATATATAAATCAGCAAAAAGACTGTAGTTGCACACTTGCACAGATCTCAAGTCAAGTTATCCATACAATATCAATCTTAATGGATAATTCCCCTCCCCTCCCCCCCCCCCCCCCCCTCACCCACCAAACTAAAATCAAATTACAAATGAAAATAGGGACATACCAAACATATTAAAAACAGCAACAATGCCCAATATTGAATGAATATATTGAGGGAACCAATATATTAAACCTATTTAAACAAAAGCATTTCCATTATTGAGGCGGCAGATTACTATATTTTGTGGTCTAAACTCTAAAAGTTTCAAAGTTGAGGGGGTTTATCACCATCTTCGTCTCGTCTAAGCTCCGCTACTAAACAATAAAACTCATAAACATGGGGATAGCACTAACCGGAGTTCTAACAACAATTCCTTCAGGTTCTTGATCGGGGCAGTTAGCGTTGGTGGAGAAGTGGTGGTACCCACCAAAAGGAAGCTTTCTCTTCAACTGCTGATGCTTCCCTGACACTTGCATCATCACCTACTGAAAATTCAAGATTCAAGATTTCCCGCGAATATATTCTCGATGTCTTTATTAGTTCTAAAACAGAAAAAGAATTTGAATAGAAGAAGATTTAATTGGAAATTGAAATAAAATTGTTGGTGTTAGTTATCAGAGATCTGGAGGGAAAATTTAGAAAAACAAGAAAGGGGGGGTTAGGTGGGTGGGTGGGTGGGGGGGGGGGGGGGGGTAGGGGGGTGGAGAAGAGGGAGGGAAGAGTTGATGAAATAGTTTGTGTTGGAAGTTACGGACCGTTAAAAACGGCGATGTTTTGGCGCCTAGGCTTTTATTTTACCAACTTAGAGCTGTGGGCTATGACAGCCCAGATATTGGGCATGTACAATAATGTGAGCTTACATCTTTTTGTCACAATAATATTTTTTTGCTAGTTATTCGGTTAACTCATTTTTTTTTTTTTAATTTATAAATTAGCGATGAGGTGAGTTTCAAACCTAGGACATTCTAGTCACTAGCGAGAGCCTTTTTCACTAGGCTATTCGATTGACTCATTTTGCTCGTTATTAATTCGCCGCGATGATTCATGATAACTTGTTGATCGTACTATTGTGCTAGTGACGCATCATTCAGTTTTTTTTTAGAAAAAAAATTAGCGATGAGGTGAGTTTCGAACCCAGGACCTTCTGGTCACTGGCAAAAGTCTTTTCCACTAAGCTATTCGATTGACTCGCATCATTTAAATTTTTGTCATATGAATTCTCGATGGTGGTGAGGAGTGATAGAGTAGGGTTCGGTTTTGGAGAGCTAGCATGAGAAACGGTTACCATATCGATGGAAGATAACATATGGACAAATTACTTAACCTTAGCACATGAAGGCAATAAATACTTGAATGTGACTTTAATAGTATGTCATTTAGAAGTAGTACAATTTGAATCCTTTAAGGAGGATTCATTGGAGAAACATGGCTCCTTGTTACTTTGAAGATATTAGAGTAATCAAATAAAACCTACATTTGTATACATTAGCATGAAATAATATTAGGGTTTAGATTTTATTTTGTAAGTTAGGAATGTGATCGTAATGACTAATGATATCTAACATATATGAAACTCAAAATCCAATTCATTTTTTGAACATATATACTTAATAACCCAAGCCGACCCTTACAAAAAAACTCCATGAATAATGTTCTAGTTATGAATTCTTCATTTTTGTTTTTCAACTCTTAGTTTTGACTAGTAAATAGTAATGCCTTTTAAATTATGACATAAAAAATTACAAGTAAATTAGAGTTGTCACATTTTATATATATTAGAATTTAAAAGCATAAAAATGAATTATCATTCACTCAATGAGTTTACATGTCACCTTTAAATTTGATCATGCGAAAACAATAACGAACCACACTTCTTTTCTTTTTAGGTTGGTAATAAGGCTTTCCATAGGGTTTCCCCCTTCGTTATAGCCCATTTTTATTTAGTACTCGTATGATATAATTTCAATTAATACGGAGTAAAAGAAATAAAGTGTTTGTAGACTTACATAACACGACTTTCATATTAAAAACAAGCATTAAGGATCCAAAATAAATACTATAACATTCCATTATTCACTAACAACACAACGTTAAGACAAGATTTAATTTAAAAAGAAATCCGAACTAATAAAAAGATTAATTATCCCTTACATATATACCAAATCCAATAAACTAAATTAATTATTCAAACCTCTACATGACATTGTAACACCAACTGATACTTCATGGCTGGTCCAAAAGCAATCCCATTATTTGGTTTGTCAAAATTAATGTAAACTGGACAATTTACATTCAAATTATACCTTCCTGAAATGAATGTTCCAACTTTCCATCTAACTCTTCCATCAACTTTAATACTCAACAACATTATTCCAGCCATTTCATCTTCACTCAAAGATTCACTAAGGTAAGGTGCAACCGTGACCAAATTTCCGTACAGAAATGGTGACCATGTTACAATATCCTTATGACCTTGGTAAGTTGTAGGCAACATTGTGGATAATGTGACTTGTTGTGTCCTGTATGCGGCATAGACATCGACTCTGTCGTAGTATATTCCAATGCGGTTGTTTGGATTGCGAGTTGTGAGTGTGATTTGGAGATTGGACGTGAGGAGATTCGGGGCAGAGACGTTGAAGGCGTAGACTGTGATGTCTTGGAGGACGAATGTCGGTTTTGTAGGGCGGAGGATGAGGAAGATGAGAAGGATTATGAAGAGGATGAGGATTGTGAAGGAGCCAATAGCTATTAGTATCTGTTGGATGAACTTCCTTTTTTCGTCGTGGTGGTAGTCGCATTCTTTAGCCGTCATGAAGAGGATGTACTTGAGATTCAGGGGAGGGTAAGAGTAGATGGAGGTGTTTAATTTGTTTGTTCATGCAATGTGGTATTTTCTCTTTGGGAATACCTACAAGTATATACACATTGGTTTGAAGAAGAGGGATGGAAGGGGGGGGGGGGGTTCATGATTTTGTTGACTCTAAGGTTAAAGAGTAATGGATGACAAGTGATTGGTTAACTTCCTTATAGAGGAAGTAAATTTGTTGGATACAAATTATGTTTTTTAGGGTATGAACAGAAAGCTCAAAAACATCATGCAGTATTTGAAGTTTAGGTGTAGATTAAGGGAATGTCATCTAAAGTGAAGTCATCCTAAGGAAATGTTCAACTTTAGAAACCAATTTATTACATAATCCATGTGGTAAGGTTGTTTCATATGTGGGAATGATTAGCTCATCTCGGAGTGTTAGATGTACTGACTCAAAAGAACATCTTGACAGAATCTTATGCTTCATCGGTCACAATTTAAGTTATGTATAATCATTTTTAGTTTACTTGTAAACAATAATTCATCCACCAACGTGTCTCATCGCCTGTAAAGAGGCAGCTGCCTAAGCGGGGTTGGATATTACACAGTCTTGCCCTTGTAATAATGCAGAGGCTGTTTTGAACCAACGGAAGAGTCTGCCAAGTGCCAAAATTAAAACATCAACTACCTAAAGTCCAATTCTTTCTTGAGGTTTAAGTAATTATTATTGCATTGATAACAATTCAATGATGTTGGATTTTCTTTATTTTGATGGCATACAACAAAATTCAAACAAATATAGTTTTCTTTGTTGATTTTGTAGACAGACATATAATGAGACGGATAAGTAAGAACTTCCACTGACACTTGCACATTCAAATATTAAAGATATAATATTCCATATGACAAGGGGATTTTGAGAACATCCTTTGACTGCATTCAATTATTTATCGAGTTTGGTTAGTTGTACTAAAAATTGATGAAAATGGATTGAAAGAAAAAAAACTCTTTGTTACTGTGTAATGAGATCTAGGGAACTATATATGCACTTCTGAAACAAAGGCCAAGTAAACAAGAGAACATATATGCAAGGACATCCTTCCAAAGAGTACAAACTATTATAACTTATTGTGACTATATACAGCATCGTACAAAGAATAACACTAAATTTTTATAGGAAAACGGTCATTTTACCGTCTCCGTTGCCAAAGATCCAAAGCTAGATGAAATATACAGAAGGGAATTGAAACAAAATATGAACTTTAAAAGCATGAAATTACATGGAATCAGAAAATCAGAAGACATACATCTATAGCTTATGAATTGCGGCCGGCATCTTCAAGAATCATTCCTTTGAGGCTTTTAGCTAGCCATATTGCTGTTTCTCTCGGAGAGACATTGTTTTTCCCGAAAGGCTGTAATACAATGGAGAGCTCTTCCAATCTGTTTTGCTCAAGCAAGTCTGCAGACATTTCCAGCAGGCCTTCGAGCGCCTCTGCTCTCTGCCTGAAGGACTTGACATCTAATATTTCCTTAACTGGAACTATTTCCTCTGCAGTGGGAGCAGGAAGGTTTAGTTTTGCAGGTTCTGGAGAATTCTGTTTCAGAAATGAACTTGGAAGGTTGGATGTGTTTTTCTTATCAATTATCTCATTGCTATAATGACCCGAGGAAGTTGATCTAGAAGTGTCCGTGGTTTCAGAACCAGATGAATTTGATACCAAGGGTGTACCCATGTTTTTAACTTTGAGATCATCTTGGACTACCTCAATTAGCTTTCCAATATCCACATTTCTTTCAGCAGTTTCTATATTATGTTGCTCACTCCCAACTCGGAAACTACTATGGCGGATCACATGTATAACCTCATCAAAAGCTGGCTTGAGATGAGAAGCAGTTGTGTTCTCAGTAGTCATGTGTTGCAAAACTGGTTCACTATCAGACTTTTGACTGGATATAACAGAAGGGCCGGCTGGTGATATATCAAATATACTAGAGGGAGTAGGTTCGAACACCATACACTTGTCCTGATCAGTGGAAAAGGAAGTGAGCTTCGCTGCACAGACAGGTTCAGGTGAACTTCTAGATTGGATGGAGGAGTGTACATCTTGATTAACAAGTACTTGTTCAGAACTCTTTAAGGGTATCTGTAATGATGTAGTTTCACTCAGCTTCTGTTTTGATACACCAGGACTCATAGTTTGGTGACCTTGTCGATGGCTTTCAAGTGTCATTTCATGGAACGGTATTTTTAAAGGTAAAGTTTCACGTGGCCTCTCAATTGGCGTGCCAATGCCCATAATCTGACGATCTTGAAATTTTCCATCTGTTTGGGCCGAGTGTCTAAATGAGTTCCTTATGTGTCCAGCGCCTTCAGATGCAGTTTCGGGTATATAAGGATATGAAGATGACGACACCCTAGGTCGTGACTCTAAGTTGTCAACCTCACATGACTGCTCATCATTCTGAAGAGCTTGTCTTGGAAATCTAATCGATGGAGTTGTTGCATCGTCACAAAGATCAAATGTTTGCATAGAGACTGAAGTGAATTCGTAGTTGGTGTAATCTGTCTGAGTTCTTTCACAGGTAACCAAATCAGGTTTTGGGAGAGGTTGGCCATTATCTCTCAGATCTACTGCAGAACAGCTATCGGGTGATAAAGCTGGAGTCCTTTCTACCACTCGAGTGTTCGCTATACGCCTAACTTTCATGTTATTATTAGCCACATCTGGAGCATCAGTCCCTACCTGCCTCATCCGAGCAGAAAAAGACGGTTGCCTAACCATGTAAGGAGGTGTTTTCAGTCTTGGTTTTGCAGACAATCCATCTTCAACTATATGCTTCATAGTTGGTGAAGCATCTCTTCTTGTTTTAGTCTTCGGAGTTGTTTCAACGACAGGAAACTGCAGAAATGAAATATTCAGCCTTTTATCATGGCGTTTAAATGGACAAGAGTCACCTCACCCGAAACATAGAAATTAATGACTGACCTCATGCTTCAGAGGAGATCTTCTGGCAGAATCAGAATATGCCTTTGTTGTCACAGAACTTGGAGTCTCCAAGTTAGACTTAGCACCACGACTAATCAAACCCAGTTTGGCGATTTCAGGCGATGCCTGATGGACAGTCCTCTGAGATACACCAACAGCTTTTGCTCGGTTGCTTCTCATCGGGGAACCACTCTCTCTAACTCTTCCTTCTCTCAGAGCCTTCATTATATTATTAATAGGTTTTGGTTGTTTAGCTTCAGCATTAAATTGCTGCTCATCAGAGAAAGGTTTCATCATATTGCGTTCCACTACATTACGAATGGATACATCATAGGACTGAGTCTTTTCATCATCAGTACCATAATGAAGATCACCTGTATCTGTACCAGTAGCTTTACTATCATATGTGAACGCGCCTTGGATGTTTTTATCATTTGACCCCAAACTTTCTCTGTCACTGCAAGTGCTATTACTGCTCTGACTTTCAGCCGTACTCTTCCGACTTTTATGCCCAGTTGCTTTAGGGTTTCTGACGTAATTTCCAGAAGGATTAGTAAATGCCGGGAAGAATTGCTCAATGTAAGGCTGCAAATATGGGTGCTTCAGGAGTTCAGAAGCCTGCAAAATGAAGATCACTATCAATACAGTTACGCAAATGAAATATAATATCTCTTCAGTGTTTTGTGAGTTTACAGTTGGCCTATGCTCGGGATTTTTGCGTAGCATGCCCTTGATAAGTGTTTTCCTGTAAGAAAGAGAACAATGCAGTATAGTTAGAAGATCACATCACTACAGATCAAAAAGAAATTTTGAGGAGCTAATGCAAGTTGAGAGAAATTAAATATTCTGGTCTTTCAAACAATTTAAGCATATATAAGTTTGCAAATAATATCTGACAGTGAAATCATCATTTCTTAGAACCTTGGAAACTTCCTAAAGATAAAATGAAGAACGAAACACACATAGAAGCACAGGAAGTATCACATGCAACTAAAAAAAGCAAGATACATTTGAAAGATTATGGCTCACAAGAGAAAATCCTAATTCGGAAGGATTAACATGAAAACTCAAACAATCAGACTTACAAGGATGGGGAGTAACAACTAGGAACAGGGCCCATCGAAGATCTGTTAACCTTACTTATCAATCCTGCCATGTCCTAGAAAAGATAGAAGATTAAGTTAGAAAAGGTTACAGTAAGCAAAGAAAACTACACAAATCCAGTCTAGCCTGGTAATATTTTGGCTGGAATATTAATACAAATAATAAATTCTCTGAATAACAGTGGACAAAAATATAATAACAAACAATGCACAATAGTAAGAATCTTACAAAAGCTTTAAAAGCCGGGCGATGAGCTGCCATTTCATACATGCAACATCCTGGAAAAAAGTTGACGTTTGTTAGTTATAGTTATTCAAATAATTCTTCATGAATGTGTACTTATTTAAGTCAAAATTCGATATATAAGTTACGAAAAGGTTATATGACCTATCAAGCTATCAAAAATCTAACATGTAAGTCAACTAAAAAAGGGCAAGTAAAGAGGTCACATGACCAAATGAAAGGTTAGAACACATGACATTAGTCAGTTTAACTCCCATGCATTAGTTTCTACTTGCTACACAAGGTGAATGTTTTATATTTAGTAAAAGAAAAAGAAAAGGGTAATCAGGTCATAGCTCACAATCGGCTCAGTGGCTACTTACCAAGAGACCAGATGTCAGATTTAAAACCATAAGGAATATCTGCAAGAAGTTCGGGACACATGTAATTGGGAGTTCCGACTACCTGGTTTATAAGTAAAAAAAAGAAAAATATCAGCAATTTGCATAAGTTTGTTTGAGTTGAAGTTCTTGCATATGAGAATGTACCAGAACCCGAAGACCTAAGAGGGATCCATGTATAGAAGGGAATAAGTAATTCAGAGAGTCACTTAAATTTATCTTGGGACTTCTGGATATCTTGATAAATGTGTTTATGTTCTATAATTCACCTTTTATATGGAAAGGTAATATTGACCATCTAAATGATATTAATAAACACCTGGTTCTTTCATTAGAGAAATGTATTGGCATGGATCATTATGTATTGTCACCATCCTCTTGAGTATAAACACAAATTGTGAAGTACCAATTACACTCCCTGTTTGTTATTAAGCTAGCTCCATTAACAGTACAATAGTAGAAACGAGCCATTCGGTTAAAGTTGTCCATTTGTTTGAAAACAAATTGAAATATGCAACATTCACAGTTCACATCAGTACATTGTGCATAAATATGTAAAAATAAAATATCTTGACACTTGGGAAATTTGTTAGCTGAAAGACAGTCACTTTAAGATTAGAAAAAATATGCCAGACTTAGGAACTGATACTCGTCACGTACCGAAGAAGTTAGGTCATCGGCCTTCAAAGTCTTCGCTAAACCAAAATCTCCTGAAGAACATTAAGGAATAGAAGATTAGGATGGACATCATATATAAAATTCATAATTTAAAGTTTGAACAAATGTATAACAGTTACCAAGTCGGACGTCTTGATCCCGAGTTAGAAAGATGTTGGAGCACTGCACAGAAGTCAATGAAATGATTCAAGAAATCCTAGATATTTTATAAATCCAATTCAGAAAATTTGTTCAATTATTAAATAAACTAACCTTTAGATCCCGATGCAGAACAAAATTAGAATGTAGATAGTCAACTGCCAATAGAAGTTGAGTGAACCACTTAAGGAGTTTCTGTATGACAAAAGACGCAATTTGAGTTATGACTGGGAAACGAAAACCTTGTATTTAGAAAAAAGCAAGGTGCACAATCATATTATCCTCCCAACAGTTCAATTTTCTTCAACGAGGGAACATACCTCTTCAGGAAAGTATTGACCATTTAATTTCTTCATTAACTCAGCCCTGAGATGTAAAATAAGTTATCATAGATAACATCCACAGTAATACCAGTCAAATGCAGAAGGAATATAATATGAAAGTAAATCTTCGAATGGTATTATCTTTGGAAACTCACATGTCACCTCCTTCACAGTATCCAGTTACTATACAAACATAACACCCCTGTATAATAAAGATGAAACAGAATAAGTGGATATAATGGCATGCAATGCACCAGCTAGAATAACTTGAGAAACTCTCACCTTTTCTACCCATGCCTCCTTGTATTCGACTATGTATGGATGTTGAATTCGTGCTATTAGGGCCATCTGCAAGCAGCATTCGAGAATGATCACCAAAATAAAACTTAACTTCAAGGCAATACACAATCATTAATTTTTGAAAATATAAGAAAACTAATTCATTATTCAGATACTTCTTTTATGTAAAGCCTAAAGAAAGTAATACTTGACTGCTATATATCACAAGGCTCTATAACATGGGGATAAATATGTAGACTAATGTCACATGAAAAAAATTGTGCCCGATTAGCATTATCCATAATGTAAAATTGTGCATCAGTATCCATGCACTTCAGTGAGAAATTAAAGAAAAGATTTGTAGGAATATCGAGAACTAAAACAAAAAGGAATTGTCAGGAAGTTCCTCTACCAGTTAAGCTGAGTTTTAAATTCAAGAAGACCTCATAAATCATAGTACTAACATGACTCTGTAGGAATACTACATGAAGCCAAAGGTTGTCTCAACTGCTTTTGAACAACCATACAATCCCTAATGACCTTTGTTTGACTCTCTACTGACTGTCCAGGCGAAACAAATTTAATTAGTACGCGGTTGAAGTCTTTGAACACAAGGAAGTAATTATGAATGGGAAGTATTTGCGGTTACTATCTGTTACCCTTGATCCTCATAATATCAGTAAGAAGCATCACAATTCATTTCAAAGCGAATATAAAAATGCATCAAGTAAATGAATATATTCAATCCCATATACTTTACCACTTCAACAAATTAATTAGTAAGAGGATGTATATCCTAAGACATATAAAATAAAAACACTCACAAAGAAACTTGAGAATTGATATAAAGTGAACTAAAAGCAATGTACCTCTTGATGGGCAGATCTTCTGCAACGCTCTGTTTGCCTAGCTAATCTAATCTTCTTCAATACATATCTTCATATCACAAAAAAGAAATCATCAGGTTTAACATGTCCACTGCCTCTAAGATGCGCCAGCCTAAGCGGGATAAGCGGGGTTGGATAGTACTAACAGATACAAATACAAAAAAAAAATTAAGTACAAACTGTAACAAAACTAATAATGACACTAACTTTTTGTTTTCTTGCTTGTGATGAACCAAAATTGCAGCTCCAAATGCACCTCTGCCAATTTGCTCCATAATCTCATAATGATCCATTCTTGACTCCATCCTTTCGATTTTTCGAAGAAATTTCTAGTTCTTAAATGCTAGTTTCCTCTTATTGTACAAACTTTGAACAATTTCATACATATCTTTGCAATATTAGCCCTATGAAGATGAAATCCTCAACAATATTGCTTTTCATGTAAATAACCAGATGGGTATGTAAAATGCACCTCAAATGTTAACTTCCACAATAAAATCAGGAAAAAAGATATTCTGACCTGCAACTAACCATATGAATATATTCAAGAAAGTTGGAATCTTTGGTATTTCTACTGCACTTACTACCAATATGAAATTGATAAATTATCAATAAATTTTGATGTAAATAACCATATGGGTATCTAAAATGCACCTCAAATAATGGTAACTTCTACCAAGAAATTAGGAAACAAAATATTTCAATCTTATGCATATATTCAAGAAAGCTGCAATCTTTGCTACTTCAATATCATTTATTGCTACTATGAAGATTGAAATCCACAACAATAATTGTCTTTCATGTAAAAAACAATTTGGGCATGTAAAATGCACCTCACATGTGAACTGTACAATGGAATTAGGCAAAAAAAAAACTTTTGATTTTGATGCAACTAACCATATATGAGTATATGCAAAAGGCAAAGCAATGTCTGTTTGTGTTTGGTTTTTTTTTCTTTATTGTCTAAGTGGTCTAATTACTACTAGTATAAGTCAACTTAGCAGAATGATAATTGTAATAGAGTGAATCTGTGTGAGGTGTTTATGGAGATATGTGAACTAAGAGGGGTTTAGATGAGTTGTCTTTTTAAATTTTGTGTGGGTTGATGAAGCTCAGTTGTACTTATATGCTTACAACTATTTTGTGAGCACCATGCTCACAAGGGTTTCATGGTCATTTAAGAAATGTTTTTTTTTTATGGAATGTGAAAAAGTAACACCAAATTTATTGCACTCCAAATTTATTACCATTTATTAACCAAAGTAACACCCAAATCTGGAATCTTAATTATGAAATTTTACAAAATATACTCACAATTTTAAACTTGAATACTTAATACATATAAACAATACAAATTTGATTGGTGTACTCAAATTAAATTTTTTGCATTAAGTCTAGTCAAGACAAATTCAATTGGTATTTTAATTATTCCACCAATTTTGGTAGTAATTATATTACAATTTCTTAAGCGGTTAGAGTTAATTTTGTGTTTAGAGATAATGAGAGATACCAAAATACATTTTAAGCATAAATAGTAAAGATATATAAATAAATTTTATGTGGTGTTATTGAAGAAATATGCAACACCAATGTATATTATTCAGTGGTGTTATTGAACAAAAACGAAACACCAGTGTGTATTAGTAAATGGTGTCACTAAAAATATATCTAAAATGAGATTAATACAAGAATTGTTTATTATTGAAGAAATATATCTAAAATGAGATTTATACAAGTAAAGATATATAAATAAATTTTATGTGGTGTTATTGAAGAAATATGCAACACCAATGTATATTATTCAGTGGTGTTATTGAACAAGAACGGAACACCAGTGTGTATTAGTAAATGGTGTCACTAAAAATATATCTAAAATGAGATTAATACTAAAATTGTTTATTATTGAATAAATATATCTAAAATGAGATTTATACTAGTAAAGATATATAAATAAATTTTATGTGGTGTTATTGAAGAAATATGCAACACCAATGTATATTATTTAGTGGTGTTATTGAACAAGAACGGAACACCAGTGTGTATTAGTAAATGGTGTCACTAAAAATATATCTAAAATGAGATTAATACTAGAATTGTTTATTATTGAAGAAATATATCTAAAATGAGATTAATACTAGTAAAGATATATAAATAAATTTTATGTAGTGTTATTGAATAAATATGCAACACCAATGTATATTATTCAGTGGTGTTATTGAACAAGAACGGAACACCAGTGTGTATTTGTAAATGGTGTCACTAAAAATATATCTACAATGAGATTAATACTATAATTGTTTATTATTGAAGATTTTTATCTAAAATGAGATTAATACTAGTAAAGATATATAAATAAATTTTATGTGGTGTTGTTGAATAAATATGCAACACTAATATATATTATTCAGTGGTGTTATTAAACAAGAACGGAACACCAGTGTGTATTAGTAAATGGTGTCACTAAAAATATATCTAAAATGAGATTAATACTAGAATTGTTTATTAGTGAAGAAAATTCATTGATTTTTGATTGAAATAATTAAAATTAGAAAAAAAGTTATACTTCAATTTATTTTAAATGAGATTAATATACTAGAATTCATATTTTCGACATTGGTGAGCTGAAGTAATCATTGCATTTAGCTTCCTCTCTCCAATCTCAATTAATTGCTAATTACTCTATCATTAATACTCAAAATACCACTATTATTGTTTTTCCACTTAAAGATGTAAGGACAAAAATACCCAATTAAATATGAACCATAGGATTAAAATATCACTTAAACTCTTAATCTAACGGCTCAGATAGTTGTGAGCACCATGTGAGCATGACCTCCTAAGCATATAAGAATTTTCTCGATGAAGCTTATTAGTTTAATCATGAGTGGACTACTACTTATCTATCTGGTCGTTTGGATCATTAAGTACTGGCTCCATTTCTCCTAAACTATTGCAACTATTGACATACTCGAATATATTCATATCATCATATGAGCACATTTTATTAACACGGTATTTTTAGGTTACCATGAACACTTTCATGTGGTGTTTCGTGGCCTTCATCGTAACTTAAGAGAACGAAGGAGGACATGATGATATTTTTTATGATTTTTTCAAGTTCTCATCGTGATGCCCATTGTGCTTTCAGGTCACAATTTTTTTTTGTCCGTTTTAGAGAAAATCAAAATATGCGATTTTGGGGAGGGGCATTCTTCCAATTTTCTGAAGGGTGAATGACATATGGGTCCCTGAGTTTTATCTTTAATGTCAATTGGGTCCCTGAGATTTTTATATTACTTTTTTAGGTCCTTGCATCAACTTTGAGTTGCTCAATTACCTTTATACCCCATATACTATTAATACTTAATTACATTTGTATAATAAAAAATAATTTGATAGCTTAGGAATTTAAATAATTATATATTCAAATTGGATAGTTTATGTTAATATATATACTTTTTATTTTTCAGAATTATCCATTTAATTTTAATATTATCGATTAAATTTTAATAATTATATTATGAACAAAAATAAATTATTTTTATTAGATAAAAATTAATTAAATGTTAAGTTATTTATAAAGAGGGGTATAATGGTCAATTATGTATTTAGTTTAATGTCAGAGGACCATATTGACATATAAGATAAAACTCAGGGACCTAAAATGGTAATATAAAAAACTCAGGGACCTAATTGACATTTAACATAAAACTCGGGGACTTAGATGTCATTTGCCCATTTTATGAAGGATAAGGGTTGGTTACAACTCCCAAGGAGAGTAGCAACTAACTTATTGTGTGTGCTATTTACTGAATATGTGTAGTTGTGCAGTGTAGGTGTGAGACAGACTGCAAGTTCGTACAATTACAAAGCAGCAGTTTTCCTTGGAGTTTTGAATTCAATACTCCTATAAATAGAAGAGTATGCTTACATTTTTATCATTCATGTGCACTAGGATGGAAAATTATTAGTCTTCCCAATTCAAAACAAATATATTTATAAACATTGCAACAATATCCAAAAAAATATTTTTATACATAAACCAATGTATAATATACCATTTTTTCCTTTAATATTCCTATTTACATAGAATAATTCAAAAAAAAGTAATGATTGCATCATATAGTTAAGTGATAATTGGATTATTAATGATTGCTTTATAGGGGCATAGATGGAAAGTGTGAATGTAATAATTGTTTCTTAATTTGTGTGAATTGTCTAGAAAAATATTTGTTTTGGATTCAAGGGAATAATTATTTAGTGCAAATATATTTAATGATATTAAAATAGTTTATAAAATATGAACAAAAAGAACTTTAACAAACAAAAAGATCACTTCAATACATTGAACAATTAGTACTCCTCCATTTTATAACAATTGATGTTTAGCATATTTGAAATTTCATTTCAATTTACGGTGTACAAACATCTATGCATAAAGTAACTCATAAAGTCAAATGTTCTGAAATAGTGAGAGTGAAAATTTCTAAATTCCTATACTAGACTTACGAACAAACAGTGAGTTTTGAAGTGTGGGGCTGGCTCTATAGCAGGTGGATGGGTGTCAATTATCTTATGGAGTAGTATTCACTAGCACTTTTCATACGTCCACATTTTGGTGTTATCACATAAGTCAAACTCAAAATAATAAGCATGCTGCATGTATGGTTATTTATTCGTACAAAATTGATAATATATATAAATAACTTTGTATTGTAAAATTGTTAATGTCGGCAATTAAAGGAATACTAATTCAATTATGTAGCACATTTGGCATTGACGCAATGAGTGATTGAATGTGCAATGAGCACATGAATATAAAACAAAACGACACAAACATTTGGGTAAAGATAATATTGGAATGAATTAGGTCCATATGTGATTAATTGGTAGGCCCTGGTTACTTGTTTACACTAATTTCTACTGTAATTTATTCGACAGGACATGTCCTTTTTATAAAGCTTAAATATTTATCCTTTTCTTATCTAATTTGATTAATTTACTGGTTTTGTAGTACTCTGTACTCCACTTTTTATTGCATAATGATCAATCAATCAATGGTTTTAAATAATTATTTATTTTACAGTTGTCTACTATTTTAATTTTAATTTAAATGTAAATAATTAGAAGGATAAGTAAAAGGGAGTATTTTAAATCTATATCATTGAGTAATTACTGATGTAAATATGTAATGGTAATACTTTGAGGACAATTTGACAAGAAAGGAGACTATTTTTATTTAAATTGGGCTGAAGTTTGGGTGGAAAAGGAGATACAGTATTGAATCAATAAAACTACGGGAGTATCAATTTTGTTGGGCCTTAATGCATAATAAGAACGTGAGGTCGTTACGAGTTGTAACGAAATAGCCACATTTATGCTTCTGTTCCCAGTCATTTGTAGAAATCATGAATCGCCCGTCAAAACTTGTCTAGTTTTCTTGTTCAGTTTGTAATTTGCATTGGTTACTGTTCGTAATTGTGACTCGTAATTCGTTTGTACTCACTCGTAAAAATCGACTGCAGTGTTCCTTTTTCTAAGATATACACCAAACATGCAAACATCTTAGCGCTGAATATATACTAAACATATGTCATAACTTTAGTCTAACATGAGTACTACATGAGGATTTTAAGCGAATTCAATTAGAGATCCGATTTTATACGCAAATTGGGTTACAAAAGAATTGAAACAATTTGCTATTTTATGTGAATAACAAGCCAGATTTGTAATTATGGGCCAATGCGATTTTATTTCAAATCGATTGTGCATCCAATGTTCAATTCCGTTTATTAACTAATCGATTTGCTTTTTAATGAATTTAACCGGATTGATCCAAATCCGGCTTGATTCGTGTTCGTTAACAATTTTACTCTCGTGGAAACCCGAATGGTATTGTTTGCATTGTCACTTGTAAGTATTAGTGTATAATATTGTGTGTATATTTGTACTAAATCAAGTGACCAATGTTCGTTTATTAACCAATCAAGACAATTAACTTTATATTAAAATATATATTTATTTAGAATTAAATTAAAGTGGTATTTGAAATTTAAAATGGGATCTAGACATCCATATTAAAGATAATGTTTAGAGGATCTTTAATCACAATTGACCTTATCTGTTATACACACTCAAATGGTGGGTTACTATAGTTGAAATTTACCATTCAATCCCCCTCCCTATTTGGAAGTGCAGTAGATGAGGAAGTTAAGTGTGGGGGGAAAATAGTAATTTTCAGCTATAGCCTATAATAATCCAATATCTGGGTGTGTATAGTGTTGCCCACAATTGACCGATAATGTACAAAAAGTTCAATAAAACATTGAAAGGTTCACCTTGTAAAATTGCAACATGATGTACATAGATACAGACATATTATTCAACATTAATAACAATATGCGGCGAATCATCTGTTGATTTTGTCCTCTGTAGGGATTTCTTTCTAATTACCAATTTAATCCCATTAATCTTCTTGAATTTGGCAAGAGCTGCAAGTTCACTTACTGAGTCCCCAATCTTTAAGGTGCAATTTAGGATTTCCAAAAGAAGTGATATTATACCAACAATTTGAATTATTTCAGAAAGATCTACATTCACATCATTTTCCTTCCAGGAAGATAATTTGAGCAAGCTTTTCAGTATTTTTGCAGTCGATTTCGCGTTTGCCATGTGAATATCAACGTTAGGGGTAGTAGTCATTGTATCGATTGTTGATGCTAATTCTTTCAAGGCCATGCCACATTCCATGCTAAGCTTCTTACAAGGTTCTTCAAGTTTTTCTCGAATTTCGTTTGATATCTGGAGACAAATAAAAAAATGTATATGACTTTTAATTTATATTTGATATTAATGTCAAAGAATTAATATTCAATCAAGCTTGTTTTCAAATGATTGACAAAATTAATTGCAGTAGGGTGAGTAGTCATGAATTTCAAAATTAATTGAGCAAAATTGCCAAAATACAACTCATGTTTCCATTACTGATTGTCTGATTGGTTGATTGGAAATTTGGCATTATGTCAATTCTAGAGAAATTGACAGATGATCGTTAACATTATAACATCAATCACAATTAGGTGCAGATTTAGTTATAAAATTTGAGCTACGAGTAATTCTATATGTACGAAAATTTTATATTTTTTTAAATCTTCGAATAAGATTATGTACATTATACAACTTGCAACGATTTTAAACTTTTGATTATAAATAATGAAATAATAAAAGATTACATGATAAATATATTACCTTCAAATCTGAGTTAAGGTGAGTATTAAGAGCATCGATACGATATGCACATTCTTGAACATGAGCTCCTATCTTCAAATATTGATCCCATGGGTGACTATACTTGAATCGACCATATCTAGGTTCCCATTTTGCAAAATTAGCCAAAGTTTCATCTGTGCTTTTTGTATTTAGCACACTTTTATACCCCTCCATTTTTACTCTCTTTTCTTTGTTTTCCAAACCACTTGTTGTAAAGTATTCGCCTCCAAATCCTGTTGTAATAATTGCGATGAATACTTAATTAGCACAAAAAACAATCAACTTTCAATCTGGGATGTGCATCTAAACAGTTACGAGACATTAGTATTTTTACCTTCAAGGAAAGTGGCAAGTTTGTCTATGTTGTTAGCAAGACGATGATGAAGATCCTCGCCAGCCCAAACAGGACATACCAAAATGCAAATGGCCAAAGCAGTACTCCCTCCAATTAGGACAGTTGATAGCCTCTTATGTGCCATCTTCAACACTTCATCGTCTCTATATCCCGATACAGATATCAAGCAAAACGTCAGGATAAATATCATAAGTCCATAATCATATCTTGCCTTTAGCTTCGGGATAAATCTCAAGAATGTCACAAACCCAGCTGCAAAATTAATTAAACAACTAAATTGCTTTAGAACTATTAACGACTTAAGACATTAGTAAACATTCGAATTCAAGACTTATTAATAATGTACGTGTACCTATTACGAAAACGAATAATCCTATAAATACAGGTTCATATTTCTGTCCGGAAAGATTAGCAAGATGATGTGCTCCAAAACCTAGTCCACCAGCTAATAATGTTGCGATGCCTCTATTAACACTTCTTCCAAGCGTTGCTCCTGCAAAATTATTTAGATATAACATTTCGATTAATTTATTATATACATTCCCAAAAATAAAAATCTAATTCAATTGTTTAACTTGTTACTTGTGACAAATGAAGCGTTACTATATATTGCAAGAATTAGTAACTTACCAACTGAGAATTCAAAGACGACAACAACAGTCATAACAGCCCACATTGCATTAACACCAAAACCATCATACAATTGATCGAAGTAATAGAACAATGATACTATTGTTATTGCTAGTCCTACTTTTACTGAATGTATTATTCTTCTTGGATCATCTTTTGCTAGCCTCTTTGCATCACTAACAATATCTTTAATTGGTGATATTATCTTCCCCCACAAAGCCACCAACCACCGCCATCTGCGCCCGAAGCAACCACCACCACCACCACCACCATTTTCTTGATTTTCCATCACCATTGATGCCATGCTACTTCTTCTAGAGTTGTTTTTTAGTTATTGGTAAGAAAAGAAGAATGAAAAATGATGTGGTGTTTGGTTATGGTAAACTAGTAAGTGATGATAGAAATATATGAGGAATGTCTGAATTTATAGGTAGGCAGTTGAGTTGCGACAAGCCGACAATTGGTACGTAATGTATTAGTTGTTGAACGCGCTTTTTTGTATGTAATGAAGGTTGAAAGAGAGAGGGAACTTTCCGGAAAATAGTGAATGGTAGAAATATAAGATGTTTACGTATCTATGTTGTGATATTGCGTTAACAGCAAAGATTTATGTGGGACTGTGATAAGTTATCAGTTCCTACACGTTCTTGTTGAGCTTTTTTTAGAATATGATTAAAATAATTACGTGTAACCTTTATGATATGGTGCAAAATAAAAAGATTCACCTTGATCAGACATTAGTTTCGTAGTTATTCAATCGAATTCTTTTCTTTCGAAACCTGTTTGGTATAAAGAGAACCTGCAAAACAAAAAGGGTTCACTTTATTATTATGCCCAATACTAATATAATGTGTGATAGACAACAAAAGTAGAATTAAGATCTCAAACATCTTATACCGTAAGGTTATTTTATTTATAAAAAGCGGGTGATCTCCTTTAGAATGTGAGTAACGTGGGAGAAAGTTATGCATTCTCTTCTTATAATTTGAGTAGTCTAACTATCTCAAGTTATCATAATTGAGAGCTCATATGTTATTCAATACTAATATATTTTGATTGATTTTGATATTGATGTAAAGCTCTTCATACATACATTTCAAATATTCATACCTTGACCCGGGTATATACATGTTTTCTGACCCGAAATGTTTAGCAAACGAGTTGGGTTTCTGTCCATATTTTCAGGTTCCATTACACCTCTTAATAAAAAATTGGGTTAACGGCATCAAAGATCACTGAAAGTATATCTAATATTTCTAGTTCGATCACCCTCATCTTAAATGGACCACTCAATTGCATTTTTTGGGGAAACTTGGTCACTGGACCGTTTTGAAAGATTTTGGGTGCATTTTGTAAGTTCTTAACGAGGACAATTTTGTCTGTTCACATTTATAGACATTTAATCATTATTTTTTTAAAATATTTTTTTTTCTTAATTGAATTTCGTTTCTTTTATTAGTTAATTAGTTTTTCTTGTTAAATTTTTTATTTTTTAGAAAAGTTAATTTTAAAAAAAATGAAAAAAGAAAGTTAATAAATTTAATTTATTTTAAAAAAACGATGATTAAATGTGAATGGACAAAATTGTCCTCATTAAAAACTTACGAAATGCACCCAAAATCTTTAAAACGGCCCAGTAATTAAGTTTTCCAAAAAAATACAGTTGAGTAATTTAACATGGTCCATTTAAAATGAGGATGATTGAACTAGTATTAGATATTTTCAATGATGTTTGATGTTATTAACCCTAAAAAATTTAGTAGATGCAATATGTATTACTAAAAGACATGACATTGAAATAGTACTAAATTAAATGAAAGCACTGTCATATTAATCTACTTTAAGATAGAAGAACTATAGAGTTATAATTAATCAATTAACATTGGGAAAGACATCCTTTAGTTTTTAATTAATTTACATAAACTACTTTATATAGACAAGTTGACTCATTTTGACTCATCGAAATTTTGTTTGGATGCGTGGCAGGAGAAGGTTTTAGGCTTTAGCTGCATCCAAGTGGGTCCACTCACTCAACCCCAAATTCAACACATGTTAACTCATCGAGTTCCCATGGGCACCTCTATTCGAATTTGGAGTTCTAATCTACCTATCTATTTCTTTAACTAATACTCCATCCGTCCCTAAAAGATTGTCACATTTTGACTATGGTTAGTTAAACAATACAAAATTTGATCATGAATTCCCATTAAACGATAAGAAATAATATAGTCTTGTGGGACCTTGTTAGATTCGTCTCAATATATATTTTTGAAATATTAACTTTTTATAATTTTTTCACATGTAGAATAATAGATATTTATGTTTTAAATCGTGTTTTGTTGACTACCAAAAGTCAAAATGTGACAATCTTTTAGGGACGGAGGGAGTACTAATTGATTTAATATTCTCACATTACACGTTTGTTTCTGTAGTTGACTCGACATTAGTTATGAATTTAGTATCTTGTCCTCTGTAGGGATTTCTTTCTAATCACAAATTTAATTTTATAACTTTTCTCTGAATTTGGCAAGAGATATACGTAAATTTACTTATTGATGAGTCCCATTTTCAAAGTGTAATTTAGGATTTTCAAAAAAAGTGATATTTCACCAACAATTTGCAGTTGATTTCGCGTTTGCAATGTGAATATCAATATTGGATATACCGGTATAATAGTAATTATATCGATTATTGATGATAACTCTTTCAAGGCCATGCCACATTCTATGGTCTATGCTAACCTTCTTACAAGGTTCTTGAATTTTTTTTCGAGTTTCATTTGATATTTGGTGGCAAATGAAAAATATATAATTATTAGTTTGAATTTAGTATTAAGGTCATATAATTAATATTCAATCAAGCATCTTTTTAAATGATTGCCAAAATTAATTGCTATAGGGTGAGTAGTCATGAATTGAAAAATTAAGTGAGCAAAGTTGCCAAAATACAAGTCGGTGTCCGTTATTGATTGGAAATTTGGCATTAGGCCAATTCTAGAGAAATTGACGGATGATCTTTAATACTAAAACAATTAACATCAATCACAACAAGGAAAGGCTTTAGTTATTAAATTTGACCTACGCATAATTTTATGTGTATGAAATTTTATACTCCCTCTGTTCCTAAAAGATTGTCACATTTTGACTTTTGGTGGTCAAACATTACAAAATTCGATCATAAATTCTCATCAAACAATAAGAAATAATATAGTCTTGTGGTATCTTGTTAGATTCGTCTCAATATATATTTTTAAAATATCAAATTTTTATAATTTTTTTCACATGTAAAATAAGAGATATTTACATTTCAATTCTTGTTTTGTTGACCATGAAAAGTCAAAATGTGACAATCATTTAGGGACGGAGGGAGTATTTTTCTACAATTCTTGTATAAGATTGTGTTATTGTGTACACTATTGAACTTGCAACGATTTTAATGATTATTGACAAGTGTATATTATCATCATGTTGGGCAATAATCAATGCAGAGGCGTACACCTAGGGGTCTGAAAATATACTACCTGGTTGACGATCTTAAGGTACATGCAGAGTGAAACTTCTAGTGTCGGAAAGGCAAGACCAGATTAATATACCAAATCCATACAATTTCATTTCAGAGTCTTGATGTATATCTTACACATGGTTTTCAATCTAGCATATTAGATACAAATACAATACGTATTTACATATATTGAAATGCCTCATCCTTTACAAAGGTGAGGCTTCTTTAATAGTGTGGTTTAACATTTTAAGCAGTTGGATAAGAAGCATACATAGCAATACCACAAATTCCTTCTTCGGCAGTAACATCTCTTTGCATTCTGATGTATCCTTTCTCGCCCCAAGTAGCTCCCCATGAATTTTTTACTAGCCAAAACTTGGTACCATCATCAGCTGTTCCATACCCGACTGCGGTCACACCATGGTCTAAGTCAGTGCCACAAGATCCTGTGAAAACGCCACTCGAGTAGAACTGGAAGTCCTGTCCGCTAGCATCAATAGCAACGGACACAGGTTGACTAGCAACCGCTTTCAATAGTCCTGATTCACTATTCACAGGAACATCTTCGCACCCTGAGATTGTGACAGCAATGTTTGAGGCCTTTTTCTTGTTACAAGTACCATCAACTCCCTGGTAAGGATAGTTGGTCTCTGTAGTTAGGCCGTGATTCGTGACAATGAAATTGAAACCGTAGTCCATTAATCCTCCTCCGCAGCCTTGATCTTCGCCACTCGTGTCACAATCCACCAATTCTTGTTCAGACAGGGACACCAATTTCCCAGTTTTTAGTTGGTTGATGCCTTCTGTAGCAGCCACAGTTGAGAATGCCCAACAACATCCTATTCATATTTTTAAATGTTTTGTATTAGTAATAAGAAACTCATCTCAATTTCTTTCAAATCCATTTGAACATAAACAAGAAAATATTATATTTTTACTTACCACATTGTCCTTGATCTTTTATCGGTGTTACTGCTCCCTTGCTCCTCCAGTCCATGCTTGAAGGAATCGCGGAGACATTTTCGTACATGAATGTTGCTTTACACGATCTTGGAAATGGAGCTTGTTTGAATCCGTTGCGAGTTGCTCGGAACTCTTCATTTGTCAAATCAGCAAACTTATTGACACTCAACTTATAACTCCTAGCTCCAGCATTATTAACAGAGTCAATATACTCGACATTGTTCTTGAATATGTTGTATCTTTTCGCCTTCTCAACGTGATCCTTATATGATCGTCCATGTTGAGCCATCCATTGCTCGTGTCTCGCCACCATCGACTCCTCCTGCAAACTGCGAGACATGACAGTATACGAACACCCTTCCAATAGTAACAATAATGCGGCTAAAACAATCGTCGTTGTTCTCATAATCGAAGCCATAGGATACAGGGAAGTCAGCAAGGGATTATGGATGTTGAGAATGCAATAAGTGAAATTTTGAATGATATTGAATTAAGCTTTACAATAGATCAATTTATAGTTACATTTATGTGCCTGTGTCTGTGTGCTAAGTAGCTTAGATAAACCGGCAAGTTATTTAAGATTGGTATGTTTGATTAGACTTCGTTTGCGCTAATTCATAGACTACAATAATGTCCTATGTAAAAATACACATACAATTTTTTTTAAAAAATTACGTTATCGTTCAACCTTAAATATTGACTTGAATTTGAACAAGATCATCTTTTTTTAATCTTAATTTAATAACAATCACTGTATCACATGATGGAAAGAAGAGACTCCTTATAAACTATACATTTTTTACATATGATGCATAATAAATTGTTAAAAAATAACTAGTACCTACTTTAATTAAGGCACATCTCGACTAGTTCATTTGTTACACAATGTGATGTCTCATCTAAAATAATTAAAATTGAAGGCACCAGTATGGTTCTCTAATTGGAACATGACTAAGGCAACTCTTGCATAAAACGAATTTGAACAATTAAAGTTAAAATAGTATAAGAGCAATGTTCAAATTTGTGTAACAAATTGAAACAAGAGTCTTTGTATAAACAAGTGTGTTCAGAGGCTGTTCACATATACTCCAATATGCTTAAATCAGTGATGGATCGTAGGATGTGTCAAAGCTTAATATAATGTCAGAGCACTAGAATTCATTGCCTCTACAGTGAAATGATATGGGGTATATATACTTTAAGAGATTAATCTAACAATATAAATTTTATAATTTTTAGAATATGTAATAATTAGTATTTGATGGTGAAAGTTCAATTTCAAAAAAGTCGAACTACAACTATTTTTGATTGGAGGTAGTTCTATAAAACTATTCCGATATTCGATTCGGTTGATTAATGAACCGATTTACGACCGATTGAACTGGATGACTAAAATCCAATTCAATCCAGTTTGTTAACAACTCTATCTGCGTGAAAATTCGAAGGATGTTATTTGCACTGTAAGTAATGTAAAATTGTATTAATTCAATAGTATTAATGTTATGTGTATATTGTACTAAATCAAGACAACTAGCTTCATATTCAAATATAGATTTGGTTAGATTAAAATTAAAGTGGTATTTGGATTTTAAACATCCAATGTTTAACAAGATCCTCCATCACAATTCACAATTGACGACCAATGATGTACTTAAAAGTCCAATAAAACATTGAACGATTCACCATGTAAGATTGCAACATGATGTTCATACATATTATTCAACATTAATAACCATATGCGGCGAATCATCTGTTGATCTTGTTCTCTGTAAAGATTTCTTTCTAATCACCAACTTGATCCCATAAATCTTGTTGAATTTGGCAAGAGATGCAAGTTCACTTACTGCATCCCCAATCTTTAAGGTGCAATTTAGGATTTCCAAAAGAAGTGATATTACACCAACCACTTGAATTATTTCAGAAAGATCTAGATTTGCATCGTTCTCCTTCCAAGAAGATAATTTGAGCAAGCTTTTAAGTATTTTTGCAGTCGATTTTGCGTTCGCCATGTGAATATCGACGTTTGGTGTAGTAGTCATTGTATCGATTGTTGATGCTACCTCTTTCAAGGCCATGCCACATTCCATGCTAACCTTTTTACAAGGCTCTTCAAGTTTTTCTCGAGTTTCATTTGATATCTGGAGACAAATAAAAGAATATATAATCATTCACTTGAATTTAATATGAAGGTGAAAAAAATTAATATCCACCCTTATCACAACTAGTAAAATAATAAAGATTACATGACAAATATATTACCTTCAAATCTGAGTTAAGGTGAGTATTAAGAGCATCAATACGATAAGCACATTCTTGAACATGAGCTCCTATCTTCAAATATTGATCCCATGGGTGACTATACTTGAATCGACCATATCGAGGTTCCCATTTTGCAAAATTAGCCAAAGTTTCGTCTGTGCTTTTTGTATTTAGCACACTTTTATACCCCGCCATTCTTACTCTCTTTTCTTTGTTTTCCAAACCACTTGTTGTAAAGTATTCTCCTCCAAATCCTGTTGGAACAATTGCCATGAATACTCAATCAGTATAAAGATCGATCAACTTCCAATGCGGGATGTATATCTATATAGCTTTTGATATCAAATGTATTTTTACCTTCAAGGAAAGTGCCAAGTTTGTCTATGTTGTTAGCAAGACGATCGTGAAGATCCTCACCAGCCCAAACAGGGCATACCAAAATGCAAATGGCCAAAGCAGTACTCCCTCCAATTAGGACAGTTGATAGCCTCTTATGTGCCATCTTCAACACTTCATCGTCTCTATATCCCGATACAGATATCAAGCAAAATGTCAAGATAAATATCAAAAGTCCATAGTCATATCTTGCCTTTAGCTTTGGAATGAATCTCAAGAATGTCACAATACCAGCTGCAGATTTAATTAAACAATTGATCAGTAATTAACTACTTAAAGCAAGTCTAATAATAGTATCATTTAAGGATTAACAATTCAAAACATTAGCAAATATTCGAGTTCAAGATTTAATAACGAATATATACCTATTATGAAAACGAATAGTCCGATAACTACAGGTTCATATCTTTGCCCGGAAAGACTAGCAAGATAATGTGCTCCGAAGCCTAATCCACCCGCTAAAAATGTTGCGATACCTCTATTAACACTTTTCCCAAGCGTTGCTCCTGCAAAATTATTTATTATATTAATATATTATTTCAATTTATATTATGCATCTCGATATATAATATATCTAATACAATTTATTGACAATAATGTTACGTGTGACAAATGAAGCGTTACAATTACAAGAATTAGTAACTTACCAACTGAGAATTCAAAGACGACAACAACAGTCATAACAGCCCACATTGCATTAACACCAAAACCATCGTACAATTGATCGAAGTAATAGAACAATGATACTATTGTTATTGCTAGTCCTACTTTTAGTGAATGTATTATTCTTCTTGGATCATCTTTTGCTAGCCTCTTTGCATCACTAACAATATCTTTAATTGGTGATGTTATCTTCCCCCACAAACCCACCAACCACTGCCATCCGCGCCCGAAGCAACCACCGCCACCACCATCACCACCATTTTCTTGATTTTCCATCACCATTGATGCCATGCTATATATATTTGTTGTTTAGTTTTTGGCAAGAAATGAAGAATGAAAAATGATGTGGTGTTTGGTTATATGGTAAACTAATAAGTGATGAGAATATATGAGGAATGTCACAATTTATAGGTATTCAATTTACTTGGACAATAGTAGGTACGTAATTTATTAGTTGTTGAACGCGCTTTTTTGTTTATAGGAATATAAGATGTTGACGTGTCTATGTTGTACTATTACGTTTACAGCAAAGATTTGTCTGGGAGTGTGATAACTTATCAATTTCTACACGTTCTTCTTCAGATTTTTTAGAATATGATTAAACTAACGTATAGTAGTTCTTTGTAGTAATATTTTGCAAAATAAAAAAGTATTTTATAAATAATAAAATGTACTACATACAATGTTATTATAAGACATGAGAAACTAAATTAAATGAAACCATAGTACAAATCGAATAATCAAAATTTGCAACTGCATATTATTAAGAATGTGTCCTACATGCATATATTAAAAATAAAAGATGGAACTGAAATATAGAATATGCAAGCATATAAGGAACATATATAATTTAAATCTTTTTCCATATCAAATATTAAATGCGACTCTTTAATCAGATATTTTTCTTCGTTAGTATTTTATCATGTGTTCTAAGGCACATTGCAAGAAAATTGTACTATTATTTTTACTTACAAACTAAGTTAAGTAATCCATTATGTAATGAGAACTTTCATCCGCTACTCATTAAGTGCGCAACGGGTAGACATAGGACTAACGATATATATAGCGTACAAATCACGCCAGCTAGGTAAACCACACTACACTACATAAGTCCTATACAATCCATGAAAATGTTGGATAGTTAAAATTAAACTCATGACCTTACAGTCACAAACTCACGTACTCCACCAACTTGATCACCTTTTAAATAATTTAGGATAATTCCTAAAACTATTAGAGGGTGTAAATAATTGGGAAGTATTATATCGTTCAATTATTACTAAGATTCTATATTTTCATGAAACAACTAACTTGATAGTTGATATTAATCTACTTTAAAAAAAGAGAGTTGTAAAGTTATAATTAATCAATAAATTACACTCGCAAAATATCCTTCATTTTCATATTAAGTTACTCAACCAATCCATCAATTATCTTTACTAGTAATCAAAACGTCCTGGTTCGAAACTCACTTCATCGCTAATTTATAAAAAAGAAAAAAAAAAATTACTTAACCAATCCATCAATTATCCTTACTTTATATAGACACGTTTACAAATTGGCTTGTTAATTAGGTATACAGAAATAACAAAATCGTAGAGATTTTTCTTTTTTAATGCGTGCCAGGTGAAGGTTTTGGCTGCACATCCGAGTTGGTCCCAAAATTCAACACATGTTGACTCATCGAGATCCCATAAGCACCTCTATTTCGAATTTGGAGTTCTAATTTAATTTCACATTCTGACATTACACGTTTGTGTCAGTTGTTGATTCTGTTGTTTATGAATTTAGTATCTCAAGGTTTTTGGGTTCACTCCCAAACTAATTATACCGTACTAAAGATTCAAATGCATTAATTATTCAAAACTTTTAGTCTATTGGTATCGAATCTGAGCATTTTTCAATAAATTTGAAGTTTGAATTCGATTGTCGCGAGGAATATATATATTTGTTTATATATGTGAAAATGATCAAAATAACAACTAAAAATAATGAATAAATTTACTACTGTATGATAAAATGTAGAGTAACTTAAATTAGATTGGAAATGAGGAAAATGATAACGTATGACAATGAGAGTTGATACAGTAGCAGACAACCTACAGCTGTAGCTGTGGTATGGATCTTGAGGTCAGGATGAAAATAAAAAGGTACTATGCTTTTCATATTTAATTGTACTTCGCTCAACGACGTAGATGCTAAAAAGATCTACTCAGATTACCTAAAAAGATGCCAAAAAAGGACATATTAGTAATTACGATTTGAAGATCATTACGATCTTCCTAAGATACATATGCAATTATCATTAATTAGTAATTTAGTACTAGTATCATTAATGGATCCTAGTCGTACATATTTTGCTCGATAATTTGTTGACTATACTTGAACCTACTAACTAAACCCCAATGAATAAATTAATAATTCTCTTACATTTATTTATGATAATTTATTCCTAGTGTTGTGTATGGATCGGTTAGTTAACCAAATAATCAATCGTCCAATTCTCGACTTATAATGCACAGGAAGGTTAATCAAGTTGAATTTTAATACGAGGTCTTGTTCAATAACAAAAGTAATCGAGTAATTATTAAACTCGATAGAATGTTTATGACTTTTTTTCCTCTACCTTCCTCAACTATCACTATCTTTCAAATGGGGGTAGGGGTCGCGTAGTTGAGGGCTACGGGAGGAGCTGAAGTTGCTATTTGTAGGTGTCGGGGAGACGAGCATGGTTCAAGGGATCGGGGTTTGTGTAGTGGTAAGAGGGCGGGGAGGGTACATGCAGGGACGGAACCGGGGGAGGGGGGTAGGTGCCCCCTCATGATTTCCTACAATTGATCAGATATCAAATAAAGTCTATGTATATTATCAAGACTGAAGCTAAATCAGTTGGGAAAAATCATTGGTTTTTACAAGATAGAGCAGGGTCCGAATCCCTTTAACTTCTCATTCTTTGCATCATACACTTTTTCTTTTACCATTTTGTCTTCTCTTTTTATAATGTGCCCCTACTTAATTATTTTAAATTTTGCCCCCCCCTCCTTAAATTCGCATCATGGTTTCGCTCCCTGGGTACATGGGATGGGGGATCCATTATACACACACTAGAATAGTGTTTTAGGGTGTGCAATTACTATTTTACCCTTGAATTAACTTCCTCAATTACTACATTTTCAAATAGGGAGGACATAAACATAATTTCATACCAAAAAGTGTTACTGTTTTGGTGTGTGTATAACAATTCAGATGGGATGGGGAGTAGGGGCAGGGGTCTCTGTAGTGGTAGGAGGGTGGGGAGGGGGCTGGGAGGGGGAGTGTTTGTGCAGCGGCAATGGGGCAGAGGGCGGGGTAAAGATGAAGATGACAATATAGTGTTGTACAAAAAATGACCTTAAAATATGTGTATCAATGCTATTTGAAAAGATAATACTAATACATATGGATTATTTGAAAATATAGCAATAATTAAGGGGCTAGAGGCAATGAAGCCAATGTTTGTCCAATATTGAACTTCACTTGTCAGTTGTTACACTATTAACTGGAATGCCAATTAGACTTGTCATGAGTAGAAGATGCAAATGTTGGAGGTTGGACTCAACACCATGCCCGGGTCCTAAAGCTCTATCCACTATAAGCGCAAGAAGAAGAGCGAATATGCGAGTGACAACGGACAACTATCGCATGCTGAGCTTGACCAACATTCCCAGATCCTAACTCATTTGATCCTCGATCTGGTGTTGTAGTTTTTATAGCAAATTATATTGTTAATTAACACAAAGAAAATACCAGAAAAGTTAACTGATCCAATAATCAAAGAGCAAATAAGAGTATTAAGATGGAGGTACTACACTAAAGCATATAATACTGAGTACCGCCTTGGTGCTGCACTCAGACCATAGGCAATCATAAAACAGATAGCTTCTGTATTAGCACCGAGAAGCATGAAGTTAGATATGTGGACATTGATCAGTAAGCTCTAGTTGCTTTATTCGAAAGCGTCGATAAATTTCTTGTTACAGTAGAGTGTAGCCTAATCTTACCACATTGCAATCACCGAAGTTGTAATTTCAGAATTTGGCATGAACCAACTAATATTAGAAGAATCTCAAATGCCCAAAATCCTAAACTAGAGTATATCATAACAGTAAACATTACTTGTCTAACCTACCATGATAGATTCATAAAAAAGAAAAGAAAAAAAAACCTACCCTGATAGACTAATGCTAATGACAAGAGACTCTTTTCTCGACTGCAACACATGCCAGTAAATATGAGTGCTAACCACACCATGCCAGCTGAAGGAAGTCGCAACATTAAGTACTCGAAGATTTGAGGAAATGACTCCATAGAGAATCCTTACCAAGTTTTCTCAAATCTTTTGGCACCACGAATGTATTATATGCCAAGCATGAAAAATGACAGCCAAATTCGAAATTAAAATTGCTATAGCAGGACCCTTAAAACCAAAACTAGTCCAATTAACAAGACCATAACATATAACAATGTGCAGAACCAAAGGGACAACAGAGCACCAAACGCATGGCATCACGATAGATTGAGTTTGTAGAGATTGCAAGATGTTTTGTATATATCCGTAAGATAAGAAACCTGGAATCATATATCTCAAATATGTTCCAGGCTTGCAGCTAATCTTGAGATGCTAGGATCTTGATGTAATGCAATTAGAATTATGTCAGAGTACCACCATACGTGGTCATTTTGGGGATTTTTGCCTTGAAATTGGTAGATTTTAAGGAATTACACCCCCCACCTCCACACCTGACACGACCACACCAACGCCCACCAGACCACCTCCTACCTGTCACTTTCCCACTCCCTCGTCCAATGTGCAGCTCAGAATCGCGACCTCCCCAGCCACCTCTACAACCGCAACCCAACCACCAGCCTACCCTCTTCTCCTACCCGGAAACCCCACCTTAAACTATTACCTAAGCTTACAAGAACTTTCAGACCAAAATTTGCCATGGTGAGTGGTGTCTGGTCACTTTTGTCAACAATTCGTCAATCACTTGACAATAAGGACTTTTACACTTACGATACACCATTACAATCCAAAATAGGCACAAGAAAATTCATTAAGCTACAAATTCTAGATAACAAAAAAAGCGAACAGAATTAGTCGAACACAGCAACAGCTGAAGAGCTACACTCTAGTAAAATAATTAAACTGAAGCACATTAAATATTGTATTGAAAACTTAAGCCAATTTATTACTCCATATTCACTATTGTGAAAGTGTAGATGTAGAAAATGTTCTTAACAATTTTCTCGTAAAATGTACAACGAAAGACATAAAGTAAACATTTGAACTTTTATTTAACAAATGCATGAGGCATTGAGATTACACAGTAGACAAAGTGATGGACAAATTAGTCCTTATTCCAATTTTGTGTTGTAATACTTATTTAAGAAAAGGTAACAGAGTATTTACGTTGTCCATTAGGAGAGAAAAGACCAAAATGTCTCTCCACAGCATCACCTCCCTTTTGATTTTCATCAAACATCGCAAATATGTATGTCTCAATTGCCCTTCCTGGCCTCCTAGGAGTACCTTGTTTCACACGTTGAATTAAGTTTGAATTATAAGTTAATGCATTATTAACACTTGTCTCATGTCCCCCTTCTGTAGGCCACCCTGTTTCCGACACAACAATTTGCATGGAACTAGCACCAACTTTTTCAAGCGCCGCATACACTGCATCCACCATTGCAGCAAACAAACTCGGGTACTTTCCGTCAGGTGTGTCGACTCCTGGAGATCTAAAAAGCGCGTAATCAAGACCGATAGAGGGGGTTCCCGCTAGCGCGAAATATGGATATATATTGACAAGTATAGGGGAATTGTTGTCCAAAAGGAAGCGGATGATTGGATCAACAAATTGTCTAACATTCGATCGAAAGGCCCCGCTGGAGGGAGGGTAAGTGTTCTCCGTTAGTCCCATTTCGATTGAAGTGGAGACTTTGATTCTGCCTGAAAGGCCATTAGAAGAAACTGCATTTTGAATGTTTCTCATTGCTGGGACAACAAAGGGAGCATATCTAGCTGTGCCAGTTATGGGGCTAACTTCATTTCCAACAGCAATGTACTTGAAATTAACATTTGGGTATTTGAGAATGTTGTTTTGAACCCAAGAGTTGGCGTTTTGTTGGCTGGAAGCAACGAATTCTAGGTCATTTATATTTGGGACACCAAGGGTTACTTCAATGCCTGAACCACTTAAGGCTTGTAATGCAGCTTGATTATATGGGTCGTAAAGACGCATTCTTTTTATGTTATTATTTTTGTAGAGATTTATTACAGCTGATGGATTCGGTAATGATGATCCTAGCATGCCATAACAAACTCCTGTTTGAGCATCTGTACAACATCAAGTAAAATATTCGATTTGTTAGCGACAATCAGTGGCGGATCTAGGTGTATGAAAATACATGTTCCAAATTGTTATAATTTTCGAAGTGTCTGTTCAAAACACTTCAATATTTTCAAATATAATTTTAAATGGTAATTTTTACATCAATTTTTCCTTTATACATATAAATAATTGTTCGAGTGAACAACGGCGAACCTAAACAGGTCCGCTACTTGCGACAATCATATATAAAATATATATCCTTTCAAACATACAAAAAAAAAATTATTTATATATATCTATGTCATTTCAAATTCACATGTAAAATTGGTTTAGTTTATTTCCCCATTGTTTTTCTTAACTTATTATTTTAGTTCTTTTCATGTCAATTAAGGAATAATGATATTTTTATACATATGTTCCTTGCTAATTAACAATTACATTTATGTATTGATATTATACTTTATTGTACTATGAATAGATTAAATTATGACTTAGGATTGAAAACCCATCAAATATTATTGCTTACGAAAAATAATATCTCAACTATAAATAACGAAAACAAAAATTTAAAACGTCAACTACTAAAAATGAAGGAGTACTATCGATCTAGTTCAGTTTTTAGAAATTAATTATGATGATACCTAAAATTAAAAGGAACACACAATATAATTATTGGTAGATTATAACCTGTGATTTGAAGGGCAGCCAACATAAACAACCCAATCAAATACAACGGTAAAGTGGCGAGGGATTGCTGACAACCCATAACAAAGAAACTAAATAAATTAAAGGAATTAAATAAGTGATAATAGCTTTCTGTGTATACTGTTAAAACTTATTATTGTGGTATGATGAGTATTATTTGATGAATAAAGTGAAACAAAAAGGGCCTATTTATAGATGGAGAGGAGAGGAGAAGTAGTAATGTGGATGCATGCATGCATTCCTGTGGAAACTTGGTTTGTTCCTTAGATTATGCATTTCATTATCTTTAATTTAATCCTTAGCATACGGCATTGACTCTAGAACTATATATCTTCTCAACCCAATTTTGTTTATAAATTGTTTCGGTTGATTGATATTTGATACATCATCATGAGTGCCTATTATATCCATCATAAATAATAAATATGTGGGGTACAACTGAACTGGTAAATAATTAGAGTGTCAATATATATAGCAGTCTTGCCTCTTCATGTAATGTGAGTACGACTCTCAAAACGAGGAAACTTTGTGTTGAAATGGTTAACAAGAAAACTATAGTGAATCTCCTAATTAAGTATATAAATATACATTTAACAATTTATCTCCTTCGTGTATATAATTCTAGACAGGGGTGTGTACGGCAGTCGAAGTGCCGGTTTCAGCCCTAAGAGAAATAATAAATTGAAAATATGTATGATCAAACATACATCCTTAACTCTTTACTATTTATATTCAGTGAAGGTAATATTTTCATACTATATATTTTATTTTGGATTGCCACATTTGATTGCACTTGCTTATTACAGTAATAAGTATCTTGTTTTAGTTTTCTTTTCATAATATGTATTATAATTTATATAATATAAATTATGTTATTATTTTATATACATCTATAATAAAAAGTGACATAAAATGTAAAATATATAGGAAAAAAAGTACCAATTATTATCTTTCTCTTCTTTTGCTCATTTATATTTGAATTTTGGCTCATCCATAAACACAACAACGAATCTTTTAGAGTTTTAGAATAGTAAATACAATTATTTCATCGTTAGTATCGGTGTTAGCTTAATTATGTGTTAATTACATGATTATTGTATGGGTAAATATTTTATTTCATTATTTTCATATATAATAGAAAACTAAAATAGAATATAAAAATTGACCTGAGACATAACCACGTGCATATCATGTGAGCAAATTAAAGTAACAGGGGGAAATGAGGACACTGTAAATGAATATGGAATTTAAAATGAACGAATGAGGACTTTTAAAATGAAATATAAGTATTAATCCTTACTTTTGGTGTATAAATATAGAGTTAATTGGTGGAATGATCCCAGTAATAAGTGGCGCTTCAGTGCAGTTTGGTTTCCGAAAGTGACAATGTTGGGAAAATGGTTCCCGAAAGTGTGTATAATTGTGCATTTTGGTCCCCATTTTAACGGATTCATTAAATTTGACCACTTTGAACGTGAATAGTGAAGTTTTGCGCAAAAACAAAACCTTCGAAAAGCTACTTACCTTAATCTATTTATACCTGCCTATTTTAGCCCCAATTAATCAACATTCTTATTTTCCCTCAAAAATCAATCTTTCTAACTCAATAAATACTTCTCAAAAGTTTCTTTTGCCCCAAAATTTCATTGTTCACGCTGATAGTGGTCAAATTTAACAGATCTATTAAAATGAGATCAAAATACACCATCATACACACTTTAAGGGACCATTTTCGCAATAGTGCTACCTTCAAAACCCAACTGCACCAAAACCTACTTATTAGGACCATTCTAGCAATTAACTATATATAATATATATATTTCTATTGGTACCCGATCCAAAATTGGCCTCGTCAATTACTCCTTTAAAATCATACTAAACAAAGTTCAAGTTGCAAATAAGTTCGAACGACCTGTTACATACACGTCGAATATTATTACTAGTATAAGTAGTCCCCGTCAATTTTCTATAAGAAAAGTCATATATTGATATTTTCCACTTGTTTTGATAGGAAAATGACCTTTTTCCGTTCACGGGACGTCATGGCGATTAGTCGTCCATGAACGACAAAATCAAATTAAAGCAGCCTCAGAAGTTAGTTGTGGATATGAATCTTGTTTGTTAGTTTGCGAGTGAATTGCACAAATAGTCCCCGATAGTGTCACCAAGTTGCAGTTTAGTCCCCAATAGTGGCACCATTGCAGTTTAGTCCCCGAAAGTGGCTAAAAGTTGCAGATTAGTCCCCACGTTAACTATTCCATTAACTTTTAACACCAACACGCGATAAAATGTTAAATTTGGGGCAAAAAATGGTTTTTTTGAAGACACAAACTCATTATTAGCGTTAAAAATTAATAAAATTTTGCATTTCAACTTCGTAATGAATTTTCATGAGATACAAAAAATGAGTTTAAGTCTTAAAAATTCATTTTTTGGTCCAAATTTGACCTCTCATCGCGTGTTGGTGTTAAAAATTAACGGAATAGTTAACGTGGGAACTAATCTGCAACTTTTTGGCCACTTTCGGGGACTAAACTGCAACGGTGCCACTATTGGGGACCAAACTGCAACTTGATGATACTATCGGGGACTATTTGTGCAATTCGCTCGTTAGTTTGCTGAACTTTCTTTTGATTTATTTAAATATCTAATACGATCTTATATTATACTCCCTCCGTCCCTAAAAGATTGTCACATTTTGACTTTTGTTAGTCAAACATAACAAAATTTGACAATTAATTCTCATTAAACGGTAAGAAATATATAGTCTTGTAGGGCTTTGTTAGATTCGTCTCAATATATATTTTTGAAATATCGACTTTTTATAATTTTTTCTCATGTAAAATAATATATATTTACGTTTTAAATTGTACTTTGTTGACCATCAAAAGTCAAAATGTGACAATCATTTAGGGATGGAGGTAGTATATTATAGGCATATGTAAATATAACTTGTTCTAGTTGATGATTAAGATTGTAACTTCCAGGTCATAATATTATGTATGAGCTCATGGAGTCATGGTTGATGTGGTTTCCAATAGTGGGATTAAGTTGTATTTAGTTTTAGATAATTTACAGTTATAAATTAATTTATGATTACGGATAGTTGTTGTACATTTTGCCCCTTAATATGATGATATTTATTTCACTCTAATTCTTTGAAAACTAATCTGAAACAGTGTAACGATTATTTGAGACTCAACTACAACTTATTCTAAACTCTAATTAGTATGACCAAATCGATTAGCACTACTAAATTGTAATATGAACACTTATTATTCCATCCAATGATATTCTTTTAATTGATTATCTTCTTAATCATCCTTCAACCCCTGGTCTTTTCCTCCATTATTATTGAGTAAACCATGACATTTGTTAATGCAACTTGAATTAACCAATTAGGTTGTTTCTTTTGATAAAATGTCGGACCAAATGTTATTCAATAATGTATTGTGATATAATAGGACCGGATTCAAAATTTGGATTTAGGATATTTATTGCATAACTCAAAATAAAAAGAAATATTTAATATGATATTTATTGTAGAGATAATAGAAATAAATTAAACAAAAGAAAAAACCAATGTTTGTCACTATAGTAATCCAAGCAAAAGCTCTCACTGTTCCTGTTTGATATGTATGGGTAGTGTTTCGATGAAGCTTCCGATAGAAAACCATATGTTGGCTTGGCATGGATTGTCTTTGGATATTTATTATATGGTAAGATCACGTAAAATCATATGGTAAATTGTACTCTCTCCGTCCCTAAATGATTGATACATTTTGACTTTTCATAATAAAAAAACATGATTTCAAACATAAATATCTCATATTCTACATATGAAAAAATTATAAGAAGTTGATAGTTCAAAAATATATATTGAGACGAATCTAAAAAGATATCATATGACTATATTATTTCTTATTGGTTAATGAGAACCAAAGTGTAAAGATAACACATATACTATGACCATTTCGACAACTACCTCAACTCAATATTACATTTTCTATGCCATTAAATCTATTTTTCCTATTATTTTCTCTTTTACTCAAAATCAAAACTTTTTGCGAAACAACTATCAAAATCTAATGTTTTTTGCCAAAACAATTATCAAAACCGAACATTTTTGTCGAAAAAGTACGAAACCGACAAATCGAACCATTTTTACTAGGAAAAAAATCGAAAAGAAATCAAAAAAAAAAGAAAGGAAAAAGAATCGAAAAGAAATTGAAAAAAAGCATAAACAATTGAAAAAAAAATCCAAAAGAAATCGATAAATAATCGAGGAAAAAATCGAAAAAAATTAATTACGAGGACTAAAGTGCACCAAAAAATTATACAAGACTACATTGTATCCAATTTACGTTTTAACTTTGAATGAATGTTGAAACTTCAATTTTGGCCCAAAATTACAATTTTCCGTCAACTTTTAACGTCGAGGGAAAGTGCACAAAATATACCATCACTGGGACCATATCCACAATCTGACCATTAAGTGGAACCAAAATACAACTTGCACATATTTACTGGGACCAAACCAACAATTTTCTCCCCATCTTGGAATCAATTGTTTTTGTGCCATTATATTTTTCTTTTTCGTCCAACTACAATATTCGATGATTTGAGGTCTTTTTTTTGTTCTCTATTCATACATTTTTTAATGTAGTATGCATTTATTTTACTTTTTCAATTTTTTTGTGGTTATAACCACAATTTGGTTTTCATAGATTTTCGTTCATGCATGGCTTACGGTAATAAATGGCTTATATTCATTTTGGACCCTGAACTATGATGAAAATTTTAAATTGGATTTTAATACTATCATAAGCCTCATATTGGACTTATACTATGGTTTGTTTCATTTTACCTCCTAAAACGCCAAATATGATGTAATCTCATTTTAAAATAATAGGAAAATCAAAATAGCACATATATTAAACTTTTGGGCACAATTCACAAATAACAAAACTTATTAAATTAAAAATAAATCGCAGACTTATTTTCATTTTGGACCATGAACTATCACGTAAGTTTCAAATTATTGGACCCTGATACTATCATTAGTTATTTGTAAAAATGTCCAAAAAGTTTGATATATGTGATAATCCGAATTTGCCCTTCTTTTAAAACGAAATTCAATCTAAAATTAGCATTTGAGGGGGCAAAATGAGACAAAACGTAGTATAGGGGGGCTATTTGAGGCTTATGATAGTATTAGGGTCCAATTTGAAACTTACGTGATAGTTCAGGGTCCAAAATAAAAATAAACCTATTTTTTATCATCAATTTTATCTTTTTTGTAGACATGAATGATACATGAGTTGCTGGATGAATATCTTAATAAGATAAGCTTTTCACATTTACTTACTTACGAGTACTTTTTTGGTTATTATAACTAAATTTTGACTGTTGTATGCCTAAATTATACTCCTAACCACATTGATATTATTTGTTGATTGTAGTTCAAAGTTTTAATGGAGCCAAAGAATCACTCACTGACTCACATGAAGAGAAACTAGATCATAAGAAAAGAAATTGGGATAGCCAATTTGTTTTATCAATCGTTTCATATTTGGTTTCCTTCAGGCCTGACCTGAATCAATATGCATTCTCTTTAGATTGAATTTGATCTGCATTTTCAACCCCAGCGTTTGGGTATGCACTTGGCAAAGAAGGCAAAGCTAAGGCTCTTTTACCACAATTACAAAATCATTACTTATTAAATTTTATTATCTTCATAATCACTCAAAGATATAACTATCAAAGCTTCTAGTACCAATTACCTTAAAATAGTACTATAGATAGTTGAACAATTATTCTATAGCTGAATTTTTTTAAACTTTGTATTAATATAATATGACCTAATAAAATATATATATAGTATGACCTAATAATATTTTTAAAGAAATTATCACATTGAAGAGATATCATAATTCATTTATATATATATAGTGGCAGAAAGTTTTCATGCTTTCTATAATGTTACTTAGTACTTGTTATAAAATGGCCTATAATAGAATTCTTCAATTCAAAATATAGGTCTTTAATTTTTGCACTACAAAACCACACTTCACTTTATCAATTTTTATAGAGTAAATTCAAAGGTAAAATTGGGGAATTAGGGTGTAATAATAAATGTTTGAAGTGAAAAAAATATCAAAATCCAGGGATATTAGAATTTTTTATGAATGACATTACTATAATTTCAATTGTGTTGACTTCACCTCTTTTATTTGGTCTATTGTTGGACACCCTTGTAGTATATATTTTATGTATGTTTTGACAAACATATTTGGACTAAAGCTTGCCTTAACTTCGTAAATAATATATTTCAAACTAAAATAATACTTAAGTAGGTTATACATGTAATATTAATTTTCACATAATCCACTTATCTTGAATAGTAGAATACTTAAGTATATGTATATTACTTCTATTATTTTTATTATATTTCTCAATTTATAGAATATAGTAATTGATAGTATGTAACAAAATACTATCCATCATATCACTATTCAAGCAAACATATTCCCCTAATTTATTATCTGCAAATGGTTTATTTTTCATTTATAACTCTTTCTCTTTTCCCCTAATCAATGATTTCAGGAGCTATTGAAAATAATTAACTGTATTTTCGTGAAAGATAATCAGATTAACACTATCACATATTACATATTAAATATTGAACATAATGTTAATATCTAAGACATGTGTTTATCATTAATTTCTTCAGTTTTTGTATTATTTAAATTTACTCGGCTAACTAATTTTAGTAACTAGAAAAAATGTTAGTGGATAGTTATTACCTCTAATATTATTAAGTATGAAATATTGAGTTATTTTTCTAAGTTTTCCTCTCTTTTGATGCAGATATACAAGAATACTTATTTTAATATTGAAAATGACATGTTATGTAAGTTTTACTTAATTTTCTTTGTCACATACATATAACATGATGATACTATATATTGTTCCATTTTTTCGATAGAGGTTATAAATCAATTTAAATTATATAATTAATTATTATTTTGTTACACATATGATTTATTTATTTGGCTGAATAATATAGTTGATTGCATAATAGGGAGTAATTGTTATACGTATGGAGAACAGTTAAGAAATGTGCAAATTGATGGATGGAGGCTATCAATTTGGTCATACTCATGCACAATATTTTGAATTCATAAATATAAATATTGTAATTGATCAACTAATTTTCTAAAAATAAAAGTAATAAAGTGTGAAGTCCAGAACATAATGTATATTGTTTCAAAATTATTATTCAAAATTGTACAAAATAAGGTTTAGAAGGCACTATTTAAACGAGCATATTGTCTCAACGTTTTTACTTAGACAATACATTTTGTTGTGGCCTCTTTTGTTAGCTAAACCTTTGTTGACTACGGTCGAAATCATTTTTTGTAGTAGTGATAATTTAATTTGTTTTAGAATCACGTGAATTTTTTTTTCTCAATTTATGTAACATATAAACGTGGCATTATATTTGAAAAAGATATCGATGTATATGTAAATTTGGAAGTGAGTATCTTGTCTGATTTCCAAGAGATGAAGTGGCTAGAATGAAGAGATGATTGCCTCTGTGTCACATGCAAAAATCCTAATTAAATCTAAGCAAAAAACACTGACATCAAATATGGATGATGATGTTCCTTAAATCAAGTGCAAATAGACCAGACACTTGAACATCATTGGCCAGCTTACCAAAAGTTTCCTTAAAGGGCAAAAGTGAACTCCATTATGGTATTATTACTCTGTTAAAAAGACAGACTAGACATTCCACCTAGTCAAAGATGTTGCAAAGATTTGCTTAGCTATTGAAACAGACACTTTCATATGTTTGAGGTAATAATTTACCCCTCTCCTTAATGTTTATTGTGCAACACAAACTCTTTTACAGATTGTCAATGGTAAATTTTCTTGATTCCTCTCACAATAGAGAGGAATAGTATTAGGAGACTCATACATGATACATACATTTAATTTATTTATGGATTAATTTATCTTGATTACTCAAAGTTTTTGAAAATGGTTAATTTAGTCCATGAGGATGAAATGGGTATATTTGATATGGTTGTGGGATAATGAAGTTGTGTGTGATGAGGTTCAAGAAGTGGCAATGCAGTGTGGCTGCCTTGATAGAAGAGATCTTCTGTTTTCTTTGCATCCTTTGATATATGGAACTAAGAAATCACCATTGCTGCCTTTCACAAGAACCATGTTGTCTTGCTGATCATTTGATTGGAACTCGTTCTTGATATTTGGTCGAACAATCTTGTTATCTTGACCTCTGAAGGTGCAGACTCGGTCGTATAAGTGAGAAACGCATTCTTGAGCTACAGAAGTAGTTGTCTTATTGTTCCTCCAGAAGTAGTCATATGCATTGAGTGACATTGCTGCTGGTGTTGGTGGAGATGTTGGAATGAGCCGGACGAGGCGTGGTTGTGGTGGAAGTGATTGTGGGATTGGTGGTGGTGTTAGTTCTGCCACCAGTTGCTCCTCCATCAACTCCACCGCTTTGTTTAACTTGTTTGACCATGTTGGATCTCTGTTGCCTAACCCCATTAGGCTTTTCATCATCATACCTGATCTATGCACATTTAGCATACCACATGTTGGCAAACTTGCTGAGCTCTGTTCCATAAAGAATGCCATTTCTTTCATGGCATTTTGCTTCACACCTTCTTGATCCTCCTCCTCCTCCTCATCTTCTTCATCAGCATATTCATCATCCTCTGTTTCTGTTTCTGTCTCATGGGCACCTTCGATTTCTTCCATATTGCCAAAAACTTCTTCAAAGTCCTGAAATTTACCATCCATGGCTTCCTGGGTTGAATCTTGAGAATCAGGGCTATTGAGTAAAGTGAGGACAAGCCTGCCTTCGTGGCGCTCGGCTTGGAAGTAGTTTCTTTGGGGGATAGAAACAGCTTCAAGAACTAATCTCCCATTTTCTCTGTGAGATTGCACACGAACTGCAGGGCCATCTTTGTTAGCCAGAGAAGGAAGAGGGGGAGGGAATGCTTTAGGAGTCATTTTCTTACTAGGGTCATAATTGTATTTTGCAACTTTGATCTCTTCAAAAGAATAGTTTTGTTGGGGTTCATTTTCTTGATGTTTTTGTTGCTTGGTGGGAGTTGCTTCTTTTTCATCTTCTGCTTCTGAATTAGGGTAAGAGAAGTCATCAGAGCCAGTTTCTGAACCAAGGCTCTCAGTGCAAATTTCAAGACTTTTTTCATTCAAAGTGCTTGATTTTTTCACAAGAGGATGAACATAAGGTGGTGGGAGATTGTTAGCTTCATTGTTTGCTTTCTCATCAGATAAAATTGAACTCCAAACACTATTGAGTTGTGTTGGATTGATCATCTCCTTTTTCTTCTCATTTTTTGACTGAATTGCCCTCCAAATATCATCATGGCTAGGCATGTTGTTGAGTTCTTGATCATCATCAATTTCTGATGAGGAGGCTGAAAGTGCTTCAGAGGATGAAATTCTTTTCATGGGAGAGAACAAATTGTTTGTGGACAAGAAATTCTTTGATGACATATCAGCTGAGAATGTTCTTCTCAAAGAAGGGGGTAGTTTGGTAATTTCCAAATCTTTTCCAAGAATGGTTACTATACCTTGCTTCTCAATATTGATTCTTGAAGCTTCTTCCTTAGTTATTTTTATAGGTGAAAGAAGTGTCACACTTCTGTTCACAGGGGCTGATGATGACATCATCTCTAACTTACTTCCAAATATTCAGGAAATAAATTGAAAAAAATTTGCCTGCACAAAAAAATTAAAAAAAAAATTATTAGTGAAAAAACAAAGGGGTATAAAATAACAAAATTGTGAGTTCCAAAGGTGAGAGGATCATTTCAATTTCTATGGTTATAATTAACATGCATGTAGGAACAAATTCTTGAAAAATGGAATATTGGAATTACCTCAGGCAAATTCTTGAAAAATGATTGAGGAAGATGTTTTGTTTTGAGAATAATATTTGGTGTTGGCTTTCTATGGTTTTTTTGGGTGATTACACATACAGAGTTGAGAGGGGAGTCCATGGTATTTATATGAATTCAGGAAGCCTAAGGAGATGGAATCTTGCTCAAATGGTACCCAACTATACACCACTACTGTCTTTGCTTCAATCCCTTTTTTCACTTTGTTTACAGATTTTATATTTTTCTCTTAAATTAACGATCACCATTCCGAGTAGGTTACCTAATTCTTTTTCCCTTTAAAATCAACTTCTTATACTACTTTATCAAATTTAGGAAGTATATTTTAACTTTTGCACAAATTCAAATTTCCTATTTATTACTTACAACACTTAATATGAATAACAAAAATAGTTTGGGGAATCTGTAAATATAAGATACTCCCTATAATATTTGAGGTAAAAAAATTTAGAGATAGAAAATCTGCTATTCGGTACCTTTTTGCTTTTTTTGCCTTTCACTAATTTAAATATGAAATAGGAAGTGTTTTAAGACATCTGTTGCGAATGCTCTAAGTAATTTCTAACTAGTGAGTATTCATTAAGAGACATTTAAGATGAAATATGATGAGATAAATTGTCTCAAACAAAAATTAAAATCAAGAACTCATAGTTAGAAGCTTAAATCAGATGTCACGAATTCATCAAATGTTTCAAAAAAAAATTATAATTTGTTTTCATCAAAATTTAAATGTCAAATTGTCTAGAATATAAAATGTTAATCAACTAATAAACGGCGTATGAGTCTAAAAGAAACAATCTGACTAAAAATATTTATGTTAAGTACCACAATACTATATGTTAATTGATGTTATATTTCATTGATGAGTAATGACGAAATAGAAGAAATTCTAAAAATGATTAAGGCGCTTACACGGTTGAGTGTGACACATAATACATTTGGCCATTTGCACACTATGGCATTTTATTAGTGTTCGAACATTCCCTTATGTACGGTTCTGTTTTTCTTTTCTTTTTGTGAGAAAATATCTATAACTAATAATTGATCGAGGCATTTAGAAAATATTATTATAATATGAATTATTATTAGAACGTTCTAATATTCTATAATAGGAAAATTATTTGTACTACTTTAACAAAGATGGACTGCATATGGCACCAAGTTGATCAATATAATATGTATGAGTTATTTAACAAATATAAACTTTTTGAGCAGTTGTTCTAAAACTATTCATTTATTTTCAAATTGTCTCCAGAGTCATATTAATTACTGCTCATATAATGCTAAAACTAATTACTCATAAAAATAATAAGGCTAGCTTTATTAGAAAATAACTAAAATCATTTCATGTGATATTTTACAAACTGACTAATAAAGAATATGTTATATTATGAACAAGTAAAAACAAAAAGGCATACATATTAATGAGAACATGTTTTCGAAAAAAAAAGAAAAAGAACAAGTTTTCAGATTTTTAAAATTGAATTCCAAGAAAAATTAGATGACAGCATAGTATACATTATTATATTTCAAAATTATTAGTGTCAGAGTTAGATTATAAAAATTATAAAATCCCGATCAAACTAATAATAACGATCTCTCTTGTACCTCTCTTATGAAGTATACGAAAGAAGTAAATCATACTCCCTCCATCCCTAAAAGATTGTCATATTTTGACTTTTGATGGTCAACAATACACGATTTAAAACATAAATATCTATTATTTTATATACGAAAAAATTATAAAAAGTTAATATCTCAAAAATATATATTGAGACGAATCTAACAAGGTCCCACAAGACTATATTATTTCTTATCGTTTAATGGGAATTCATGATCAAATTTTATAATATTTGACTAACAAAAGTCAAAATGTGACAATCTTTTAGGGACGGAGGGAGTATGATATAAGTATATACTTTATTCGTGATCAGGGACAAGAGTTTGTCCATTAGTCTTTGTCTTTTGATTGAATTCTGGTCATTATTTCAGGCGAATGACACAAAGTGAAATGTCACAGATAGATTATGGTTTTACGATTATTGAAAAACTCATAAAAGTTGTATATATATGCATGTCAAACAGAAGCTGACACTCACATAGTCACATGATTATCCATATCAGATAACACTGAATTGAAGCTGGTTCCAGTTAGGAACAAATATTGCAAGGATCAATAACCGTTGCCACATAATGAGTTTGCTTTGCCATATGATGTATTTTGGTGGCATGTGTATATTATTTGGAAAAAATTATTTATTCCTAAAAAGGTGAGATTAGTAAGATATAATTTTGTCTTAAAGTTGAATAGTTTTTGTTTAATTTAAATCCCATGCACCCTTAAACTAAATTTCCCTGTTAAGTAGTACTTGAAATGATGGAGTTGTTATTATGATAAATGATCATGGAAAACACAGGCACACAGCTAGGAAACGGTTAAAGTTCAATGTGATGATGTCCCACACTTTTTTAATATAAATTAGTAATGAAAATATAAATACAATACTATTTTAAATAATGAATATAATAATGATTAATTAATAGAGTTCAAATACAATATGAGACAAATTATTTCAAGAAACATTTAATTCAAGACCTCCTCTTTGGAAGTTTGGTCAGATGTCACTAAACTGCTAAGCTATTGACATAATGTGTCATACATATTTAAGAAAGATTTAATTATTATTTTGAGAGATAATTGCTAATTTAGTTTCTGGGACGAAGTTATACTTTACCTACATCCTGATAATTACATTGTTGCAGATTAGTCTCTAAAAGTGACATAAATGTTACATATTCATTCTTATTATATTTTTGAGCACCATACTGCGACATTTATCACTTTTAATGATTATATTACTCAATTATATCACTTTCAATGACTAATCTACAAGAATACGGTAATTTGAAACTAAAGTGCAATTTTGTTCATAAAGAGATGATTTAATGCTAAATAAATATGAAAAAGCATGGGAATAAAATACCATACAAATTTTGACACATCACATGCTTGAAGGCCTCGTGTGCTTGAGGTGATCCCTGAAAAAGAAAATTCAATAATAATATCAACTTTTGAGTTTGTTGGATTCTTTTTTCCCAAAAAAGAGTTATTTGATCGGGCAATACGCGTTATCGTACAAACATTTTGGAACATGATAGCTATTTTAAGCCTTCTCATTGGTCGAAAATTCCCAAAAGTGAAAATCTAAGAATAGCAATTTATCACTTGTCTTCAAAAAGCATTTCCACTATAAACTCATATATTTCACGTAGTAAGTTGTCAGTGAAAACTGAATAATTATATATAAAATAGGAATTATTGATAAATTAATCCTAATTGTGGATTTTTCGTTAATAAAATGTATGATCAATAAATTATCTAAAATAAAAGATCAATAAATTATCTAAAATAAAGGATTTCACTTATAGATTTAGACGAGTATAATACCTAACAGTAGGAGACATGTTTAGGTTCGTCACTGAATAGATACTTTTTCTTTTGAAAAAAAGAAATTGTACATGTATAAAGCAAAATTAATGTAAAATGAGCATTTAAAATTATATTTGAATATATTTAAGTGTTTTGAATAGACACTTTGAAAATTATGACAATTTCGAATAAACACTTTCATACACCCACATCCTCTTCCAATAACAATTTTATATTCGCTTTTATCATGTTTTTTTTTTTTGCTTAAATTCTATAATTAATGTTAAGTTATTAACGGTTTATATTGTTACATCTTATTTTGTGTTTAAATGTAAACTAAATCTAACCTTATTATTCAATGTTGAAAATAGTTTATAATAAAGCATGAAATGTGTTTTTGATTAGATTCAAATTATAATTTTCTTACATACTCTAATTATTAGAATTAAAAAATCTCTTAGGGAGGAACCAAGGAATCACTGAGCTAGAGAGCATGATTATTATGATTATATTGGGCGGCTGCTAAAAATTCCACCCACGTTATTGGGTAAAGGAATAAACCAAAATTAAATAATTATCATCACTTCTTATTACATGGAATCATTGTATGTGGAAGCCATGCAAAGAAGTCACGTCTTGTAACACTGGGACCCAATTGCTCTATCCACACTCTTTCATAATTGTATTATTTGTATACGTCCATCTTTTGTGTTTAGAGGGTATAAAACACTAGAAAATAGAAAGAAAAAAATTATGAGAATTTGATTCGTGCAAAGTAATTATCGATTTTATCTTTGATTATTTAGTAAGCTATCACTGAATTGGTGAAGAACTAGTACTCCAAATGAGTTGGTTCAGGGTTCAATTTTATCGAGTTTGATAATTACCTGATACTAACGAGTCAAGTATTAAACAGTCTACTCGCACTCAGTTCGGTGTCGAGCCCGAGTAACCCGGCTCGGTCTTACAGGAGTTTCGAGCAGGAATTTACCCGATTCGTTAATATGTTTAAGTTTATTAGATAATTTTACCTGATTCGATACACTTTTAAATTTTGATTCAAACAACAAATTACTATAAATTAAAATTAAAATCTACTTTTAATTTCACATACAAACATTCTAATTATTCGGCTAATCAAACTATTATATGTATTAACATCTAATCCATAAAGGTATAATAAAATATTAAATATACTATATATAAATATATAATTATAATAATAATAATAAATAAAAAAAATAAACGAGCTGCTAACCGAGAGAACCTAGGTTTACCCGATAAGCTATCGTTAAAAAAATTAGCCGAGTATCGCTCGATAAGGACACAAGCGGGTAATGGACGTGTGTTTCCCGAGTCGGGTAACGAGTGGGTTCCAAATTACAAGGTCCTTTTGACGGCACTAAGCCGAACTCTAACTGGAGAGAGAAAACATAAATGGGAAAGATATTTTGAGCGGATTGCTGAAATAGTCTATGATAGTATTATCAGGTGCAGTTTAATTCTCGATAGTGACAATGTTGCAGTTTAGTTCCCGATAGTGACAAACAAGTTGTAGATAGGTCTCTAATTTAGCTATTTGTTTAAATTTTAATATCAACACAATTAGATGTTAAAGTGAAGACAAAAAAAAGAGTTTTTAAGACTTAAATTTAATTTGATTAATTGATTGGCTAATTATCAACACCCTACAATTTCAATGTTCGTGATGACTTGTAATTATATCGTACTCTAAAAAGTGTACGTGGAACTTTCTTATTAGTGTCATAGTGTGGCATGCATCTATGAAAAATACTAATCTACACAAATTAGATTTGTTTGTACTCTGAATAACCATTTTAAAATAATGCGCTTATTATGAGCAGAACAAAAAACGAGCATAATAATACACTAGGCCCTATTAATTTTTGTAGGAAGTCATTTAGCTTTTGTAAATTCTAATATAGCCCGAAAACTCAATTTGAGTAGCTACTAGCTAGCTTATTTAAATATGACAAGAGTATTTAGTAAATATTTTTAGTTATAGAAGACGAAGAAAAGAGAGATCGAGCCGAAAGGGGTAGAGAGAGATTCTTTGTGTCTGCTGATAGATTAAAGCAATGCAACTCAACTCAGTAGCCTTATGCCCTTATCCACCACACCTAGTTGTTCGTTATTGTTGACCGTTGAAATTTAATTCAATAACTAAACTTTAAATTTATCAGTTTTTAATTGATTATATCAAATTGAGAGCACTTCACATTTCACAATTGACAATTATTATTTAATTTATTGTCGAGGAAATGGTTTAAATGGTTATAAAAGTGAGTAAATGTTGTCATTTATTCATCAGAAGTTTAAAAATTAAAATTTAGTTTTTGATATTGGACAAATATTGCGACTTAGTCCAAAAAAATTAATCGAGGTATTAAAACTTGATTAATAATGAAATTTTCCTCACGTATAATCCAATCGTCGACGGAATTTTTCTCGCCAATATTATTTGCCGGAACAACATCGGCGAGGTTACACATGCCTCATTAACTCGAACCTGGCTTTGATACCATGTTAAGAGCCTGTGGGGTTCCACTCTAAAACTAATTGGCAATAGAGGGAGTAGTCCAATATCTTATATATTGATCCGAGAGTACATCGATTTTAGATGCGGGATGTGCATCTTGTAGTTACAATTAAAGTCCCATGTTCTTATATTTCCTACATTGTAGGAAGTATTTTCATTTCACTCCTATAAGTAATGTTATCTTTATAAGTTATTCCATAACTTTTTTATCTTTTCAATCATGCTTTATAGTTTTCTTTTTTCAATTTACTTTTTAAATTTATGTTTTGTTATGAAATTAGACTTAAATTTTTGTATTTTACAAATAATATTTTAATATTATAATTTCTTATAAAAATTAACCAAAAATTATATACTACTCCGTATAATACTAATTAATGAATTATCCTGGTATTGTTTACAAGTAACTAGTCATAAATAAGTCAGGCAAATATAATATCATGAGTTCATGACTTGCCCAGGTTGGATTGGAATGTGCACGTACAAAACCCGTCATCCGTCAAAAATAGACAGTTACTGCTTAGTAATAATGGTAACTGAATTGCTTAGTTCCTAGTGGTATTGGTATATGAAAGAAAATTGATCAAATAGTCCTTAACAATGTTACTCCATTAGATTTCAGTTTGATCCTTAATAATTTTATGATTGTAGTTTAGTTTTTAAAAATGATAAAAAAAAGTTACATATTAGTCTTCGCGTATAACTATTTCGTTAATTTTAGCACCAACACAAAATTAGAGGTTAAAGATGAGACAAAAAAAGAATGTTTAAGACTTTAGCTAGACACTTTAGCTTATATATGTTCACATATAAAAATGAGAATTATCTTATGTTCACACAACACTTTGGCTCAACAATTTATCTTATGTTCAAAGTGTAAGTCTTAAAAATTGTTTTTTGCCCCAAATTTAACCTCTAATTGAGTGTTGGTGTTAAAAATTAGCGGAGTGTTTAACGTAGGAATTAATCTAATCTGCACCGTTTTTAGCCACTTTTGGGGATTAAGCTTCAACCGCGTTATTATTGGGAACCAACAAGCAATCGGGTAATACTATCAGAGAATATTTCAACAATCTTATGTAGTGTATGAACAGTACCTTAAATTGTTATGTGTATGTATATTATCGGATTGGTTACGGTTCTCCTAAGAATTTTTCTCTTAAGATTTCTCCTAATGCATTACTTTCACAATTTGATTCCTAAATTTTATATAAATAGCATGATAGTGCTTTAGAGAACTCTTAGGAGAACAAATTTTAAAAGGACAAATCTTAAGAGATCATAACTTTCTACATATATTAGTGGGGGAGGCAGCCTGTTGTGTCATAGTTGTCATGGAAATTTGAGGTATTTGGTTTTTTTTTTATAAAAATATTTTTTAATGATCTTCTTAAAAAACATACATATATTTTGTATAATTCAGAGAAATGTCTAATCTGATTCATTTACTTTTTTCAAGACATATATTAATTAATTAGTGGCTCAATAAATTTGGCAAAAAAAGTTACTCCCTCCATCCTTAAATGATAGGGACATTTAATTTTTCACAGTCTTCCAGACACGACTTAAAACGTAAATATCTTTTATTTTGTCAATGAAAAAATTATAAGGAGTATATATTTTAAAATTTTATATTGAGACGAATCTAACAACATCTCATATGATTATATTATTTTGTATTGATTATTAAAAATTAATGATCAAAATTTATAAATTTTGACCAAAAAAGTCAATATGTCCCTATCAATTGGGATGGAGGGAGTATGTGTTGTAATAAAAAAAAATTATGTCTCTTTTGTAAAAAGGTCGATAAATTTGATAATCAAAAGAATTTCAGTCTAGTTCCACTTATGATATATATACAGTATAATAAGTTAGGAGGATCATAACTTTCTACCATAATAAGTACCTTTTTAGTTTTTTTTCCTTTTTTTTTTGTAAATTAGCATGAATTAGGATATAATAGTATTACAAATAATGAATACATAAATTCCTAACTAATAGAGTTAGAGTATAATATGAGATAAATTTGTCTCCAACAAGGTTCGAACCCATGACCTCTTGCATGAAAGGTTAGGTCGGATGTCACTAGGCTATTGAACCATGTACCTTTTTAGTTTTTTTTTTTTTGTTGTAAATTAGCGATGAGGTGAGTTTCGAACTTAGGACCTTCTGGTCACTAGCAAGAGCCTTTTCCACTAGGCTATTCGATTAACTCAACCTTTTTAGTTTTAAGTACTCACATTTGACTTGAGTTAATCGAATAGCCTAGTGAAAAAGACTCTTGCTAGTGACCAAAAAGGTCCTGGGTTCGAAACTTACATCTATCGTTAATTTACAAAAAAAAAGTACTCACATTTGACTGAGTGTGGAGGTGGGGTCATATATATACATTAGAAGTGCTACCTGTCCATTGGTCATCTGACGCCCATCCCGTAATTTACTTTCTCGCAACTCCCAAAGCAGGAGTCGACGGAGTCGTTAAGATTGCTATAATTTAACCTTCTTTATTATAAGTGCTACCTTCTTAGTTTTTAGTACTCACATAATTGACTGAGTGAGGAGGTGGGGTCAATTGTTAAATAAAGCATTGAAATGAAGGATAGTTCGGTTCCTTATTTGAAACTAAAATACTTCAGGGAGCAAAACGGAAGCGTCTCAATAGTGCAGGGACCAAAAGAAAATAAGCCTAAATATATTCACCAACTACGACTACATTATACAATGTTATTTCATCCAAAGTCAACCCATGCAATTAATTTTTAACTTAACGAATACTACATATTCAACTATAAAACGTACTCTTTATAAAATTTAGTTAATTAGAAATATTCTAATGTATAATTTCTATAATGCAAAAGCTAAGAAAGCAGCTTGTAGAGGTGACAAATGGATGGACGGCTAAGTGGAATGAGTAATATTTCTGAGTTAACACCTAATTGATTTCATAAAATATGATTGTAAAATATATATTTGGTGCTATAAAGATGGGGTTGACTAATGTTTTAGCAAAAGCCAAAACGTCATTGCATGAATATTAGTACTTCTTAATGTTAATGTTCTCAGTGAAGCATAGTTTAATGTGAGGGTTGTATCCAACTATCGAAGTCAAATGTTTTAAGAAAGGAAACCTAGATCATTGGCTTAACCTAGCATCATTATCTCTCAAATCATTATCAAAGCATAATGTTCAATACATGTTAGAAATTGTGGAGATGCTACATCATAAATCGTTATTTTTTTGGGATTGTAAAGTCTACCCTTTTTTTATATACATGTATGTAGGGTGTAGTTCAGACTTGATTAATAATGAAATTTCTATAACATCTATTCGAGTGTAACGGGTCAGGGGGTTGATTTAGGGGTAAAGTCATGTTCCCCTAGATACATATTTATATATATACAATTTTTAATTTTTTGTGATATAATGTATATTATAGAAAGTGTAAATAAAGTAACAGTCTAGTTAGTTGAAGTCTTTTCTAAAAGGTAAAGGTCATATGTTCAAGCCTTTGAAATGTTTTTTTGCTTCAATTTTAAAATAATCACATTTTTTGTTACTTTATTTAACAACTTTTTTTAAAATTTGAAGCCTAGTATTTTATCTTTTTTAAAATTAAAATTTTATCCTAATTTCACCCTGTAACAAGCCGGTACAACCCATCACAATATGCCTCAACCAGCCAGTTATGACGGATATGTAAATACAAAGAGTCGCTTTCAATATAACTTGGACCAATTGTTACTAGTATATGACAAGGAAATGAGTCTAATATGTTTTTATAAATAAGCATTTGTGATGGGTCATACATTTTCTAATATCCATCTCTCTTAAACAAATATTATTTTATCAAGATCATAAGAAATCAAGGTAATGGAGTTAATCGAATAGCGCCTACTGAAAAATACTCTCACTAGTAATCAGAATGTATGTCCTGGATTCGAATCTCACCTCATCGTTAATTTACAAAAAAAATCAAGGTAATGAATATATAATTAACAACGTTTTTTTACTACGCGTACTTACAAACCAAATATGTTAGATTCCCACTTGACGATTAGACAAATAAAACTGAAGAAGGCTAATAGTACCGGAACATACAAATATAATAAGTAGCTATCTACCAAGATGATAATGTTGGACTCTATTTAACATTATTCTAAATGTTTTTTTATGGGAAAAGCACGTTTTAGACTATCTCCCAGGTGTGGTATGTGCTGTGGATTATGACATCAATGGAGGTAAGGGCTTGAGCGGCACTATCATATATTTTGGAATATCTTATATATCTTACTTTAATAATAAATATATCACTTATCATCAATAACTTCATTTCCTTTTTTTAACGGAATAATAACCTCGAATTGCTATTCGTATGAGTAAATCTTGGGGCTAATAATGCAATGACTTAATCATCAACAGAATAATGGTAGCTAAAAGTTATTAAACTCAAGCTTACGATCACAAGTTCACGTATTAGAGAGAGTATGTAAGAATGTTTTCTAAGCTAGTTTAATTGGTCGATCTTTTGCATTTTTTGTGTATGTGTGAAATCGATTTTTATTAGTGGTGGAAATTAATTAATTTTTTTACCATTTGAGTTGCATCTCACTTTTTAAGCAAAAGTTTGATTTTATAATAATGTTACAATTAATAACATAAGTTGCGTCTGGTATAGTGGAATAGAATGGTGTAGGAATGAAATAGATAAAAGGAAAGGAATGAATTAATAAATTACTTTGTTTGGTATGTGAGCAGTATTATGATTGTTAACTACCAAACTAGTAGGAGGTAATCATCCACAATTTGGGCGGAATGGTTATTACCTCAAATGGGGTAATTCAATTAATTAGGGAATGCAATCAAAATTTATTGTTAACTATCAAATTAAGTAATACAAACTAATTTAATTTTATTCCATCCTATTTCATTCCATTCCCACTAGTTTATTTGATAGATAAATTCTTCAAACTTCTTTTAACAAAAACCCATCTTATTACTTCATATAGTATATTATTGGAGTATTATCTCAATAATTTATTTTCTTATTAGAAGTATTATTAGAGCAATATAAATATGCATGGCATGTACTAATAAAATATATGCATAGCTAGTGAAGTTATTATACATATAGAAGTCTCATTTGGTTGAATATTGGTCAACAAATGGTCCCATAGAAAAAGACAGGTGGGAAGCAATAATTGGCAATAAAGAATCCTGAAATTTAAAATCTGAAATAAAGTTCCTTTCAATGGTCAAAGAGATCATTTTGTTTCATTATCATCAATCATCATGCTCATCATCTTTCTTTTACTATGACCACTTTTTGACATGCATGTCCTTATTATACTAGTCACGTATTAATCGAATTGCATGCATGATCATGGTCAAAATATACCAATTATTTAAGGACGGAGGAAGTAATATGTTCATTGCTCTAAAAAGAATGGAACTTTGAAGCAGACTTTAATTTATTATATAAAATTACTCCTTCCGTCCCTAAATAATTGGTACATTTTGACTTTACATGGTCAAATTTTAAAAACTTTGATCAATAATTCTCATTAACCATTTAACCAATATAAATAATATAGTCATATGATATCTTGTTAGATCCGTCTCAATATATATTTTTGAACTATATATCAACTTCTTATAATTTTTTTATATGTAGAATAAGAGATATTTATGTTTGAAATTTTATTTTATTGACCATGAAAAATTAAAATGTACCAATCATTTAGAGACGGAGGAAGCATTTTTCAATACTTAAGGTAAAAATTTGCACCGATGCCCATCTTATGAAACTAAAGGGAAACCAAGAAGAAGTTGATAAAAAAAATTGGAGAGAATAATCTGTCACAAACTCCTTTTTTCCTTTATTAATAAAACAAGAGTGAGAACAATACACGAATGACATTTCACCACGTGTTGGAAGCTAACAAGAGGACACGAGTATATATAGGGGTGTAGAAAATTGTCAAAATAGTCCACGAGGATTGAATTGTACTTTAGCCCCAATAGTTACACAGTTGCATTTTAGTTTACGAAAATGGTCAAAAGGTTGCACTTTAGTCTCCATGTCATGTTTTTCAATAAAGTTGGGGTAAAAACACAATTTTTAACAAATATGGGGTCAAAACACGATTTTTAACACGATTTTTTATAGTTGTTTTTCAATAAAATCTACAATTATGGGTTAGCTAATAGACAAATTATAATATAATGGTTGTCGAAATAATCCCGATAGTGGTAAAAATTAAATTTAGAAATTGGTATCCAGCTAGCGTAGCAGAATCAGAGTATATTCGATGTAATTGTAGTGTTTAGTGTATGTTCACTAGTTTAATTTGAGTCCTCGTGCAATGCTTACATGTGTGCATATGTTCCAACTTTTGCATGCTTTTTCAAACTTTTCTTTTCACTAAATTGGCATCATTAGTAGAAATATGTCGACCTCACCGAGTGACCATTAAATTAATTTGGAATCCATAATAACTTCATGCTTCTGATCTTCTACCTTTATTATGTCTTTTAGGAGTATTAATTATTTTATTATTATCATTATATCAATCATGTCATCTCAGATCTAATAACATAAATTATAATTCAATTGTTACATATATATATATACACTTAGCTTCCCTCTTTTAATTATAACAAACAAACAAATTAAGTACTCACTTCATCCTTATTATAGGTTTTACCAATTAATTGCTAAACTTTGATGAGGAAACTTGTGAAATTTTAAAACTAAATCTTGTTTCAGCTAATCTATTGATAGATTATCATTATATATAGTTAAAATTAATGTGCGTGTTAATTACATATCAAAGTATATTATTTTGACATTTTAGAAAATAACCTTCACCCACCATCCTATTATGATGAAATTTCAATTTATTAGTATCATTTCATGATAAGATTTTTATTCTGTATATATATTAGTGTCTTGACATTTTAATAAGAGAGGAACGTCGTTTGAATTATTTGCATTCCAAATTAAAGAGATATTAATATTTTTGTAAATAGTATACTTCCTCCATTAAAATTGTTAAATTTGATACTCTATTTGATAAGCAAACTTGGAGAAAAAAAAGTGTATCATGGAATCATATATTATATTACACTATTATTGATTAAAAAAAATTATTTAGCATTTTTCTTATTCTTTATTATTGATGATGTTACTACTCTTAATTAGTATCTTCACTTTTTCCTTTTTATCATGGAATCCATATTACACTATTATTTAAAATTGGGCGCGGTATACGTATATACTTAATTAACTTAAGTAGCATTATGGAGTATGTAATCTTCGTCCCATCATATACTAATTATGTCTACTTTTATTCACACTTGTCTTACTCATATCCCTTTCTATACTATAAAAATGCTAAAATTGTCCTCTAATTGCTATAGTTTTGCTATCCAAGAACTTGATACCATCCATTTATTTTAATCTGCTTTACTTATCCTTAATAATGGATTCTATATATAATGCGGAACAAATAAAATTGGTCATTAAAATTAAACAGAAACTTATATTATTGGATAGCATATGTTTTTTTTTCGTCACAAATATACGTAACATCTTCTTGTTAATAAAGTGGAAATTAATTTTCTGAAGTGCAGAATTTATCGAACACGAGATTTATGATTTTAATACATAGATTATTGAAACAAATGATGGGATTATGATTTATGATGAAGTTAATATATAACGTATGGTATTTGAGGGACAGAATTTGTGCACCAAGAAGAAAGCATAAAGCAGAGGCAGCTGACGATGGTTCCATTAATATTGTTTATGTTGGTGCTATGAATAATGAATATGATGAGACATATTTGTTTGAGGATAAGATGATAATTTTGGAAATGATTCATGTTCTACGCAAACCTATATAAATTCGTGCTTCTCGTTTAATGTCCCACTCTAATTAAAGATTCCCAGAGTAAATATAATTCATATTTGTAATCTTTCTTGCTTCTGTTCATCTTTAGATCAATCATTCATGTATGAATATGTGACTGCTGCCCGATGGGAACAAAACCACAATAAAAGTTAAGAAGAATAAAATCTAAAATATTAAAAATGGAGGGGAATTATTGAAAAATGAACAAAAGAATATAAGCAAAAAATGCTAGTATATGTAGAGATTGAACCTTGACAGATTTGATAAAAGGCAAGCTCTAATGTAATCAATTGAGATGTGATTTACCTATTTCATATACTTAAGGGCAGGTGTATATGAGAGCGGTTTGCTAGGATACAATTACATTTTTTCATTTTTATGTGACTTCTCTTGTTTTTCCATTTTGCTAATAACTTTCAACATGTCTTCCGAAGAGACAGAATTATGCAATTGTTAGCATAACAAACATCTCTTTCATATAATTTTTAAATTAATGTAAACACATTAAGATAATTGTATAATATTAATGTGTAGAAAATTATGGTCCGACGTGTAGAAAGTTATGGTCTTCCTAAGATTTGTTCTCGTAAGAATTCTCTAATGCACTACATACTTGTATTGTACTTCATGCAATTTATACAAAATCTAGCTTAGGCATGACTTTCTATGGTCATGTCCTTTGGGAGCTCATTTAGATGACATAACCCAATCTATTGGCATCTTCTTTTCTAGCCCAGTCCAGCAACGAGAAACAATAATATGATTATCTACAGACAACAGCATTTCGAAGAGATTGCTATTAAAACAAATTATGTTGCTACTTTATCACACCGATTCACACGAGGGGACTAAAGTTTTGGAAATGTGGTTGTTACGGAGTTCATTTTTGCGGATGAGTTATATTTACTTCAACTCAGAGTGTTAGATTTAACGTAATTGATCAATGTGCTTTATCGTATGTTTCAAGTATCAATTTGGCCAATGCTTATTACAAACTTTTTACTTGACTATACCTATTGCAAAAAACAACCCTTTGAAAAAAACATCTACGATTACTTATTTAGATGTATAAATGATGCGTCTATCTATTTTACTAGTTGTTTTCATTCTTAAATAAAGTCTAATAAGTTCATTTGCTCGAATTGATCATCATGAAACATTTTGAAAAATAAGTTTCGAAATGGAAGAAATTTTAAAGACTTTGATTGTGAATGAATGTTAACTATCTTACGACAAATAGTGTGACATCTATGAATGAAAGACTAACCTATTGCATATAAGAATAGAGAAGAAGAATGATGTTTACGAAATAGCCAAATTAGAAAGAAAAAAATCGACCCATGACATCCCAAAATAGAATGTCATCTTGAATAAATTTAAAGGTCAACTCATGGCATTCAAGACTTAAGAAGAAGAAGAATATTAAAGAAATTTCCAAATTTAAATTTAAAAATTACACAAACTACATTTCCATAACGTCGTACCAAAATCACCAATAAGTTGTCCAAGTTCATCTCATCAATACAACACGAAAAGGAAGACCGAACTACAACATCCAAGGATAGAGAGGAAGCAATAGGTTTATGAAAAATCCTAGCTGGGAATTTTATAAAGAAAAACTAGACAGAAGGAATACAAAGAAAAATGTCAAAAAAAATTTGGACCATTTCTCGATTTGTGCGTGTCATCCTTGCGCAGGGGCCATGCTAATCTTCTCTGTATCGTTCCAATTTTATCGGATGTCCCCGAAGGGACATGCCATTGAGTGAATTGCCTCTATAAAAACTGCCTAATTTTCTCAGGAAGGAATGATGTGGGATTCAAATTCAAGGGTCCAATGTAGTTAGCGACTTAGCTCTACAACTTGTGTCTTAATTACATAAAGAATTGAAAGATTCTAAACAAGACTTAACAATAACTATATAGCCTTAAATGGAGAACACACAAGTAAACCTCCTCCCCTCCATTGTGTACTACACAAAATACTCCTTCATCTACTGCTCTATTCGTTTACCAAACATTTGTGAATGTGAGTTTGTAATATTTACCAAACATCAATTATTCAAAAACTCCTGTAGACAGAGTGCATTGTAATGAAATGTGAAATTTTAAAAACATAAGTTTGAAAAATTGACAAGATCGCATGTTCTAAGTCATCAGTCTATTCGAATTTCGTCCTTCCCTCGAATTGGTGGTCATTAGAACAACCATTAGGATCTTCACCAAAGCATGGTTGTGGACAGTAATGATAATATTAAACGAATTGGATCCTAGGTCCGTCTATGTATACAGTCGAACAAGCCATACTTGCATATACCAAATTGATATTCAACGAGTTAAGAACCTCGTACATATAAAATTTGTATTGTTCAATGTTGATGAGAGTTGAAGGGCGGGGTGTAGAGAAGCAGGAGAATAACACACACATATCCGACCACCCCGGAAGTGTGCAAGAAGCTATTCAATCAATTCACATAAAAGAAAAAGGAGCTTATTCTCGAGGAGAGCTATTCAATCGATTCACATAACAATACACAGAATGACAGTTTTGCTGAATGCTACAAAAGATCCAGAATGATTGTTTTGTTTCTTCATCGTATCCCACATCGCTAGCTAAGTACAATTGAAGAGTTCTTTTTTGGCATAAACTGACCACGAAAGTGCTTAGTAAGCTTCATACCTTTCTCGGCCTTTTGGCTAAGATCAAGTGTAGTATCTGTTCTTATCAGTTTAATATTTGATATGTGGGCCATTGGTCCACACGATATTAACTCAATTTTTTTAGGGGAATAGTCTATCAAGGTAGCTTGCTATCTTGGCTCTTGCGTGTCGCTCGGGCGTTGCACTACTGCCCTTGCCTGGCACACCCCACCAAATATAGTTTATTTTTATTTCCTTGTCAAATAAATGCAAGTACCTTACCCTTTGGCATAACTTCGTTCGTAGGTGTGTGTACATAATCCAGGGGTGGGTTGAATATATGAAATTTTAGGAGCAGATCAAGAATGTCGCAGATGTTATGGCGAAATCTACTGAGCTATTCGTTTACCTAACATTTGCAAATGTGAATTTTGTATAATCATTGTTTCACTAAACACCAACTGCTGGAATAATCCTGAAGACAGTATGCATTGACAATAAATGTGAAAAATTGACTAGGCCTTGAGAATCTAGTAGACTTTCAAATGTAATCTCATATCAAGTTCTATAGGTGCAGTAGAATGACGACAAGAGAGAAGGGCTTGGTTTGTTGATCTCATTCTTTTTTGAATAAATGTCGCTTGTAGATTGTATTCCGATTTGGAGCTAGTTCAGTTGTATATTACTCGATACGGCCTGTCGTTACCGGTAGAGTAAACAAATGAAAACTCATAGTCATAGCATAAAAGGTATTTTAAGAAAACACAAACCAAGATCATAGGTGGGATGATTCACTACGAGCTAGGTCTCAGGTTCAAGTTTAGGATGGCCAGCTGCGCCAGAGTTGCTCCACCAACCGTAACACTTAGAGTAACTCATGTGTCAATCACTCACATTCCCTTCGTTAGACCATTTGTAGCCCTCATCATACAGAAAGCCCGCTAATAATAGTTCACGGGATTTATGAAATTTCGAACTAGTGGAAAACGGGACCGACTGGAAAAATCAGAATAGAAAATGTCAAAAAAATTTGGCCCATTTCTCGATTTGTGCGTGTCATCCTTGCGCAGGGGCCATGCTAATCTTCTCTGTATCGTTCCAATTTTATCGGATGTCCCCGAAGGGACAAACTACATTGTCAGCGGACGATATAAAAACTGTGTTCTTCTGTGCAAAAAGAACGATGTGGGAGTCTGAAAGTAGCATGGATTTGTTTTATGGCATAGTTAGCTCATGGAATTATGTATACAATAAAACATCTGATGGATTCAGCAAATATAAACAAGAGTTTATAGCATGGAGAACACTCGGGAGTGTGTTTATCTATCTTTTAGCATGCATTTACAATATGGTTTTAAAGGATATTTTGCACCAAACATCAGCTTCTGAAGTTCATATCTTGATTTTGGTACCATATCAAGAGAGCTTCAAATCGAATTGTTCGTTTACTCCATTTTACTGTTCTTGTCAATGAAAACATTCAAATCAATTGAATAGCTAATTGTTTGCATGTTTAGACTCTTTAACTTCAATGTAAGGTTTGCACTTGGCACGATTCGATCTTCACGTAGTCCATCCAGCAGAGATGCCAAGAGTTCCTGAGATAAGGCACGCTAAGTAGCTTCACAGATTTATCTCCAGCCAATTAACATGGCTCGAGATTACCCTTCTAGACTCTAGTTTGTAGCAGAAAAGAATACAAACTTTTTGATGGAGACTGGGAGTAAGACCAACTTAAGAATCATGCTGGTCATAGCCACTGAACTAAGGGCCAAAATGGGAAATCGTTTATTTGAATATTGTTGGAGCAACTGCATATTCTCCAAGTGCCCATAATCTTTTCAACAAATCTCCAAATTGATCATCACCCATATCGTCAAGTATAAGAGTTTTATTTTAATAAAACAATCGTGCCTATTTTTCTAATTCTATGGTCCATATGACTTTTCACAATCACGAGAGTATGAGGCACGACTTAAAAACATAAATAATTCTAATTCTTCGTACCTAACAATTATAAAAGTTTATATGCCAACTAATAATGAAACGAACCTACCAAAATTTAACCTAAAAAAATGAAATGATCCTATAGCATTTGGAAAGAAGGGCGTAATTTTGTTGCAATAAAATAACCTAATTATGTCAGTTATACTCGAAAGATAGACGCGAAGTTTGGTCCGTTTATATGTTGAAGTGTATATATATCATTTTTATGTTGGTGTGTTTAAGATTGTGTTAGGAGTAACGTCAATAGAACATGTTAGTGTGTACAAGAGATTAACAATGGTCAATTTGTTGAGATAGTTGAACTTATGACAGTAAAATTTTGGGTTTGATTTTTCTAGTCATATTTTGCTGATCGAGCTTGTTATGTAAACCTTGTATAGTGTGGTTTAGTTACTCGCTAACGTACTTTGCAAACTTTTACGTTGGCCTAACTCTACCAAGACCCACTTACTGTCATCGCGTTAGTAGGTAAAGTTTTAAATTCACCTCATTTTAAAACCAATTCGTTGTATTCGCCTAGATTAATCTAGGTCAAATAATTGACAATCATTCACCTAAATTCACATCATTTTCATTAACCTTCAAATTGGGATGTAATGAAAGTGAACGGTGATTTTACTTATATTTCACTCAAAACCTAAATTCATATAAATAAATTAAATAATATTCAAACAACATTTTAATACATCCACCTAGATTTATCTCGATGTACCTTCACCATTAATATACATGTATATGGTAAAACATACCCCGTTAATAAACACAATAATTATTTAATAAAAATAATTTAAAATTAACATTAATCAAATTTAATCAATTAAATTAGACCGAGGTACTTAATAATGAGTCATCATTTTGAGTGTTCATCCCGTCCAAAATAGCCATCTCAGATTCTTCATTTCGTATCTCAGACTTTTATCTACACAGGTACCGATTCGCTCAAAATCAAACTCTCTTCTATTTCTTAATTATTAATCTCAAAATATTGTCTATATATATTTATTTAATTTTGCCTTATCGATTTTCCCTAGTTTTTGTTTTAAGAACCCTGTTTTAGTTTTCTTAGAATTGATTCTGATTTTGAAGAAAATTCACTTTAATTTAGTGTTCAGAAAAGGCCATTAAATTATTCCAGATTTAATCAATATTACATTTAAAAAATTGATTTTAATTTGTTTGACTATTTTCACCTATCTGTTGTGAAGAACTAGATTTTTTATTGTTGGTTCCTTCTGATAAATGAAATAAAGTTATAAAGCTGCAACTTTATTTAACTTGTGTTAATTATTATTCAATTTATCGTAATGATTGCACTAGTTACTTTACAGGAGCTGTAACAGTTCAAGATTTACTGTGTAAGATTGTCTAGTTTGATTTTTGATAGTCGAATTTAATAAGATTTGCGCCTTTAATTGGAAGATATTATATGAATTGAATCAAAATTATCATGTTAGTCCGAATGGGTTAAAAATGTTGTCTTCTTATGAATTTATCCCTTGATATTATAAGATTAAGATGTTTACAAAATTTACGAAGTTAACCATCAAAATTTGATAGTAGACTGTACTTCAGGGATATGATGAAGTATTAAATGGGTACTGAAATATATTAAAATCGTTTATTGAATTCAGAAAGGAGCGAGCATGACGGAAGCAGACAAGGGTTTCTTAAGCGGCTTCAAGCAATTTTGGTGTGACAGATTTGCATTCGTGGGGAACTACTCTAGGTTTATAAAAAACCGTGACCATCCTCTCCCTTCTTGGTCGTCAGCTGATGTCGAAGAATTCATCGCATCTGACCCTGTACATGGTCCTATCGTATGTATCTTTTTCTGGGGTTTATATCATGTCTGTGCTAATGTTATGTGAAGTTTTATTTTTTTAATTTGTGTATATGTGTGATGTTTGATTGCTTGATAATCTGGACTTGATGGTTACATGAGTATATGTGCTTAGTAGTTAATGGATGATGATAGCTAGACTCAAGATAATACCAGCTTCTATGCAAGGAAAGCAATTACTCCCTTTTTGCAAAATTGTTCTTTTCAAAGATTTTATGGGTCTCTAGCTCATGGATTCATTACAATAAATCAAAATGTCTTATTGACGACCTATGCTTCTTATTTTTTTGTGAAGTATTCGTAGTATTTTCACTTAATCTTCGTAATCACAGGGGTGAAGTTGTGCACATCCCCCCCCCCCCACTCTAAGTAATCATAGGGGTTTTATTGGTGCTCTTTTTTACGAAGAACTGGAATGTAGCTGTGCAGTTTGCCTTAAATACCTTGTTGCGAACTTGTCAATCTGGAACTTCTTGATGCTCATTTATTTTTAACATGGAATTCCTCATATTGATCCTTCAGCCTGCTCCATTATCTTTTTTCATTTTATATTCATTTTTAAGTTCTTCTTTACCCATTTCAGCTCAAGACTGCCAGACAAGCCGTGACTATGAGTGCTGTGGGAAGTGCTATTGGAGCAGTTACCCTTGGAGGCACAGCTTTGAGATACTCGAAGACTCCCCACGGTAATTACTATTTCAATCTTAAATATTACGTATAGCGGGTCGGACAGATTTTTATAATTCATGAATTTTTCGTTGTGAAGTAAGTTGTTGTGTCTCCATCATGATTATGATAATACTTCATTTGAGTTTTATATATACATTTCCAGCGTACCCGCCTCAAATCAGAAGATGGTACCATATCGTCTGGGAGATAGTTGGCATAATGTATATATGAACTTTATCCAGTTTAGACGAGGTTATTGATCCTTGGGATTATAGGTTCTACAAACAGTCAGTGCTTCTGGAGTGTTTTTTTCTTTTAATAAAGCATTATAGAATTTAGAACTTGCTGATTGATCAAATACAGTTTCTTTCTTTAGGGCGAGACGTCAAATACAATTGCCCAATCATGCATTATATATGTCAACTATCAGTATATTTACCTTTCTTGGAGTTGTGGGGTACAGATAATTTAAGCAATTCATTTAAGTGTTGTGCTCCCTGGCCCTAACCAACCATTACCGTCAAGTGTGATAGTAGTCAGGGCCCAAGGGTGTGTGCACGTGTTGGGCGTTTGTGTGGTTAATGTCACGTAGTGTAGTGCATTATTAGAATACTTGAGAGGATAATGAGGAACATTTTTATAGTTTATGGGATAGAGAAACTAAGAACTTAATTGGGGCTCAACCTCTTATAATGTTTTGACCCTTTCCCCTTCTAGAATGAGAATTTTCCCACTTGATAAAAGAAAAAGTGTATAATAAATTTCTAATTATGATCTGCATAAGATATTTGGATTAGTGTGGTTGTTATAGTGTCTTTGTATGATAATATTACCAAGACTTCTTTGTATGATAACATACCAAGACTTAAATTCTGGTGAATTGTGTTTGTTAAAGTTGTATTAACCAGTAAAATAAAGGCCATAGGTTTGCCAAAGTGTGTTCCACGTTATGATGCCAAAGTTTATCTTTCAAGGTTGTTATCAAGATACAGGATTAAACTGCTAAATCTTATAAATCATGGCAGGTACCGCACTTGCCTTGGGAGCGGGGGCTGCTTTTGGCTGGACTTTTGGTCATGAGATTGCTAACCATTCGCTGCAGCTATACCGGTTGGATACCTTGTCTGCGCAAGTCAAGTTCATGGAATGGTGGCAGAAGAAATCTGAAGGTCAGAGTTAATTTCATCATCAGTAGTGAACTGATTAAAATTCATAGCTAGTGAGAAAACTGGAAGTTTGAACCAATAAACCATCCCTGCTGAAGAGGGTAGAATGCAAGAGCTTCGGGTACTATGGTTCTTTGAATTTTCCTAACATCGCATAAAAAGCTCGGGAAGTTATCACCTATTTGTTAGTTGATATTTCTGGCTTGGTGTAAAACTGGAACTAGTTCGGATTTGTGTTTGGTTTCCCCGTTGCTTTATGTATTTGTTTCCTTGCTACCAATAATTGACCATGTTGTTACAAACCCAAAAGAAGGTGAGCAAAATATGCAAGTAGACCAGGTTCTTGTCATGATCATTTTACCCTACTCTTTTACTCCTTACCTACAGAAAAGATACCGTAATATATGGCCGTCTCATCTTCTTTAGTAATAGATTGAGTAGAGAAGCTTTTTGCCAGTTTGAGAATATGCTAAAGAATGCAATCTTCCGACATAAGAGATTATCCTTCATCTCTTGATTTATGTGGATTGACTATTTTCTGATAGTAACCTTACATATTTGGGGGGTAAATTACTAGGTGGTTTCATAGGCTATCGAAGTTTTAGTCAGGTTTGATAGAAACTCAACATTTTGGGACAAACGTGCCATTAGTTTATTATCAGAACAACTTTTTTTTGATGCTCTGGTTGCATAGACAGGATGATGTACGATCTGTGTTACTTGGCATGTAAATGAGTGGAGTTGATTAGTGTGACTTTTTAGCTGTCTGAGCCATAAATTTTTTGTCATGAGCTAAGCAGTCTTTGCAATTAGTTGTTGCGTACTTGTGTTCGTTCATAAATAACAACGTAAGTTTTTTGAACAATATGTTTGACCTTAGGGCAATGACGCATCTCATAAGGCTCTAACCGAGGCATGCTCATTACAGGTTGAGTTAAATTGTGCAACCTAATGTTCATTCATTGGAGTAGCATTTAAACATGTAAGAATTAAAACAGCTGGGGAGTTTCTCAAACAAAACTATCCATTTTATTATGTGGTGTGGTCCTTCGTAATAGCTGGAAAGTTTCTTCCTTGTTAAACCAAAGCAGAGTTGTAAAACCAATCAATTCCTTATCCCCTAAAATGTTAACAAATTGCAAAATAGAATCAACAAAATTGTGCAATCAAATTCAAATTTCAATTCATGAATGTAGTTGATATGATATTGATATCTCAGTAGTTAAGTCAGAATATAAATGCAGATATTGTAACAATTAACACTATTTCCAGAGATGTTAATCTCATATTTCTGAGCTGCCAATGTTCTCATATTATCAATTTTACATACATGGAGATATAGAAATTCCAGCGTCAAATCACATTCCCTAAGTTTGTGAAGTGTGAACAATATAGATTCAACTACATGGATATGTACATACTCAAGGGAATACTCTTTGCAATTCAATCAACTGGATTCGACACCAAAATTAATCCCCATTCTGCGATAAGAGACCGTCTACCTCGTCTCCCTGTACCTCGTTTGACACCTCCCTACACATTCATCCCCGTTATCCGATAAAAGACCCTCTACCTCCTTTTCCGGTGCCTCCTCTAATATCCCCCTACTAATTGAATTCCATGCATTGTGCACGTCATCATTAGTTACGTTCATAGCCTATTGTTCCATGACCTACAATATTATAAAATGGGAGATATCACGAGGAGGCTCGGAATACCAAATCGAATTCAATCAAAGCTAATCCCCCTTCTGCGAAGGACTTCTCCAAAAACCTCGATAAAACTCCTCCCACATCTCCTCCTCCATTTTATCGTTTTCCGCTTCCTCATCATCGTCATCCTCTCCATCATCGCTACTCAATGCCATCCCGAACTCATCAACATTCTGCCCCGTCCCAGCCAACCTGTCCACGGACGAGGAATTCCGGTTCCGCTTCTTCAACAACCGCCTCCGTTGTACCCTCTTGTTCTTCCTCCACGCTCTTTTACAAAGCCCACTAGGCACCTTATACAGCGCCAGAACCACCAAATTGATCAACGCGCAAGGGAAGCAACAAATCAAAGCAGCCGCCTCCCCCGTCGCCTCCCCTGCCCTGCTACCACCCCTCTCGTGGAATTTCCCCGCCATTGACATCATCGGCGTTGTTGGAGCGGCCGTAAACGACGAATCGGTCGTCAATATCGGCTGATTCCGACTCATTTCGCCTCCTTGTCGCCTCATCTCTACAAAAGTCAACCAATTCACCTCCAAATTTGATAATTCAAAATAAAATCAAATTCAGATAGAGGTTTTTTAATAAAAATTATTCATCGGTTAATCTTCATATATGGATAGAAAAATTTGAAGAGAGGAGGGGTTTTTATAAGAGTTGGAAATTGATATAAACAAACGTAATTAAAGATATATAGACTTTTGATACTTATATAACTTCTCAGATTTTTATAACCGAAAAAAGAGGAAAGTGAGAAATCAAAACCCTGAGAAAAACACGGAAGACATATAGAGGAGCTCAAATTGTATTAAAATATATATTTAAAGATATATACAAATTTGATATTTAACTGGAATTCTAAAAAGAAGCCAGTTTCAAACGAAAACTTTCCGGTCACTATAAACAGTTATCTTCAGAGAAAATTCAATTAACTCGAAAGAAATAGAAAATTAAACTCCAACAATGACTAAAAATTAAGGAAAATATATATAAACGCGTGCTTATCTGAAAATTGAAAAATAAATTGTCATAATTTATGAATATATAAACGTCAGTGTGTGTTTATATATATTAAAAGGAAGATTATGTGGACAATAATTATGGGACAGTTATTACGGACATGAATCTAGAAATGTAGATGAAGAGAAAGAGTGGAACCTGAGGACGAGTTGTTGTAGGAGGAATTAATACATGGCGTTTTTGTTTAGCTTATTTTCATTTTGGATCCTGAACTATTACGTAAGTTTCAAATTGGACCCTAATACTATCATAAGTCTCAAATTGCCCTCTATACTACGTTTTGTCTCATTTTGCCCCCTCAAATGCCACATTTAGATTGAATTTCATTTTAAGATAGGCAAATTCGGATTATCAAATATATCAAACTTTTGGGGCATTTTTACAAATAACTAATGATAGTATCAGGGTCCAATTTGAAATTTACGTGATAGTTCAGGGTCCAAAATGAAAATAAGTCTTTTATTTATTTTTAATTTAATAAATTTTGTTATTTGTGAATTGTGCCCAAAACTTTAATATATGTGCTATTTTGATTTTGAAATTACATCATATTTGGCATTTTAGGGGGTAAAATGAGACAAATCATAGTATAGGGTCGAATATGAGATTTAGGATAGTATTATCGTCCAATTTAAAATTTTCATCATAGTTCAGGGTTCAAAATGAAAATAAGTCTTTTTTGTTTTTGAGTTATTGAATTTGAATATGTGGGCCAAATGTAATCTTCTGGATAAGGTTAAATCTCTATAATTATATCATCAGAAAATGTACTTTTTGGATCTGGTTTTTCAATTGTCAATATGGACGAATTCTAATTACGAACTTACAGGAAAATTACTAATCATGTACAGTACTAACTACTAAGTCCATGAAAATTGTTGAATATTTCAAATACTGATTACTCTTACAAAAAAAATACTTCCTCCGTCTCTAAAAGATTGGTACATTTTGATTTTTTATGGTCAACAAAATACGATTTCAAACATAAATATCTCCTATTCTACATATGAAAAAGTTATAAAAAGTTGATAGTTCAAAAATATATATTGAGACGAATCTAACATGATATCATATGATTATATTACTTCTTATTGGTTAATGAGAATTATTCATCAAAGTTTTTAAAATTTGACTATGTAAAGTCAAAATACACCAAGGGATGGAGGGCGTAATATATATATACCTCATTAATATATGTTCTTAGAAAACCGTTAAGGTCATATAACCCATGGCTTAAATATGACAACAAATTGTATTTGCCACATTATGTAGAGTTAAGCTATTTTGTTTTGAAAAAGATAAATATTCATTCAAAAATTGTAAAATAGCTATCTGAATTATAAGTAGTATATATACTACTTCTAGTTTTAATTAGAATTACCTGTGCCAATTAATGGCTCTGCCAATAAGCCAATGTCAAGTTAATGAAAGTACAAAAAGACTGGTCCAAGTTTGACCGGATTTTGATATTATACAAAATCGAAAAAACAAAAGCGTCACTATGTTGGCTCCACCAACAATTTAGCCTGCCGAATGCCGTAGGAAAAGAAAGTGAGAAAATGCTGAAAATGAAAGTTCACGTGTTAAAAAATTACGTTTAAATGCCTATTTAAAATGTTGGAGAGTACATGAGTTTATTTAAATTGATTTTGTTAGTTCAGGTGTCTATATGAAAAAAATCAAAAAATAACTAAAAAGGTTGTAAAATGAACTCATGATTCAATAGTCTAATAATTTCCGACTTAACTTTTCATATAAGAAATTATGAGTTCGAACATTATACAATATGTCTCATATTATACTTTTTTTTTAAAAAAGTTGCAAAATGCAAACATCAAGTTATTCAACTGCCATGAATTTTAATTTTAAACATGTGATCTAAGAAAAAGGAGGGGAGACCAATTTACGTACCCAAAAACCCGTTACTCATCTTTTAAAATAATTAATCATTTAATTAAAAAACTACTTTATAATAAAGAAGCAAGAATGATTACTATTATACAATATATAATATAATATAGTAATAATCACCTCCTTATTTTTACAAATATAAATCCATTTTTATGGTTTCATTTTATCAAATTTGAAAAGAAAAAGCGGAGAAAAAAATTATATTTGACGTCTTCGAATTTTCAATATTAAAGCATTCGACAATCAAGTTCAAAAACAAACAGCGGAGGTCCTTAACTTATTTGAATATTTGAACATTCAAGTATTTAGAACTAGCAGCGAAGGCCTTAATTTATATTGTAAAGTACAATCGAATGAATAAATAGATATTGTACCCAGATTAGATCGACATATAATTTTTTGCAATTGCATATTGTCTTTTCATCAATTATATTGAGGATTGCATATTTCCTTTTCATCGATTATATTTAGGACTTAAGAAAATATGTTGTTACGTACTTGAACAAGCTTCTCTGCGGAATTGGACTCTGCTTTGATGTCCATATACTTCTGTTCTGCTGAAACAAGCATCCACTTCAACTCATCCATTTCTTGCATTTCTTTCTCGTAGAGACTCATTACTTTTTCATTTTCTTCATGCAAATATGTAAGTTAATGCATCAGGTTGTCTGCTTCTGCTGTGACATCAAGCTCCTCCTGAGCAGCTAATGTAGTTAGATTCGCAATTTTATTTCAAACTGCCCTTTCATACACTTCAATCAGTTTATTATTGTCATCAACCAATACCTTCAATTTCATCCTTAATTTTTCATTTTCTTTCGCTTCTGCTTCTCTTTCGCTTGCAGTGGCAATGGCAATCCACCGTAGTGTTTGATTCTACTTGATCGCGGACAGCACTCGCTAAGTAGTTGGCCGAAGTGGCCAAGTGGGATGAGATTTTGAGCCCCTAGTCGAGTCCCATCCCGGCTTTTGTCCATTTAGGTTGGCCAAGTGTTAGATCGAAACCAAGGGTTTGTTCGTATCTAGTGGACACTGTTAGAACTGCTTTATTAATGGACTTGTATTACATATGAACAAACTCTCAATTTATGGAGTTGTTCATCTTAGATACCACTCAAATTCAGGTACATCGCCCGTTCACTTTACTAATATATTTGAAAGAAGAGTAAGCTACAAGTGGTGCTCCATATGGGCACAATCAAGTTTATCTCATATAGTCATAGACTCGTAGTTACCTTACTCTTGAGATCGACGCACTACAGAAATACACATACTATAGTATGTGAGTGTTCATATTACTACTAACACTAACTGGCATGAAACAACGCGTAACTACTTAGGCCTGTAGCTATGCCATGAATTGCTCCACAAACACCCGCTACTGAAACAAAGAAGCAAACTACATTCAGGAGTTCAAGACCAATCCACCTGCTGCTCCATTTTGGGATTTTTCTATTTGCTATGAACATCTCAACAGGGAAATACACGGCCAGAGGCCAGTATCCGAGAGCTCCAACAAAAGCGAGAGCATCGTTGAAGAAGGGCATCATCATGGCTAGAAGAGTTGCAATGGCTACAAACATGGTTCTCCAAGTTAGTCTTAAGAAGTTCAAACTAAAAGCTTTGTTCGTCGAACCAATGCTCACAGGGTACTCTCTCATCACAAAATTCGACTCAGGCCACTTCGTCATTGACCACATTTCAAAAGCACGAAAAACGGGCTGTGCCAATACCTGCAAAACAATTATTCTCAAGTTCTTTTGCATTCTTCATTGATATAAAGAACAATCACTATTCAGGGAGGTCAAAGTGGTTGCTTATTACCTGATATGCTCCAACTAGGTGAATTACAATGAAGATATTTGCTAAATCCACCAACCAGAATGGATCGTAGAACCCGAAACCAGTCAACAAATTCCCTGGTGCTTTGTCTCCAAATGCAGCATAGCCAAAACAACCACACATTATATAGAATGAAGTTGCACTCGTCAACGCAAAAAAATTTGCCTTTCTCATCACTGTTCTTTCAGGTGGCAATGCTGGTAGCGTGTCCTAGCAAAAGACCATTATATAATCATCTAAGCTTCCAAGATAAAGAAGTAAAACTGAATATACAAAGTTCCATCAAATCTTTCAATGAAAGAACATGATCTTATAAATTGACATATCAGTTACATGATTCATTCATCAAGTTCACTTGATATTCCCCCATCGAGTCTCTAATTTTCAAATATTCTCTCTTGTTTTAATTGTAATTCAATAATTAACAGTAACACGTCTTGATATCACACCTGAATGTCGAGCAGAACTGGAGAATATGAGTATGAAAATGCTATGTTTCCAATAGCTGTAAGCATTGCCCAAGTCTTTTCGGATGCAGAGTAATCTGGACCAACTTCTATACCAGTGAAAGATGTTCTGCTTGTTTTCCCTGCCAAAATTGATCATGCTTTGATGGATGAACCAAAATGAACTGATATGTGACAAATGAAGGAAAATCTATGAATTCAGTATGGGGGGGGGGGGTGTGCAACATATGAAATCTTAAAAGCATCTTCGTACTTCAGTGTACTCGCTAACCATACGAACCAGAAAAGTAAGAGGTTGCCCTCCAGGTATAATCTAGGAGTCTAAGTCAGGCACTTCGCTTAATTTTTTATTTATAAATAATTCAAGGTAGGTCATTCAGATTAAAACGGGTGAAATATCTTTAACATGATAACTTCTAGTCATTAATAAGAAGCTATGGAGACTTCTCTGTGAAGAGTTCATCGCATCTTGAAAAATAGATATATTCGAATACCTGAGACAACTTTTGCAAGGCCAAGTCCAAAGCCTATAAACGAGTACAGAAAAGACATGACTGCTGCAATAGTGGAAAGCATGGACAACTGATGGAAATTGGGAATCTGTGATAATAATATCTGAACTGCTCCCAACCCAAGCATGAATGGAGTCAATGGATAGTGAGAACTGCTACAATCAGTAGCATCATGTCCCCTCTTATAGTAGCAGTTTGATCTCTGGATAGCCCTATTTTAAAGAAGATAGACAATCTTTCATATAATTTAAATCTGAATTATGTGTACTAAATATTAAAGACGTACATCATGCATTGCGCAGCTGTGATCGTGTAACCTATAGTCGCACCACTTAAGATGGTATACTGCATCAGTCCACAAGCTTTCTGCATCTTTTCACCTGAAAATCAAAACAGACACTCTTTATCTTAGGCCTTCTATCAAACATAACAAAGATATAAAGCCACAAAGACAACAGATTTACTATGAAAACAGCACCTAAGTTGTTTTTTACAGCTTCCATGTAGGTGTAGTTTCTCTTTCCGGTGATTGGAGATCGATAGCAAGATGCTAACAGATCAGCTGTATAGAATGTGATGAAAGCAAAGGCCAGGATACAGCCAATTCCTCCGAACCATCCAAGTTGTGCTACAACCCAAGCGAGTGAGAGGACTCCCGAACCTATAATCGTTGTGATTATGTGTGCGCTTGCAGTCCACACGGTACCTATTTATCAAGGCAATAGAACCTTGTTAGTTTCCGATAGCACTCAAACCTTCAATTCATGAAGAGACTACTTATTCTGTTTAAGACCGATTGGTCTTAACATAACAGAAATGAGTGCAACCATTCCTGCAGAAAACTTGTGCTGCTACAAGCATTGGCAACAAGAGTCACCTAGCAATGGAAGAACTAGAACCCCCCCACCCCCCACACACACCTAAAATTTCTGTTGATTTTCTTCAAAAATATCGTTTTGCCCATAAATCCTACATGTCACAATCTTTTGTCTCCAACGATTAATAATACAGTCTCACATTCCTTGATTGAGAGCTTAAGATCTTCGGGCTCTATCCATCTATAAACAATTAATTCTAACATTTACGACAAACTCTTAACATGGTATCATAAGTCAACCCGTTAAATACCACGTGAAATTCCACCTCCTAAAGTCTAGCTACGTCAACCATAGTTTATTTCACCAAATTAAAATAACCTTTATGTTTGAGAAATATATCCTTTTCAATCACCTTCATGTTTGAGAAATATATCCATTCTTAAATTCGAAATGCTTTAACATCACTTAACAAAATCAAGAACTGAAGAAGATAAACAAATTCAAGAAACAAAAAACCAGAGAAGTAACTTTAAAATAGTAAAATAGTACCTCTTCTCCTAGGCTTTCCATCATCATCCAAAGCAGAATCATAAGCCTTCTCAATTTCCAACCCAGATGCATATTCTTGAGGAAGAGCTTCTACAGCTGAGTTATTCATCATCTTTTTTCACTTGTTTGAGCTCAGAAAGAAATGAAGTGATAAATGATAAAAGAATATTTCCATTATTTATAGCACCTTAATTATTTTATTATAAATTTAATTAATTGATTTGCATTGTTATCAACAAACCACATTTGCATTTAATATAGAATCTAGCTTTTCACTACAGGAAAGTGTATATACCCCATTTATGGTATAAAAGGGGTGTATTAAGAGTAGTTGTTAGCTTGCTAGCTCATGCAAATTAAACCATAAATGCATAACAAATAATCTGATGCATAATGCATTGGTGTAATACTCAGCATTCAGTACTAGACAAATGTAATGATTCAACATATTTACTATCCTGTTACAAGTCAACATGCCTGACAAAATCATCATAATTTTTCAATTACGAATTTGGATGATGGGTTATACTCCCTCCATCCCTAAAAATTGTCACATTTTGACTTTTGATGGTCAAACATTACAAAATTTGATCATAAATTCTCATTAAACGATAAGAAATAATATAGTCTTGTGGGACCTTGTTAGATTCATCTCAATATATATTTTTGAAATATCAAATTTTTATAATTTTTTCGCATGTAGAATAAGAAATATTTATGCTTCAATTCTTGTTTTGTTGACCATAGAAAGTCAAAATGTGACGATCATTAAGGGACGGACGGAGTATTTTGTTAAATATGACACATATATTCTTATATCAATTACAAGACATGTATTATAGAATGTTTTATGACATTTAATAATGTACCGATAAACGTATATTTTAATTAGTTTATTGCACGTGATAATTGATATATTGATCAATTTAGAATTGGTATAATAATGGTGTTATTAATACAATTAAAATAAAGTAGCATGGTATATAGTCTATACAATTTTTAATTGTAATAAATATTTAATGTTGTAGTTAATTTCATTGATTAACTGTTTTCACCCGACATTGTCACAATTTAGAATTAACATGCGGCCTTTACACTGTTTGGACTTATATAAAACTAGTTTAAAAATAATCATTTTAGGTAATATATACAAAAGTAATAAGATATCATTACTCAAATGTCAAATTATCTAAACTAAATGGACTACATACTATTTTAACCCCTTTACAAAATGAGCCAATTCTCGTGTATTAACTCTATATTAATCTAATTTTTTGCATCTAATTTAAGTGGTGTACATACATACTAATCTAAAGCAACAAAGAAATACACGTTTATGAAATTCATATATTTATTTTATTATAGATATATTATGATGATTCATATATGCTCTCATATTATAATGATAGTACTTTAATTTATACTATATATTTAGGTTCTTCTAAGCATTAAAGTTAGCCTAATAAAATTATTCGTAATGACTTATTCGAATGCTCGAATAGCTATAATGCATGCCACGAGTAGTCAATCTTTTGCATGATAATAAAAATGATTATGTTCGTGTGATTTAGAGAACTCTAGCGAATAAATAGCTTCTTTTTGACTTACTCCTATTAGTTTAGAATACTCAAGTCTATTCTTAGGCTTTTATAGGTAAAGATAATTGGTGTATGTGAGTAGTTAGATTAGGACAATTTATTCTCTTAATATTAGCCTCCCATTATCTCTCAAGTCTCGTCAACCACTTCAAATATAGAATGATATATTACCCATTTCTCACCAACTTTGTCCATCTTTTAATTCTCGCTTTTACTCCCTCCACACATTTTGTTATATATAATAACTATCCTCTAATATCATCAAATATATCTATTTTTATTTTTTGAAATAACTTCGCAAATATTTTATGTTATGTACATTAAATTTAATCCCGATTAAGATAAATTAAAGTATTATAGAATACATAAAAATATTATAATTATTAATTAATAAGAAGTCATATATATACTTCCTCCGTCCTCTTTTCTATGACCGACTTCTATTTTCGGAGTCAAACTTTGAAAAGTTTGACCATGAATTCTCATTAACGGATAGTAAATAAAATATTCATATGAGATCTTGTTATTTTCGTTTCAGCATATATTTTTGAAATATCAATTTTTTATAATTTTTACGCTAGTAAAATTAGATATATTTACGTTTCAAGTCGTGTCTCGGGTAATCATGAAAAGTTAAACGATCTTTAAGAAAGGGACGGAGGGAGTAATATGATAAACGAATTCGCATAGGTAAACTGTACATAAACATCTAGTATTAATTAAAGTAGGGTGATTTATTTCAAAAGTAAGTAGTCCTTCCTTCCTAATTTCTAATTTCTATTTCTATTTTGGGAGTTAAACTTTGAAAATTTTGATTATGAGTTTTCATATTAGTCGAAAAAAAGTAATATATTCATGTGTTATATTGTTCAAATTGTTTCGATGTATATTTTTGAAACATCAACTTTCGACAATTTCTCTCCATACAAAATAAAAAAGTTTTATATGTTAAATTATGTCTCGGTAATTGTAGAAAGTTAAATGGGAATAAGGAATCGGAGGAGGGAATCCTACTTCAATGGTACACATAGGAAGGATTAATACATTTTCCCTGTGATGCATGCGCAACTTCGTAAAATAGGTCCCCACAAATGATACTCATTTGATTTAAATATTTAATTATAACTACTTTTAGGGGCTCTAAAATTCTCTTAATCTCGGATTGTAAATGATTCGATTGAAGATGTTCTTCGTGAAATTTTTTTAACTGTTTCATGCTTATCTATGAGTCTTTCAGTTTCGGAGTCTGCGACTTAGTCTCGAGGGAGATCCACATGGGAATGTATAGATTGTGTCACAGATTTCCTATTCTGCTTTGGTTCCTGACTTGCTCCGTCTCGCCTTAATGCGTGTTCGGAAGGTTGCCTAGATGTTACGACCATGTACAGTATTTTTAAATGTTCCAGTGGTTACTTCCAGCCTTTGTGCTGGTTGCTTTTAGATGTCCCAAGATATCTGAAAGTGTGGTTGGTATTCGATCACAAACATTCCAACTATCAAATCAGTTTTGAGTATTTGAGAGTATAGGTATTAAGCGAGTAAATACGTATTAACTTGTATAAGAGTCAGAACTGGGTATATATAGTACAACCTTCCTGTGAAACTCGCATGCCAAGTGACGCATGTCAGCTTGTCACTAGTTCATCTTTCACCCTACTTAACGTGGGCTTTTATCTTCACATAGAATACACTTGAACAAAATACTCAAACACATTCTCACGAAACAAAAATTGACTCATAGGCTAAGACTTTGCTTTTGTCCAGTGATATGCAAACTCATAGGCCGTTGGTCGATTGACACATTGTGCTTGTGAGGTCAATGGTGAGGTAATTGTATTTTAAAAAACGTAAAATATGTAGGTCAGATACGAAACCAGGATGAAATTTAAGGCAACAATCCCATATGCTCACCTCCAGCAGAACACACTAAAACAAAATACTCACACGCACTCCCACGAAACAAAAAATGAGTAATCTCATAGGCTCAGACTTTTCTTTTGCTTTTGTCTAGTGATACGCATACTCATAGGCCGTTCATCGATTCGTTGTGCTTATGGGGCCAATCGTGAGATGGTTGTATCCTGAAAAAAGTAACGTAGGTCAGCGACGTAACCATGATGAAATTTAAGGGGAGCAAAATTTAAAATAATTAAGTAGAAGGGGCACAATTTCAAAATGAGAAGACAAACTAATAAAAAAAAAAGAGTACAATTAAATAATGACAACCCAAAAACACTAAAGGTAATTCATACTCTGCTCAAACTTGTGAAAACAATTGTGGAAATAAACAATGGAGTTTTCCCAACTGCTCCAACTTTGTTCTTGGTAGTTTACTCAACACTTATATTATATCTATCAACTATAGGAAACTAGGGGTGCCCCCTACCCCTGGTTCCAATCCTGACGTAGGTCTTAACCGTTGTTTTTAATAATGAGGGAGAGGTTGAATACGTTTTAAGAAAAAGAGTGTTTCTGTGACTCCATTAGGTTTTCCTATTATTGTAATCGTTATTGTAATATGTTTGCAATGCTGTAATCGGTTGCAATAGTAATTATATGAATTTATATTTGTTTTTCTGTAAGATATTGTTGTTTAGTTCCATATTCCCTGTAAGCGTCCTACATTAACTTGGCTTGGTTCCATTTGATCTGTTTAAGATCACTCAATCATTCATGATAAATGACCAAGGACATTCAAACTAGAATGCTAACTGTTCTTAGTGTGATTAACCTAACTGACGCGGTTTGTAAACTACTGTGTCAGTATGAGGACTATCCAAAACACACTTTATAAATAACGACCACATAACTCCCTTTATTAATGAATGTTAATTCCACGTTAGAACTGGGCAATAGACAACATCGAACGAACTTTGTGAAATTAAACTCTACTACCCAAGATTTTTTTTTTTTTGTAAATTAGCAATGAGGTGAGTTTCGAAGCCAAGACCTTCTTTCTTTCTACTTAGATATCAAGATTACTATTTAATTTGATGGCCATATACCCGTAATTTTATGATTTGTGTCACATTACGAATGAGGTGAATCAAGATAGATGATTTTGAAAATATAAATTTAGTGAAGATTAAGAGTATCTTAGCTTAATGTGAATACTAATGAAATTCTACATTCAAAAGGAATGGAGTGATGTGATTATTCCCGAATTTGAATGGGTAAAGAAATGAGGTTAGTCTATCTGTTAGATTATCTAATATTAAAACGAGTAATTATTGTTAAATGTAATACTCATACGGGATCAACTAAACCAACAATATCCAATCCAAACAATTCAAGATCAAGATTCAAGGGTCACCGAAATACTCCACCACGCACATTGGGAAAAAGGTAAATTAATGTGCAGTTTTGACCTTCAACTATTACTATAACAACAAGTAATGGACATAAACAAAGTTAGTAATGTGTTATGAGAAATTAGTACAAGAAGCCATATATACACTTCTTGATAGTGGAATTCGCGAACCACGAATGAGGGACAACCATAATAAAATTTACTGATATTCGCGGTCCTAAAGAAGATCGGAGGACCGTAGGACGGTCTACCGAATCTGGGCCGGAACTATCTTCCTGGATCGGACTAGGTGGTACTTGCACTCGCCTAGTAGAAATAGTTCTTTTTGGTTTGACCTTTATCTTCCCCGTGCGTCGGTCGTTCACTTCCGAAGCTCGTCCACTAGAGTCCGTCGTACCTGAAAGTGTGGTCTTGGGAGACCACAGACACTCCGATGCCTAAGTCAGTACGGATGGAGGAGAGTCTTAAAGCAAGATAATTCAGGTCTAAATAACTGGAAATCAATCACCTGTTCAATGAATGACCATAGACTATTTATAGGCAAACTAAGAGAGAGAAGGATGAATACTTCACCCAGTGGACACCGGGCACGTAAGAGCTGCTGACGTCCTCCCCAGCTGGTAAGGCTTTTCCGTACGGTCCTCTTCAGTAGTGGACCGGCCCATGTATATCTTATATTGCCTCTAAGAGCATGGGCCGTCCGTACGCCCCTGTGGCCCATGTGGACTGGACCACCTCATCATTGCCCCCTTATTCCTTGTTATATATACGGCCATTCAACAGTAATAAATGTGAGTAAATGGACGATGATGAGCAAGGAATAAATGAAGGGTTGTTGAATCAATTTAATATTGCTCAGTGGGATATAAGACGTTACGACTTCCCGTGTTCTCGCCTCGATTTCACCGCCTTGACAGCTGGAGCGTGGCTTATAAATAGTACGGCTCCTCCACTTTTTCTTTTACTTTCTCTTCTTCTTTCTGACATTCTCCCTCCCTGAAACTCAAAGTTCCATATTCTCTGAAACTCAAAAGGTTTTCTAAAATCAAGATTCCGCGGAAGAACACCTTCTTCTTCTCTTGAAATTTCGTTAAAAGTTTCAATCTTTCTCCTTTATTTTGTCTGGGTAAGTTCTGAGAAACTAACGTTCTCGGGTGGCATGGCTCCTCAAGGCCTTTTCATCTTCAAAATTTCGTTCTTGGTTCTGGGTTGATTTCTGCAAATCCTTGTAAAAACCCCCTTTTTGATCCAACTTGCTTTTGAATTTTCGTTTGTAACGTGTTAATTCTTCAAAATGTTTGGAGTTAAACTGATGGACTTCTTCAACTCTTCCTCGAGAAGATAACCGACCTTTCGATTTTACGTTTTACAGCTGTCTCCCACTTGGCTCTGAGCGGGAAACTTTTCATCTTCAATTTTGAAAATTAACAACTCTTTTTTTATCCTTTAGATATAGTGATGACCGGTGCTGACTTGTCTGCGTACCAATCTAACGACGATCTAGTGGATGCCGAACTCTCTACTGCTCTCTCGCAGCCTTCCACGGACGCCGTTCCGGAGGTAGAAGAACTGAACCCTGAAACTATTGACTTGTATCGTTTTTGGGTGAAGTCGGGGGCAGAAAGCGTGACTATGGGCTCAATAACCATTTCGCCCTCACAAGATCCCCTTATTGACCTGATTCCCCCTACTCGTGATAATTTCATATGGGGTGCCCCTTCATCTTCTGACGACGATTCTTTTCAGGACTCCGTGCAGGTGGACACTTCTCTTCCTGTTTCTGGGACGGGTACCGCCGTTCTAAACCCTCAAACCAAGAAGAAGAAAAAGAAGTTAGTGAAGGCTTCAGGTGCTGTTTCTAAGCCGGTTCCCGTTGTTTCGGAAACCTCCCGGCCTTCCAAGACTACAGGGTCCTCCTCAGCACCCCAACCAGGTATAGGTTTTGACAATGACTTCTATAACCGGGTCCTTTTGCCAGATCTTACCAACAATACTATTAATAAGATTAGGACTTATTACTCCATTCCTTCTTCCGTCGAACTGCGTCTTCCACGATCCGGAGAAACATTTTTTTCTTATGCCCAAGGTTGGACTCCTGTCTTTCTGGAATCTATGAACCTAGGCCTCCGTTTTCCTCTTAACAAGTTCTTCAATAACATCCTTTCTAGTCTTCCGGCTGCCCCCGGCCAAATCCATCCTTTCTCTATTTTTGTCCTGACGATGTTCCAAGTAGCTTGTAGGAGTGCCAATATTTCTCCCTCACTGTCGCTATTCCGAGAGATGTACAAAATAATGCCTGGGGACCTCATATCTTTTTCCCCTAAGTCGGAATGTAGTTTCATGGCCACCGCACGTCCTACCAAGCTCAAGTTGAGCGTTTTTCATAAGAAATGGTGTCTTGTCCGGGGAGGGATGTCTGGAAGGGTTCCTACTACCTTTGTTCCTCGCCACGCCGTTACCGGCCTTAAACAACTTAAAGGCTCCACAGCTGATAAGCTAACCATGTCCGCCCTTCGCACCTCCTTTGGACGGGTGCTACCTTGGCCGACCTTTTGTGACGAAGGGTGCCTAGCCATGGCGGGCATTATCAAAAGGAAGTTCTGTCCCCAAGCCGAGGTTCCTGCCACCTGGGGTACTGTTTTTGTATCTGCCTTATTCCATCTTGTATTGTTATGGTAGTTTCTGACGTTGTCATTTCTTATGTTGTCAGATATGGTTCTTTCTGCTGCTGAAGGTAGCCCAGATCCCTTGGAACTGGACTTTGACAGCATAATAGGCATCAGAAAACCCATGTTTCGGGGAGTAGATCTAGTCCCTTCGTCCATGCCAGCGTCTCCATCCCAAGGTATGGACTCCTCTGGGGCTGGGACGGCCTCCGCTAATACTTCAGGAATGAACGCTGCTCCACTTCCCAAAATCCGTCTTAAGAGGTCTGCCATCGGTCCCTTTCCTGTCAAACCGTCCAAGCGTTCCAAGAAGGATCCTCAGGATATCCCATCAGACGAGGTTACACCACCGGCTATTGCTGAGGCACCCGTCCCTTCTTCCGGAGCCGTTCCTCCTAACACGGAGTCTCCTTCAGCCTCCGAGGCCTTCCAGCTACCACCTTCTCCTGCTGAGCCAAATCCATCCTCCTTGGTGAGGGAATCTCCCTCTCGGGGTGCTCCATCTTCCCCTGTAAGGGACATGGAGTCCCCTTCTGCCCGTGAGAGAGCCGTTCCTGTCAGGAAGTCCCGGACTGCCAAAGATAGTGGATCGTCTCGTCGGGGGAGGAGTAAGTCGGTCTCTCCTGGTCCTTCTGAACGTCTTCAGTACAACGTCAAGTACTTGCCCCCAGACTATGAATTGCCCGGAACTGGTGTGCAAGTAACACGATCGTTTTCTTGGAAGAGGCCTAAGGATGCCCTTTTGTCTTTGAAACCTCTCATGCTGAAGAAGGAGGTCGTCCGTGAGGGTCGTCTGGACAGCCCTGTGGACAAGTGTGCTAAGCATTTTCAATATGCTTTGAAGGTATCCATTATTTTCCTTCCTCTCCTTTTTATGTGCACATGAACATTTTCTCACATGGTGTCTTCCTCTTTCCAGAGTCTGAACATGTCCTATTCCCTTGCTCATGACTGCGCCGTCCTTCAGCGTGCCAATCGTCGCTTGCAAAATCAGGTGACCTCTGCTGAGCGCTTCGTGGAGAACACCAAAAAGCGTTTTGGTAAACAACTGATTCACCAGAGCCGTATGACCTTGAAGAATTCTGTGGCTTTGAAGGAGGCTGTTAAAGAGATAGACGCTATAGCTCTGGACAGGGATCTTTTGCAGAATGAGCTTGATGAGGTGACTGCCTTAAAATCTACAGTCGAAGAACGAGCGTCCAAGCTTTCCCAAGACCTCCACTTAGTCGATGGTAAACGGCAGGCTGCTGAGGAGCGTTTGTCTGCTGCTGAGGCCCGGGCTTCTGCTGCAGAGTCTAGGGCTGCTGCTGCTGAAGCAGAGTTAGCCGCTCTGAAGGCTAACGAGAAACCGAAGATCGTCCGAGCTCTCCAACAGTACACCGCCAGTACGGCCTTCACCAAATACGTTGGTGAACAGGTGGCTGGTTATTTGACTGATTTCGTCGGGCAATACTCAGAGCACTCTCCTGATTTGCCAAATCATTTGAAGGAGTACCGGTCCACCAAGCCCTTGGACGATTCTTGGTTTTCTCAAGAGTGACCACCCTTGGATGCTATCGGTAGAATAGGGATTACTCTTGTAAATGGGATGTTTTGTAGGCACGTTCTATGACGGCCATTTTTGTATCTTCTCCCTTAATGAAAATATCCCTTTTGTGATATTGCTTTATTTTTGTTTAAATTCCAAGCTCAGTACTCAATACTCCCTTGCCCCCTTGCATATAGTCCAACAACTGGGTGATGCGACTATATGCAAAAGCCTTAAAGTGTACGGTTTTACAAACTAGCAAACGCCGTCGACCAGCTTATTTAAGGGGTCTGTTCTGATTAACTAAGTACCTCTGGCGTTCTTGGTCGCATGTTGAAGGTCGTTTAGATATAAATGCCTCTAGTGACGTTGGTCACATGTTGGAGGTCGTTCATGTATGAGGGCCTCTAGTGACGTTGGTCACATATTGGAGGTCTTTTAATTGTGAGTGCCTCTAGTGACATTGGCCACATGTTGGAGGTCTTTTAACTATGAATGCCTCTAGTGACGTTGGTCACATATTGGAGGTCTTTTAATTGTGAGTGCCTCTAGTGACATTGGCCACATGTTGGAGGTCTTTTAACTATGAATGCCTCTAGTGACGTTGGTCACATGTTGGAGGTCGTTCATGTATGAGGGCCTCTAGTGACGTTGGTCACATATTGGAGGTCTTTTATCCGTGGTTGTACGGTCGAGTGATCAATTCGACCGTAGTACTGTTTAGTATGGAGCTAAGCTGCGCAAATATAACAAATCACTTCATTAGCTAAAAGAAAGAAATCATGCATTGAACATTTTACCCCATTTTCACACAAGACGATCAAACATAATATTTGGCTAGGTTGGTAACATGCCATGTTCTTGGAATTTCAACACCCTCCATCGTCTCTAGTTTGTACGTGCCTGGTCCTAGGATGCTTTTGATACGATATGGGCCTTCCCACTTCGGACTCAATTTGTGCACGTCCTTAGGTTGGCTAATAGCGTATAACCTGAGAACCAAGTCCCCTACATTAAACTGGCGGCCTTTAACCCTCCTGTTGTATGCTCTAGCCATCAGGTGTTTGTATTTCTGGGCTTTGTAGAGTGCTTGATCCCTTCGCTCTTCAATGAAATCCAGGTTTTGCCTCAGACGCTCATCATTCTTTTCCTCGTCGAAGCCCCATTGCCTGATGGTAGGTAAGCCTACTTCCGCCGGGATAACAGCTTCGACACCGTATACCAGACTAAACGGCGTTTCACCTGTGACGCTTGACGGTGTCGTCCTTAACGACCATAATACCACAGACAGTTCATCCAACCATGTTCCCACCGACGCTCCACTCTGTACCAGGTTCTTCTTAACTCCATTAAAAATGACCCTATTCATGACTTCAACCTGGCCGTTCGCCTGTGGGTAATACACCGGGGCAAAACGTTGTTGAATCGAGTATTTCTCGCAAAATGCCCCCAGCACTCTTCCCTCGAATTGGGTGCCGTTATCCGAGATCAACACTCTAGGAATCCCGAACCTTGTGACGATGTGTTTCCAGATGAACTTAACGACGGCTTCGCCTGTTATCTTCTTTAATGGTGCAGCTTCCACCCACTTACTAAAGTAATCTACTGCGACAATGACGTACTCCACCGATCCTTTAGCCTTTGGGAGTTTACCCACCAAGTCTATCCCCCACATTGCGAACGGTATTGGGTGTAGCATCGGTGTCATCTCTGTAGCCGGAGTTTGGGGTATGGCGTGTAACCTTTGACAAGCGTCACATTTGCGAACATACTCAGCAGCATCCTTATTCAAAGTTGGCCAAAAGTACCCTGTGCGTGTGATCTTTAATGCCAAGGCCCTACCCCCTATGTGGCTTCCACACCATCCTTCGTGGATCTCTGCCAATATCTTCGGGATGTTGCTCTCTGACACACACAGCAACAGCGGGCCATCCCATGATTTTTTGTACAGTTCTCCATCCAGGATATGGTACCTGAAGCTTCGGCTCTGAACCTGTCTAGACTCCGCTTTGTCCGCTGGTAGTTCTCCGTTGGTCAAGTACCTAGCTATGGGTGTACGCCAATCTACAGCTTCGTCCAGCACAGCTTGTACCTCCTCTTCCTCGTACGCTGGTTTATGCCGGACCTCCACATAAGCATCCTTTGGTAACTCGTCAAAATGTGTAGTAGCCAGCTGGGATAAATAATCTGCCTCCTGGTTGTTTGTTCGCGGGACATGCTTGAATATTACTGCGGTGAAGGCCGCTGCTCGCTGCTTGGCCTTCGTGTTATACCGCTGCAATTTTTCGTTTTTGACGCTGCTTTCTCCATTCATTTGGTCTATGACCAGTTTTGAGTCAGCATTCAACACGGCCTCCCTAACTCCCAATGCTTGTGCCAACTCCAGACCTGCTATGATAGCTTCATATTCAGCCTCATTGTTTGTAGTCAAGAAGGTTAAACGCAATGCATATTCCAAGTGTATGCCGTCAGGCCCCTCTATGACAATTCCGGCCCCAGATCCCTTGCTGTTTCTCGCACCATCGACGTTGATCGTCCATAGGATCTCCTTATCCATGACCGTCGGGGCAGTAACCTGCTCCGGCTGGGGTAAGGTGCATTCATTGACGAAGTCCGCCAGAGCCTGAGCTTTCAAACTTTTCCGAGGGACAAAGGTTATCTCAAACTCACTGAGTTCAACGGCCCATGCAGTCAACCGTCCCGACAACGCTGGACTCAAGATCGTCTTTTTTAATGGTTGATCCGTCAAAACCTCTATTGGGTGTGACTCGAAATATATCTTGAGCCTTCTTGCAGACATTATTACGGCCAAAGCAAACTTGTCTATCACCGGGTAATTGATCTCTGCCCCCCTCAGAACATGGCTAACATAGTATATTGGTTTCTGTGTCTCACCTTCTTCCCTGGTCAAGACGCCGCTCACCGCTCCTTCGGACACTGCCAAATATAACTGCAAGGTTTCTCCCTCCAACGGATGGGAAAGCAGTGGTGGATTCCCAAGGTATGCCTTTAAGTCGGCGAAGGCTTTCTGACAATCGTCGTCCCATTTGAACGTCTCCTTCCCCATTTTACGCAGATTCTTGAAGAAGGGTAAATTCTTCTCTCCTGATTTTGATATGAATCTGCTAAGGGCCGCTAAACATCCATTCAATTTCATGATGTCCTTGTAGCTTTTAGGTGGCTGCATGTCTATCAATGCTTGGATTTTATCCGGGTTAGCTTCTATACCCTTTTTGCTTATCATGTATCCCAAGAACTTGCCGGAGGTCACTCCGAAGGAGCACTTTTCTGGGTTCAATCGAAGACGATGCAGACGTAGTTTTTGGAGCGTCTCTGTGAGGTTATATATGTGGTCCCTTCTTACTCTGCTCTTGACTAACATATCGTCCACATATATCTCCATATTCCGCCCTATCTGATCTGCGAATATGGAGTTAACCATTCGTTGGTAAGTGGCGCCAGCATTTTTTAAACCGAAGGGCATGACGGTCCAGCAGTACAGGCCGTACTCGGTTATGAACGCCGTTTTCTCCTCGTCGTCGCTGTGCATCTTGATCTGGTGGTATCCTCTGGATGCGTCCATGAAGTCAAAAACTTCGTGACCGGCACTGCCATCCACCAACCTAGCCAAACAGGGTAATGGGTAATAATCTTTGGGGCATGCCCTGTTTAGACTCGTGAAGTCTGTGCACATTCTCCATGTGTTATTTGACTTCTTGACTAGGACGACGTTAGCGATCCAATGTGGAAACTGCAGTTCTCTGATCGCACCTGCCCTCAATAACGTATCCACCTCCAAACGTATTGCCTGATTTTTTTCTTCGTTGAAATTCCGCTTTTTCTGCTTGATTGGTGTAAATAGCGGATCAACGTACAACCTATGAATTGCCAATTGAGGGTCGATACCCGGCATGTCCTCTGGCCCCCATGCAAATACATCCTCAAACTGTCTGATAAGTGTTATCAGATCCGACCGGTGTTGACTTTCCAATTTTGTACCGATCTTAAAAGTCTTATCTGAGTTCTGCTGAAAGGGGACGCTCTCGATTTCTTCGTGTGGCACATACTTCTTAAGCGTCTCCCTCTCCTTAGGGCTATTATCCCTCCCAATTCCGTTCTCCTCCGATACATTCTTGACCGCCATTGTTTCCTCCCTTGGTCTTTTGTCCCCCTTAGTAGCAGGAGGCACTGACTTAAGATAACACATTCGTGCCCTTTTCTGGTTGCCACACACCTCTCCTATTCCAGTTTTTGTTGGGAATTTGATTTTCAAATGTATTGGTGAGATGATAGCCTCTAAAGCCGTCAGCGTCGGCCTGCCGATGATTCCGTTGTATGATAAGTCCTGCACATCCACTACAGTGAACTTGGTCAAGACTGTCCTGGTGTGTGGCTTCGTCCCTACTGTCAAATCCAAGGCCACCATGCCTAAGGGTTGTATAGAATGGCCTGTGAACCCTGTCAAAGATGTATTCACCGGCTGAATTTTGCTGCGTGGGAGGTTCAACTGATCAAAGGTGGACAAATAAAGTATGTCACAAGAGCTCCCTGTATCTACCAACATGCGGTCTACTGTTGCCACGCCCACTATTGGCTTAATAACTATCGGATCTTCGTGAGGTAGTTCAATACCCTCGGCATCCGATGCATCAAACACTATATCCTGCTTGATAGTGGGAGTGTGGGAATGGAATGAGTACACATCTCTTCGTGCATAATTTCGTCGAGCGCTACGGGAATCCCCACCTCCTCCCGGCCCTCCTGAGATCGTGGAAATGTGTTGTGTAGCGGCCGGTGGACTTCGCCTCTCCCTTTTAACCCGATCTGGGTTATAAGTGTTTGGTTTAGAGTTATTCCTGCCCCGGCCATTGCCCTTTGTATCCGTGAACTCCCGAAGATAACCTCGTTGTATCAGGTTCTCTATCTCTTTTTCCAGGGTTCTGCATTCGTTAGTGTTGTGACCGTGCTCCCGGTGGTATTCACAATAACGAGACCGGTCACGTTTAGACGGGGCTGTGTGCATCCTAGCCGGCTTTGGCAGTAAACCCTTATCTTCTATCTGGGCATACACTTCGGCCATTGACACATTTAACTGCTTTAACTTGATGGGGTTGCTCTTGTATCCTTGGTCGTATTTGGGAGGTGGCTTCTGGGGTGAGTATGGTCGCTTGCCATAAGACGCCGTGCTATTGGGGAAATCCGCACCCCGTGGCCGTTGTAATCTCTCCCACACCCTTGGCCGTTGAGGAGATTTCGGTCTGTCTTTCCTTAAGACGGAGTCTCGTAAATCCTTTTTCTTAGAACTCGCCTCCATATCCTCAAGGTCAATGTACTTTTTAACCGTCGCAGTAAGTTCATCTTTTCCCAAGGGGACATCCAATATCAGAGCTTTCTTTAGATCGCCCATGTTTAACCCTTTAAAGAACGCCATGTATGCTACTTTGTGGTCAACCGTCGGTATTGTTAACAGCTTATCGTTATACCGATTATGGTAGTCCTTTAGGGTCTCCTTTGGTCCTTGCTCTAAGTCCATCAATATACGCTCATCTTCGACCCTTGTGATGGACGAACTAAACCTGGAAAGGAAAGCCGTTGCTGTTTCTTGGTAGTTGTCGATGGAATTTTCTGGTAGTTCCATGTACCAATCTAAGGCTTTCCCGGTTAGACTATTGGGGAATGCTTTGGCGTATATATCAGGCTCATTGGAGGTCATCATGATCTGGCACAAATATCCTTGCAAATGTTTTTGTGGGTCACCGGTGCCGTCATACTGACTAAACTGTGGTAACCGAAACCCATGTGGTAATGGGATTTGCTGGAGTCTTGTTGTGAATGGCATCCTCGTCCTTGGGATGAGGTGTGCCATTGCATCCTTGGGTGCTAATGAAGCTATTATTTTTTCCATCTTGTCAAATCTGTCTTGGAACATCTTAGACATTTGTTCTTCCATCGTTCGAGTCCCCTCTAACGGAGTAGTGGGTCCCGTATCTTTAGGTGGGGCAGGTCGATTAGACCTCTTGGACGACTTCCGATTTACCCCTTGTGGAGTTGCAAGCACCTCTATCAGAGATGATGCGGGTCTATTGGACCTCTCCTTTGATTTATGAGTTGCAGGCACCTTTTCCTTAGGTGGTGCGGGCTCGTACGGCCTCTCATATATTGGGTCATATGTTTCATCCTCGTCCTCGTTATAATCCTCCTCATCGTATTCCTCATCGTCCTGTTCATTTTCATGCCCAGCTTGCTGGTCGGGATGATCCACTGGCTGTTCCTCCATTGGTTCTTTGCCTGCCCGACGGGGAACGTATCTAGACGTTTGTTCTTCCCGATTAGCCTTAACCTGGCTCCTACGAGCCTCTTGCTCTCGAGCGGCCAGTAGCTCTGTCACCCGTCTCTGGACTTCTGCCTCGATATGTGGGAGAAGGTCGTTGGGAATATTTTGCTCCGCGGGAGGATGTTCCCCGACTGTTGGTAGAGCTGGATCCATGGGTAGTGTATCTAGTAGCTGATTATTATCAATTCCCACAGACGGCGCCAATGATATTCGCGGTCCTAAAGAAGATCGGAGGACCGTAGGACGGTCTACCGAATCTGGGCCGGAACTATCTTCCTGGATCGGACTAGGTGGTACTTGCACTCGCCTAGTAGAAATAGTTCTTTTTGGTTTGACCTTTATCTTCCCCGTGCGTCGGTCGTTCACTTCCGAAGCTCGTCCACTAGAGTCCGTCGTACCTGAAAGTGTGGTCTTGGGAGACCACAGACACTCCGATGCCTAAGTCAGTACGGATGGAGGAGAGTCTTAAAGCAAGATAATTCAGGTCTAAATAACTGGAAATCAATCACCTGTTCAATGAATGACCATAGACTATTTATAGGCAAACTAAGAGAGAGAAGGATGAATACTTCACCCAGTGGACACCGGGCACGTAAGAGCTGCTGACGTCCTCCCCAGCTGGTAAGGCTTTTCCGTACGGTCCTCTTCAGTAGTGGACCGGCCCATGTATATCTTATATTGCCTCTAAGAGCATGGGCCGTCCGTACGCCCCTGTGGCCCATGTGGACTGGACCACCTCATCATTTACAAATATTTTTCTGGATGTAATTGAAGGAAAATGTGAAAAGTTTCGAGAAATTTCCTTTATCAACAGTTTTACCGATTGATATATTCGCATAAATAATTGGAATTCGATTTTTCGACACTATAAATAAGACTAAGCACGTAGTCTCGAGAAACAGAAATCCATATTTCTTCTAGAAAATATCTTATAATTTTCAATTCTCTTCTTTTAATATAAGACCACTCAAATTTTTAACCTCACGAATCTAGAGATATAAGTTCAACTTCTTTCTAATTATCCGAATCATTCATTGACATGCCTTTTGGTCACTCTCAGTGTCATGGTGTACCATATCGTATGAAGGATAGTCTAGTGGAAAATTTACAAACATATTGAACTTCAAATATCATGGTGGGATCATCGCAATTTGAGAATTTTTCTGGGAGCTAGCCACCTAGGGTTTGAATAATAAGAAGTCGTAGTTTTTTATCCCATCACAACCTGTCGAACTAAGGTATATAAGGGTGTCTAAAAGGTGCACCATTCATTTTTTTTCCTAAGGAAAAGCCTTCATATTATCATAACAAAGAGTTAATTGACAATATAGTCGTACATAATATTAATTTGATATAATTTAATCTTTGATAGTGATACAATAACAAGCTAATCCCTGATATTATGAAATGCACTATTATTCAAAAAAGACAAACATTACACTATCACGACTCACTATATATAGGGTCTTTCTAAAATGTGCTCTAAGGACACATGTGTAACACTAAATATGGTAATATAATTTAACATTTGTAAGCATATAAGGCAACATTCAAATTTAGAATGCATTTAATTAACAATTTTGTTCATTTATTAGTTTCTTAACCTGTGTCCTAAAGACACATTTTAGAAAAACCCCTATATATAATATTAGCAATAAAGTCTCATAAAGACAAATATCTTATAATTCGACCTCTACCCACTTAAACGGGAGCATATTTAGGAGTATTGGACTTAATACTTTGAATGGGCTTGTGGAGTCAGCCCAAATCAACCCTAGTCTACTCGCTCATCAGTTATCATCATCTACCACTTCACATTTTCACAAAGCATTTCAGGTTTCAGATCAAACTGAATTGAGCAATGCAATCTTCTCTACCAAATTGATTCACAATTAAACTCGCCATTTTCCTCAAGGTACCTCTTGGTCGTCCCATATTGTTTGTCCACTTTCTCCTCCTCGCAACATTCACTTCAATGACTCATACTTCTTCACAACTCCCCCTTGACGCTGGTTGACTCTTGTGTTGGACTTATTCATTGAAATCACATTTTCATTTTTTATTTTTTTTAAAAATATATTTTTAAATATATATTTTTATTGTTTTTTTGCTGGATCTTTGCTAGTTACACATCTGAAGATTTCGAGATGATGGCGTGAACTAGTTATGTTGATTTTGATTTTGTATATATTTATTTTGCATCTAAGATTTGTACATTTTAATTACTTAGTTAATATTTTTGATCTCACATTTTTGGACTAGTAACTGCCAGTGTATTTGTTCATTTCGCTACATTTACTGCTAAAATTTCTGTAATGCTGACTTTCGTGATATGAGCAGTCACGATTCTCCTTTATTACAGTTTTGTTGCGAACTGATGGTTAGAATTGATGCTTGAGATACTGCATTGTGGAGTAATTGATTGTTTTGTACATCTGTGTATTCAGTTGAAGCTTCTAAACATATCCTCGATTAGTCACAAGTCTAAATTGTATGGTACACTTTATGTGACATGTGGTTTCACACTCCGCTAAGATCATGACACTCTTTTGGAATTGTTGAATTAAATGCTCACATATAAACGACACTTGGTGTGATCTTGACCGAGTGTAAGCAAGATTGTCGTGAAAAGTGTAATAGGCTACACAATTCTGTCCCCAAGTAACAATTTAGCAGGAAATGATTTTCTCTCAGTTTTCTTATGAAGTAGTCAATTAGATATCCAAAGCATTGATATTGATCTACATTGTCAAATCTGTCTAGTTTGTTGTAATATTTGATATTGCTTCACTATTCTGAAATTTGTGATTTGTCTCTTTTTTCTTATTAGTGGATTCAAGTTGTGTAGCCACCATGGAGCAGGTAGACTTCTTTCACCACTTTCTAACTTCTTTGTGTACACACAAACAAATTATGCTTATATGTTAAAATGGCAGTATGAGAAAGTTGAAAAGATCGGTGAAGGGACATACGGAGTGGTATACAAGGCGCGTGATCGTGTGACAAATGAAACTATAGCTTTGAAGAAGATTAGATTGGAGCAGGAAGATGAGGGTGTGCCAAGCACAGCAATCAGAGAGATTTCTCTTCTGAAAGAGATGCAGCATGGAAATATTGTCAGGTTGTTTAGACTATTATGGTCTTAAACTCTCTTTATAATTCAACTCTGATGGCAACAAGGAAGCAACTAAAAACCAAATCGATTTGAGCCATATCTTGATCAGTGAAGTAATATTAAATGCTAGGCTGGTATATCGTTAAGAAGCTTATAAAAAGTAGGGGTAGCTTAGAAGAAAATCATTAATTTCCTATTTGATTGATGGATATGGATTTAGTAGCATTTAACAAGTGCTTTTGATCATTTGACTGAAGACTACTCTTAAATGTAGTCATTGGAACCATTTAAATTGCACATAAATTATGTTTGTATATCTGAGTCACATCTCACTCAAATATCCAAACATGTTTGATGGATTTGAGTTGAGGATTTGAAATCCTGAATTTAGCCTTGACATATCTTGAAGTAATTTGAGTTAAATTGAATCTATAGTCACTCTTGATATTGGATTTAGACTTTACTAGTACTTAAATTAGGTATATGTTTGGATGTCTATTTATGTAAATAGTCGTCAAAATATGTTAAATTGTGATTTATATACTGAACTAGTATTTCTCCTTATGTGTGGCAGGTTACAAGATGTTGTACACAGTGAGAAGAGACTGTATCTTGTATTTGAATATCTGGACTTGGATTTGAAGAAACACATGGATACCTCCCCTGATTTCTCAAAGGATTTACGCACAATAAAAGTGAGTTGCCTCTTTCTGCTTCATAAAGGTTGGTAAAGATGGTCTTCCAATATATATTATGCTTCAAAAGCAAACAGAGAAAATCTTTTCCAGCTCTCATAATTCTTTCACTATTGAGAGTTATGGTCCTTGTTCTAATAATATATTGTACAACATTTCTTCACTTACTGAATTCTGACATTGGAAAAGTGGAACGTTGTTTCTATTTTTGACCTCCACTTTCAAGTGGCGATTGTTTAGTAAGATACCTACACATTAAAGAAAAACCCCATGTCATAAGTATTGCTGTTTTCCTTAAATTTGCCATGGTTCAGTTAGACTTAAGAAATAGCAAATTTATTAATTGCACATTGCAGAGGGCGTACAAAACAGTTAGACTTTTATCATGATATTTAGGACAGTTATTCATGTGTTTCTGGTCAAGAAGGACGTAATATTCTTGAGTTGGTGTAGTCAAGGTCTTACTGTGTCTGCTAATCCATCTTTAAAACAACATCTTCCATGTTACAGATGTTTCTGCATCAAATATTACGTGGTATTGCTTACTGTCACTCACACAGAGTTCTGCATCGAGATCTGAAACCCCAAAACTTGCTCATAGACCGGCGTACCAATGCCTTAAAGCTGGCAGACTTTGGATTGGCTAGAGCATTTGGTATACCTGTCAGGACATTTACTCACGAGGTACATAAATTCTTAGTTTTCTCACAATAAACATTGTCAAAATGTGTACAGCTGCAGAATTTTATGTTTCTTTCATAAAACAAAGGGTTTCTGCAGAGTTCTATGAATTAATTTCAATACGAGTAATATTGTGGTTAAATCTTCACATTTTGCCTCATTATAAGCATCTTCAATTCGTTCATTAGCCCCCACTTCCGAATGGAACTAGGTTGGGAATCTATCTTGGTAGGAGGAAATGGGTTCTTTTTGCCCTTGTTGCATTACCATGAGGAAGTACAGACTACTTTATGCATTGAGTAATTCAGTTCTGTTCTTGGCCAAATCGAGTCAATAACTCTTTTGAATAACCTCATAAGTAGCTATTAGGCTTAGTAGTACACTAGAACTGTCGTGAGTGTATCCACATTTGATTGCACTTTATTTCTTTTTGTCTCTACCATCGCCTTTATACAATCCTCTTTTTTCAGGTTGTTACATTATGGTACCGTGCACCTGAGATATTGCTTGGATCTCGTCACTATTCTACTCCAGTTGATGTGTGGTCAGTTGGTTGTATATTTGCAGAAATGGTGAACCAAAAGCCACTGTTTCCTGGGGATTCTGAGATTGATGAACTCTTCAAAATCTTCAGGTTTGCTCTACTATGGTATCTTTTTATGCATTTGCTTCTTTCTTGGTTCCCGTTTCATGTTTTGCACATACTGAAGGCAGTTTCATCTCTAACACAACACTCTGATTACTGTTTGTAGTTTCTTGGTATCTATAAGGACTCCATTATGTAAAATTCAATGTGTTTCCCTTCCTAATTTAACTTTTTAAAGTCTTCATGCAAAGGCAACTTTGATAATATCTATGTGTTCTACTCAAATTTACTGGTTAGCTTCCTTTCGTTTGATCCAAAATCTAGCAAATCCATTTCCTAATACAGTTCTTTGTGATTGTTGCCTTGTTATGAAGAGTTACGGGCACACCTAATGAGGAGACATGGCCTGGTGTGACTTCTCTGCCTGACTTCAAATCTGCATTTCCAAAGTGGCCAACTAAGGTGATGCTTCTATCTTTCATAATTAAATATTTTCTTAGTTATCTTGATATGTTCAGGGTCATGGTTAACTAGAACTATATGTGGTACTCTCTATTGCAGGACCTTGCAACGATTGTCCCTGCTTTGGATGCGCCTGGTCTCGATCTCCTTCGTGTAAGTTCATCTTCTAATATAAATTGATATTAAGGTTTCTAATTCTCTTCAGTATGCATAAATTTATCTCTGCTGAAGTCTGTTTTATGGTTTTGTCTTCTTCAGTTCACCGTTTAAGACATCAGAATATTTCTTAAGACATTTTCAGTTGGTTTGTGGTAGCTTGAAATGACTTGTTTAAGTAGCTGCTTCCTGCTTGTCATTTTCTTTTGTCTGTCTTTCTGTTTCTTCTGTCTCTATTTATATACTAATTACTAATACATTTTATCTATGTCTACGTTTGTGCTGGCGTACTTGATGCCCTAATATCACACTTACCTCCTTGATGTTGTAGATATCATATGTCGTTATTTAACTAAATTCAACTATTTTTTTCCTGATACTCTGTATTGCCATTTTAGAAAATGATATGCTTGGATCCCAGTAAGAGAATTACTGCCCGAAATGCCCTTCAGCACGAGTACTTCAAGGATATCAGCTTTGTCCCTTGAATATAAGTGCCTTACTTGGGATGACGTATAATGTATATTGCTAAATATTATCTATGGGGTGCATTATTTTGTGAGATATGTATGTGTTGAACTTGTGTTTCATTATGGTCTTTTTCTTTTAAAACCATTCAGTTGTATATTAATATCCTCTCGTCCTCGTTAATACTGTACTCGTCTGTACTGGGGATAGTTTTTGTAATATCAACAAGACGATTATACAATATTGGCGTGTATTCTAATCAGATGGTTCTGGCGTGCATGCTATAACCGTATGTGTTTTTGAATCATCAGAAACTCCTGTTAATTTTGACCTTGGCGTACTGTAAACAGTTACAACCTCTGCATCTATAGTTCTCGTAGAAATTTGTCAAATGTTAATCTGCTGCTCCTGGTTTCGAATCATAATGAAGAAGCTTATAACATAGATGTGCGAGTCGTAATTGGGGTGAAGTCTAATCACCATATGTTTCTTAGTATTACACCTTGTTGTTCTTTGAAGTCTGTTTTTGTCTTGCCAGCTGATGTGCGTAAGGGAATAAATGAAAGGGGAAAGATGAAAACTAGGCACTTCCTATATTCAAAATATGTAAATGGCATTTCTCATTGTAGAAGAACAAAAAATATGAATTGGTACAAATGATGAAACTAGCTAGGAGGTAAAATATCTCACTCGCACTTGTAGGTGATTTGTTACTTTATATTATGAATTGATTTCATGTTAAATAATTAAGATATAAAACAAACTTGTTATTGTGTTACCTATTATCGACACTATATTTAATGGGGAAGGAGATAATTAGTTATTTTTGTAGTGAAGCTCCATATTCTCCATTCTTTGATTGTAGGAACATTTATAAATAAAATTAGTTCAAAATGACTTTTTTATAAATTAGTTTAAATATAAACTTGAATAAATACTTTTACATAAGAAATTATTAACGATTTTTTTTCATAATTATTAATTTAAATATTTTTATTTAATGATCAGTATTAGAATGTATATTGTTATGCCCAAAATACTAGTATTATTAATCGGACAAAAGTTAATACCAAATCCTACAAAGTAACATGAAGCTGCCCATACCCAATGTTTCATGTAAAATTCAAAGTTCTCTTACATAATTATTTTTAGCTTTCCCAATGGCTCAATAGCCTGATAGCATTTGACTCAAGCTTCCAGTTAGGAGTTCGGGTTCAAATCTCGTCGAATATAATTTAAGTACCCATACTTACATAGTTAATTTATAAATTAAAAAACTAGTTTTTCACTTCATATTCTAAACCAAAAAAGGACCTTTGAAAAGGGATGGAGATTAATGCGTTGGTTCTTTTGAAATAAATCAAGAAGAATGACTGTATGACACGAATAAACCAGAATATAGTCGAGAAAAACGATAAGTGGAGATTACACATTAATATTTTACACAGTACCTAAATCAATAAGAAGCCGAAATTGTCAGCCCTATTACAACACAGATTATCATGGGCTACAACTGATTTATACAATACCATATGTTTTATTTTTACTAAACAATCACTGATTATCCTACCCTACTGTGTAAGGACATATCAATTCAGTCCCATCTCGAGCATAATCCGAACCCATGGTCTAGAGATAGTTCCGGTAAACTGGGGTGTACATGCAGCTCTCAGCGAACTTGTAGAGATCGCGAGGGCGAGGGAGACGGGAGGCAAGACCTGAAAAGGTAGTGACAATACACTTCTCAGTGCTGGCCTATTTATTTGAGCTATAAGATTCATAACGTTTTCGATAGCTTACCAAGTTCATATGCTTTTTCAGCAACCTTAGCTGCGATATGAGCTGAAATATGTCTGATATTTGTGAATGGTGGATATATAAGTCCCTTGGAGTAGTTTTCATCTGTCACTTGAGATGCCAAAGCTTCAGCTGGAACATGAAGAGAAAACATCAGTTTCTTAATTTTTGACAAAATGTACTACTCCTGCCATCATAATTTAAATGGGACGTTCGCCTTTTATAATAATACAAGACTGTAGTATTTTATTTCCAAATTATTTGTCCAATCTAACATAAGTCCCTTTGCAGGCCATAAGCATTCTCTAAATAATTCGATCAATTCTTGTGACGCTCTCCTCTCCTCCTAACAAAAAGGAATGGAAAATGTCTGAAAACATGTTCCATTCAATGTATTTGGTTAATGGCTAAGCTGTACCATCACAAACCAAAGTTCTGACTTCTGTGCATTATCTGATATGAAGAGAAGGAAGAGTGAATCCATGATATACTTACAAGCTGCAAGAAGTAGGTCATCGTGCACACGGATGGTACCAGACATAATTATCCCAAGCCCAAATCCTGGGAAAATGTAGGCGTTGTTTGCCTGAAAGATTTCAGTAGGGAAAACAACAGAATTAGTCCAACAAAGCAACACACAAGTTTACCGATGTTAAAGCTAGATTTCATTATATAGATTTGCACCTGTCCAGGCGTAAAAACTTTCCCATTGAATTCCACAGGATCAAAGGGACTCCCACTAGCAAAGATTGCACGACCCTACAGTAGGGGACCAAGTAATATCTTACAACATGCTAAAATGAAACATAGTTTAGAGCTGAAGAAAGAGCGTTGGAGTAATCGTTTTAGTTCACCTCACTCCATGTATAAGCTTCTTCCGCAGTACACTCTGCATGCGATGTTGGGTTTGATAGAGCAAGGATGAGAGGTTTCTGAATAAATTCATTTGTATTATGAAAAAGTTATGTGGATAGACATAAAGTTTGGAATTGGAAATCTTCAACTGAAACAGAAGAGGGAGACCTCATTTAAGGATGACATGGCTTCGACAACTTCCTTTGTGAATTGCCTCGGAACACCTGAGGTTCCTATTAGAACTGTTGGCTTTACAGCCTGTGGCAGCAAATGAAAAGTTTTCATAAAATTAATCTACAATCATCATTCATCACAATAAAGAAAATTAGCCATAACATGCTCACCTTTACTGCATCCAACAGTTCCTTAACTGGTTCATGATCATGAGCGAAAGGTTGCTTGAAGTGTTGAAGACTATCTTTGCGGGATTCAACTATCAGTCCCTGACAATGTCAATTAACAACAGAAAAGAGTTAAGAGAATTAATTGGCACTGAACCAGAAAATAGTTCTGATGTTAGAGATATACCTTTGTGTCAACAAGCCAAACCCTTTTACGACATTGGTCAACAGAATCATTGGTCTGACAAATGGAGGGAGATGAAGTTGATTAGAAAGATAGATATGAGTTGAGGGAGCAGGTGGAGAAGTTTGAGACATACTCGTTTCGAGATCTCAAGCGCAATAAGCTCCGCTATACCAGTGCCAGCCTTCATAAACAGAAAATTTATGTTAGAACTGAAACATCAAATAGTGGTTTATCATAAATAGATGCATATAAAATTGTTAAGATCATAAGCAGGCTTGAAAAGGTGACACTTTGTACTGCAATAAAAAGCTCAAAACAAAATGTACCTACCTCTCCTGCACCGAGGAATAAAAAGGTCTGATCAGCTAAAGTCCCTCCAATCACCTTTAGGGATGCTATAAGCCCTGCTAAAACCACAGATGCTGTGCCCTGTAAGAAATATATAGCTTAGTAGGGTTCAGTTGAGAATGAAAAGGAAGTTTATGAGTGTTATAACCTGAATATCATCATTAAACACAAGATGAGATGCACGATACTTTGACAGCAAATCGAAGGCATTGTGGTTCGCAAAATCTTCAAACTATAATATTATAGTAGATTTGATTAGTAAACTGGAATGAACTATTCATTACTGCTTTACATATAACAAAACACAACCGATAAAGTAGCAAGCTCACTTGAACGAGAATCTTCTCGCCATAATTTTGCTTAACCGCTGTCATGAACTCCTCCAGAAGCTCAGCATACTCCTATTTACAAAATGGAAAGAAGGAGCCAACCATATGAGATTCAATATATTGTTCGATGAAGGAAACTATTCTACTGCAAATCTAGCAAGTGGTGAAAAAGGAAGCATACCTGGCCAGTTGCCCTTTTGTGTCTAAGTCCAATGTAGAACTCATCATCCAACAACGTCTGATTGTTTGTTCCAACATCTATAGTAATGGGCAAACACTGGAATGGTAGACAAAAAAGAGTAGGACATACTTAAGTTAAATGCCCAAGTCTAAGAAATTTACATGTTATTCATAACAAGCCATATCTTGCAAGTAAGGCATTTGACTTACAGCCGAGGGCCGGACTCCTCCAAGAGCAGTGTAGAGAGCAAGTTTCCCGACAGGAATCCCCATCCCCTGCAGTAAACTCAAAAATTTTGTGATAGGCTCTAGATTTCATTCTTATTCAAATTTTTTGAGAAATTCATTTTCAGAAGAGAACCAATGAATTAAAAATACCTGGCATCCGAGGTCTCCAAGCCCTAGTATGCGCTCTCCATCTGTTACAACAATGACTTGAACAGACCTTTCAGGCCAATTCTTCAACACCTCAAGGATCCTACCCCTGAAAATATAATCATGTAACCTTCAACGTTAATATCATAGGAAATATTTCTGTCTTTTCAACTAAATCCAGATTAAACATATCTGAAGAATAAAATAAGAATACTTATTTATGCATACTTTTCTTTCAAGCTAATGTATAGTCCCTGGGGACGCCTGTATATGTTGCTATACTTCTGGCATGCCTCTCCAACTACTGGAGTGTAGACAAGAGGAAGCAACTCTTCCACATTATCAATAAGAATTTTGTAAAATAAACGTTCATTTCTCTCCTGCAATATGAGATAAAATTGTATGAAAATACTATACTTGAATGAACAAACTCTTTCGCCTACATTGAATCAGTTATTTTTAGGTAACATATGAGCAGCCGACTACTAATTTTCGCTACAAATACATTTATAGAATCCAATCCCCTCTCAAAAAGGTGCATAAACAGAAAGGTGCTTCCAATCAAAAGGTGCATAACAGGAAGGTGATTCTAATCAAAAGGTCAGCCACAATCTACATCAATCCATTTTATCTAGATTTTACTTATCCTGTACGAGCAACAAAGGAGTACCTGAAGATCCATCATTGCAATATATTTATGCAGAGGAACATCATATTGACGGATAATGTGCATAAACCTCTTCACCTGAAACAGATATAAAGAATTATTGCATAAAATTGATGTCTAGATCTAGAAGTATGAAATCGAACTCCAAATAGATTCTTACCTGAAGTTCTTGAGTAAACGTGACTGGAGGTAGCAAACCTCTCAAGTAATGAGCATCTCTCTCCTTCTCAGTGAAGGCAATACCTTTGTTGTGGCGCGGGTCACGAATCAAAGCATGTCCACTGCAACAGCAAATACATACCAATGAAAATGGGAACAGAAGTATCGAACAGTTCAACATCATCCATATGATCTGATGAATGACCAGTTTGAAATAGTATAAAATTTAGCAAATTATAAGCTACCAACTTTTTGTCTGTTTAAAGAAAACAATCATCCTCCAAGATACTACCATTAGAAGCCATATATTATTTTCAATTCTTCATTGATCTTCTTGAATGTCAAATGCTATATATAAACCGAGTTAGATAGAGTACCCGAAAAAAGAAACTCATAAATGAGAAGAGAATAATTGGCATTACCTAGCAACAGATATAGTCCATGGTGTGATAGGCTGATCCTGAGAACCCATATCCTCACCATACATATCCTGCACACCACCATTTACATTCATACTAGCAGTAGCTTCTTCAATCCCATCCATCTCTTTGTCTTCGACCTTTTCGTCTCCTCTATGCCCTCTTCCCAATATGCTTGAAACCTTTGTCTGCCAAAGACAGAAACCGGAAAACAACAATAAACAAAACTAACAACCCTTATCCCAAAATCACACAGAAAATCAACAATGTACCAAAATTCTTGATTTTTTCAAGAAAATTAGTAAGAAACAAAAATATGATCTTGAATTTTCTTATTGTTTCTGCTATCTAAATGTCATCTCATGATTAATCAAACGAAGGAAATTTCATGTGGTTTCTTCCACAATTGATTGAAAAAAGGAAATGAAAATACTATCTTGAATTTTCTTATTGCTTATTTTATCCAAATTAAATGCACTAAACTGTTTTCACGAACCAAAACAAAGAAAATTTAATGTGATTTTCTTGCACAACTGATAGAAATTAAAAAAAGATATGGTCTTGAATTTCATTTATTGCTTCTGCTATATATCTAAATGGCATGCACTGTTCTAACTATAAACTAATAAAACCAAAAAAAATTGATGTGTTTTCTTGCTCAATGTACCAAAATTCAATACAATTATGAAATAGTAATATGATCTTGAATTTTCTTGTTGCTATATGACATGCACTGTCTTGTTTTTCAACTAACCATACAAAGAAAGTTTCATGTATTTTGTTGTACAATTAGTTGAATAAAAAACCCACACTTTGTATAATGCTAAAAGTTGTTATTGCATTCGAGTGAATACTGGTATACAGTCCGTATTTTTCTACTAGCTTACATATCGAATTCTCATGCAATATTCGAAGTAAAGAAGAAAATAAACGGCTCATATTATTTAGTATCGAAACATATAACAGAAAAGAAAGATATATTTATTAACGTAGAAATTAAAACACAAAGAAACAACAAAACCGTGACGAGTAACGAAACTAAATATAAAAATATGATCCTGCTTCTGATATCTAAATGAAATGCACTCACCTGTTTTATCAAAGCAAACCAAGAAAATGTGATGTATTTTGTTGGCCAATTGGTTGTGAAAAAGCCACAGTTTGTAGAATGCTAAAGGTATATATGTAGTAGTTATTGGAATTGAGTAAAAAATGGAAAAATTGAAATTTGTAAATTAAATGTATGTGACAATATACCAAAACATTTGAATGAATAAAGAACATGATGATGTAGACAAACGTGTGGAGAAAGATAGAAGAGTGCAGTGGGAATGTTGTCCCGTGTAATTAGTGAGAGGAACTAGGAGATTTCTGCGCTTTCTCCACCACCTCAGATCAGAAAAAAGAAAGAGGAGATAAATATAAATATATTCATGATTGGGAGATTACTGTTAACATCCACATCACATATTGGTGTCCTTCCGGGTCAATATATAAGATCTAATTACTACACTATTACGGCTTTTTGCTCATTTATTTCTTATTACGGATTTTTTCAATAATAGTATTTGCGAGGGGCAACACTATGCACATCACAGTAGAATTTTATCGTAAAATTACTATTTTGACGACAATTTAACAAATTTTCTTACGATACTTCCAAACAGTAATTTCACATTAAAACTCTACTGTTATAACACGTATAATATAGATCAAGCAAATAAAGAGATTCGAAACTTAAACATAATAAGTTGTCAATTTTATTGTTTAAAGTAAAAAAAATTCAATGTTTATTTAGAAAGAATAACGGTAAACAAAAGCAAAAAAAAAAGCTTGGAGCCAGATTTGAATTAAGAATCTCTTATAAATCAGACGAACACATAACCATTTAATTTGTAAGAAACTATTTCAAATGATTATATCCTCGATCTATTTTAATTCGATGACTTTTCTTGATATTTTTACGTTAAATTTGTAAGTTATAATCTTAAAAGTAATGAACATCTGCATTTTGATATTTTCAATTTTCTTTCATATTACTTTAACTCCAGCAATCAAATAGGGGCCTAAAATTGAATGTGGTAGGCAGAGAAAATTGCCAAAATGGTCCCAGTAAATATGTGCAAGTTGCACTTTGGTCCCCGATTATATTGGGGCTGCGGAAATGGTCCCTGATATTGGTAAAAAAGTAGCGTTTTGGTCCCTAACCGTTACTTTTAAACGGAAAAGAGTTAGGTTGGGGCAGAAATGTAAGATCAGCACAGTTAAGCCCTAAAAATGCGATTATAACTAATTAATTATGGGGCAAAAATAGAAAGTCAACAAGTAATTTATGTCTACTCCCATCCCAATTCCCTCCAAAATTGTTCCCTCCAATTATTATAAATTAGTTGTTAACTTTCTATTTTTGCCCCATTATTAGTTATAATCGCATTTTTAGGGTTTAACTGTGTTGATCTTACATTTTTGCCCCAAACTAACTCTTTTCCATTTAAAAGTAACGGTTAGGGACCAAAATGCTACTTTTTTACCAATATCAGGGACCATTTCCGCAGCCCCAATATAATCGGGGACCAAAGTGCAACTTGCACATATTTACTGGGACCATTTTGGCAATTTTCTCGTGGTAGGCACTAGGTTATTCTTGAGGTCGAATGCCGTCCGTTTTGCTTTAATGGAAATAATAAATTAAAGTGGCGAAGAAGGTGAGTAGTACATATTAGTAGTAGTCGATACTTCATTTTCATATTATGTTATCGTGGTCCTTGCTACTCCATAGTCAATACCAATGAAGCTCTCCTTATATATGGTGGGTAATTGAGTATAGTATCACGGTAACGTAGGTGGATCTTGGATAAAAGAATTTTTTATTGTCAAATTTATCAAAAAATTTATATATAGAACACAGGTTTTTTATGCGTTTATGTTAAAATATATTTGGGAGTAATATATATGTTATTGAAGAGAATAAACGAATTATAGTAGGTGTGAATTATATGAGGTATAATTTTTTTTTTAAAAGTGAAAAGTCTCTGGTTGCCATGACAACCAATGATCATGCAACATCCACCTATGCACGTTACGAGGGACGAAACCATGAAATGATTAGGCAGCATCCGCATATGCACTGTAGCAGGACAAAATCATGATTGAATTTAAGGGGGTCAAAATTTAGAATAATTAAGTAGGGAGCAAAATTTAAAAATAAAAAGATAAATAGTAGAAGAATATGCGTAAACTTACATAAAAGTTATATAATATCTATCAATTATAGGAAACCATGCACGTGCCCCTATGCCTGGTGGCACACACACAGTGATAACTTCCTTACATGCCAACTATGTCAATTATATTTGAGTACATATATACACTAGATAAACAAATTTGTATATATATGTATTCTCGATATATATATTTAATTGAATACAAATAAACTCTAAAATTAATAAGAATATATATTTATATTCAGAGTACAAATGCACTCTAGATAAACATATTCGAATACATATATACTCAATTGACATAATTGGTATCTAAATAAGTTGGCATAAGATCTCACCCGTGTCAACTGCAATAGTAAATACATACCAATAAGAATGGGAATAGAGAATACAATCATGTAAGCTTCAACGCTAGCTAATGTTAGTTGAAAAGATTTGAAAAAAACCAATAAATCTCTCGATTCAACTAAATCCAGATCAAACATGTATATATACTCCGTACATATATATATATATGATGAATTAAAAAATAAATACATACGTTTCTTTCAAGCTAATGTATAACCGTCAGAGACTGTTGCAAGACTTCTGGCATGCCATTATATTCCAACTACGGGAGTGTACAGAAGAAGATGAAGCTATTAAATAACAATGCAACTTTAATTTCTAATAAATGCATTCATTTTTCCCCTACAAACTCAGACTAAAGCATATCAAATACTACTACTACTAGTTAGTATACTTAGATCAACAATTATAAGAGTTACAATATTATAACTTAAATAAGTAATTCAAGAATTTGGCCATCCGAAATTTCTAATCATTAAATTTTTTGTTTATTAAACTCTTTTTTTACTTAATCACGGACGGTGGCGGACTTATATATGTATATAGGAAAAATTAATGTAAAAATTAGCATTTAAAATTATATTTAAATGTATTTAAGTGTTTTAAACAGGCACTTTAAAAATTATGACAATTTTGAACAAACACTTTTATACTCCTAAATCCGCCACGGAGCAAACAAATTTCATCTCTTTTTCGAGATAATTGCCGAAATGGTCCCCGAAAGTGGCACCATATTGCACTTTGACCCCAATAGTGGCACGGGTGCAGCATAGTCCCCGAAAGTTCCAGTTTGGTCCCCACGTTAATGATTCCACTAAAATTGGGGCAAAAACAAAATTTTAATACTTTAACTTAGCACTTACTTTTGGGTCAAATTAAAAATCCCAACCCTCTTCCCCCAAAATCACTTAAACATATAATTTTTCCTTTTCTACACCAACCATACTCTTACATGGACCATTTGCCCATCAGTGCCACTTACAATGACTATATATTGGGACCATTTCAGCCAGGGACCGAACCAGGAGGTGGGGGGGCATAATTCCTCTACCATTTTATCTTCTTATTTTTCAATTGTGGCCCCCAATTTATGAAAGTTACAAAGAGCAAAGCTAGAGATGTTGGCATAATTCACTTGTTTTCACAAAATAGAGGAAGGTTTGAACCCTTTGGGCTGTAACTTTCACTTTCTCTACCATTTTATCTTCTTATTTTTCAATTGTGACCCCCATATTTAATTATTTTAAATTTTCTCCCTTTAAATTTTATCATGATTTCGTCCCTGATTTCAACAATTACCTCTAGTGAGTTCAAGAAGAGAGATTAATGGGCAAAGAAACATGTACTAATAATAATTTACAAGAAAATATGGGCGAAAAGATGGAATCAATATAATTAACGGTATGATTTAGTTATTAGGAGTAGAATTATTGCCTTATTGGATTTATTAGAGTATTGCTAATATGCCTTTCGTTGATTGCAGCCATTGAATTAGTTAAATGGTGAAAACTAACTAATTAATAATGAGAATTAATTTAGTAAATTACTAAGGATTTAATAGTATCCTAGAGGGTAATTCTATTGAATGGGTTGAGTTAATCGAATAGCCTGGTGGAAAAGTCTCTTGCTAATGATCAGAAGATCATTGATACGAAATTCAATTCATCCCTAATTAAAAAAAAATTAAAAAAACTCTGTTGAATGGGTCACACACAACTAGCACAAGTCTTGGTCTTGAAGCAAATATTTTGGTTACAGACCGAAGCTATCATGTTATTTCCACCCTTCAATACAAGATACAAATCGCCATATAAATAAATATCCTAGACAATATGGCATGCCAACATATGGTTCCACGGTGGAAGCTTCATCGAAACACTTCTCATATCAAACAGAAACAATAAGAGCTTTTTGGTTGGACTACTATAGTGACAAACCTCATAATGATGAGGGGTGGACCGAGAGTACAGCATGAGTATTCGTATCACGTTATTAATATCTTCTCGGAAAAACAAATAACTCAAATGGCTATACACCTTAACTCAATTTATATATAAAAAGTTTTAATTGAAATTATGTTTTGAACATTGGTTTTTTGCTTTTATTTAATTTATTTTTATTATCTCTAAATTGAATATTATATTACGTTTTTATTGTTTTGAATTATGAATTAAATATCCTAAATCAAAATTATGGGTCCGGCCCTACCCACAATACATTCAATAACATTTGATCCAAATATTTTTATGAAAAGAAAATGTCATGGTTTACTCAATAATGGAGGAAAAGACTTAAGTTGAAGGATGATTAAGATGAAGATGATCAACTAGAAGAATATCATTGGATGGAAATAAAGATAAGGAAAAAGTAACGATTTTGCCCAAACATTTCTTTAAAAATAGATGAAAAAATTCCCCATTAAATTTTGAATTCGGTAGTAAGATGCAATTTTTATATGCTCTTGATGAGAAAATTAAATGTAGGGAGATTATATTATTTTAGTTTATTTTTGTGGAAATGTATCTAAAACACCATAGAATAATATAAGTGTTCATATTACTATTTAGTAGTGTTAATTGTCAAGATCGTAATAATGAATACAAGTTGCAGTTGAGTCTCAAATAATTATCAAAAAGTTAAAGTGGAATAAATATTATCATACTTATTAGGGGCAACATCGCAATACTACATGTGATCAAATATATACTTAATCCGTAACTCTATAACTCTCTATAAGACTAAATGCATAACTTGATGTTATTATTCCGAACGACATCAACCATGAGCTTTTACATAAGAGTCCGACTCCTCTCGAATTCCATTCCCTCATGTTCTCTTCCTTTCCATCATTTTCTCACCAAGAATAATAAGATCGTATTAGTTATATTCCAAGAATCAAAAGAAAGTTCCTCAAACTAATAAACTAGATTCATATAATCATATCCACAACTAACTTCTAAGGCTGATTTTATTTCGTCGTTCATGAACGACTTAACTCCCGTCAACGAAAAAAGGTCATTTTCCTATCGAGCAAGTGGACAATATATAACGTTTCTTACAGAAGTTTGACGGAGACTCATAATAATATGGGACATGTATTTAATAGGCCGTTTTGAACTTATTTGCAACTTGAACTTGGTTTAATATGATTTCAAAGGAGTAATTGACGAGGCGAATTTTGGATCGGGTACCTATAGAACAAAAGTAGAAATTTAATCATCACCTATATTTCATTATAAAAGTTGAGTCATTCGTATTTTAAAATTTCATATTCACTCACCCTGTCTTTACTCATTTCCCAGCCCGTTAATTTACATACATGATATATATATGTATGTGGTTATGTTCGAGATTAATTTTTATATTCTATTTTAGTTTTTTATATTGATTATTGATTTGCCACGCGATTCTTCTTGTCGGCACATCTGAGACTCACCGCATCCTTCCCTAATTTCTGCTCTTGACGGCCTACGAACGGCCCCTGACCGTGCGGACGGTCCACTATGACGACTCTGATTCAAACGGTCCCTCAAATCTGGAACGGCCTGGGATCTCTGATCTCCTTCGTCTCGCGGATCCATGACTCCTTTGCCTTTGTTCAACTGATCCCTCAAGTCCCTCGCCGACTCCTCCCGGTGCGGCTCTGGACGTGACATGGCTGATATAGGTTGAGGGACGGGTGGACGGGAAGAAGTTGCTTTACTGGTGTTACGTGTCTTGGGCGGCATCGACCTGAAAGTGTGGTCGGGATTCGACCACAAACACTCCGACGATCAAGTCAGTCAACGGTGTTTGAAAAGTAATAGTCAGGGTCAAATGCACATTACCTGATCTGGGGAAGTGTGCCCTGTATTTATAGTATTTGGGCTCCGGATATCTCGCCTCAGGATGGACGCGTGTCTCTTCCTGAGTGGGCGAGAGCTAACCCTACTATTCACGGGCTCTTATGCGGATCGTGTCCACCGAGCACGTGTTCACGGATCTGAGTCCACTAAACTTGGTGGGCCTCCTATATATAGATGGACCCATGTACAGATATCCATAGTGGGGTCCACATCAATTATAAAATTAAATATTTACATATACAATAATCATGTGATTAGCACATGACTAAGTTAACGTCGATACTTAGGATAAAATAAATGTGCTATTGTACAGAAACTCTGAAAGATTTATTGTCATTTGCGCATATGATACACATTTACAAGTATCATTTGCGCATCGGTACCACATAAAAGTGCAACAGTCACTCACTTACTAGAACCATTTTGACAATTACCTCTTCAACTCATTATACATCTTTTACATACATGAAAACACTACCCTCACTAAATGTAAATAATAAAGGGTTAAAAAGCATATTTGATCACATATGATTCTAATCATGGCATCATTTGATTAAATATGTTTTATTATGTATCATTCGATCATACATGTTATAAAAAGTGTCCCACTTTGTCATTCCGTCATAACGGACATCAAGTTTAACTTTTAAGTAAAAATGGACAGGGCTAAAATTGCTCAAACACATTTGTGAGATATTGATAATATTTTATTAAAATCAATTTATTATTATAACATTATTTTTTGAGATTTTTAAAAAATATGTCCAAACATAAATATTTTATCCAATATATATTATAGAATTTATAATTGAAAATGAGTTTTTTAAATCACTGTGCAAAAGGTTGGTAATAATAAGGTTTTTTAAGTACCAAATATGAGTTCAAAATTTTAGATTTTGTTTTTTTGTCGAAAAGTACTCACTAAGTACTTGATTTCATTAATTATTCACGGAAAAGTTAAGGTAGAGACCAATTTGCCACTATCAGGGACTAAAGTGCACCGGTGTTACTATTAGGGACTAAATTGCAACTTGGCGACACTATTGAGACTAGCTATTACAACAATTTTATCTAATATTAACTACCAATTTATTAATTCTTAAATGTGAAATCGTCACACTAACCACCCACACTTTCATGCCCTAAAGTATATACACGAAGGAAGTTAATCGCTATAGCTTTCTTGTGAACCATTTCGACACAAATATCCTCCTTTTGAGAATCAACCTCACATTACGTAAAGAGAAAAGACTGCTAGTACTTATAAGCATTTTAGTTATTTATCAGTTCAGTTATACTCGTAAATAATATTTACTATTTTTGATGGATATACCACCCAATCATGATGATGTAAATCGATCAACCAACACAATTTATTAAAAATACGGTTGAGAAGATAATATAGTTCTACAGTCAATGACGTATACTAAGGATTAAATATTTAAATTAAAGATAATGAAATGCAACCTAAAGAACAAAATAATGTTTCCACAGCAATGCATGCATCGTCCACATTACTACCTTCTCCTCAGCTCCCCATCTATAAATAGGCCTATTTTTGTTTCACTTTATTCATCAAATAATACTCATCATATACCATAATAAGTTTCAACACTATACATAGAAAGCTATTATCACTTATTTAATTACTTTTTTTAGTTTCTTTGTTATGAGTTGTCAGCAATCCCTCGCCACTTTACCGTTGTATTTGATTGGGTTGTTAATGTTGGCTGCCCTTCAAATCACAGGTTAATTAATCTACCAATAATTCTATTGTGTTACTTTTTATTTTTACATATTATCATAATTAATTTCTAAAAACTGAACTAGATACTATTCCTTTCATTTTTTTTAGTTGACATTTTAAATTTTTAGTTTTTGTTTTTTTATAGCTAATAACATTTTATATTTCTTAAACAATATTTGATGGGTTTTTAATCTTAAGTCCAAATGTAATCTATTCAAATAAAGTACAATAAGTATAATACCAACACATAAATGTAATTATTGATTAGAAACATATGTGTCAATATCATTGTTCCTTAAATAACATAAATGTAATTATTGATATCTTCGAACTAATAATGAAACCCCTTACTATATTGTGTTGAATTGAATAATATCCGTAAAGTATATTTAGAAACATACCAACGATATATATATATATATGATTGTTGTTAATAAATCGAATATATTCATGTTCTGCAGATGCTCAAACAGGAGTTTGTTATGGCATGCTGGGATCATCATTACCGAATCCATCAGATGTAATAAATCTCTTCAAAACTAATAACATAAAAAGAATACGTCTTTACGACCCATACAATCAAACTGCATTACAAGCCTTAAGTAATACAGGCATTGAAGTAACCCTTGGTGTCCCAAATATACATGACCTAGAATATGTTGCTTCCAGTCAACAAAACGCCAACTCTTGGGTTCAAAACAACATTCTCAAATACCCAAATGTTAATTTCAAGTACATTGCTGTTGGAAATGAAGTTAGCCCTCGCATAAGTGGCTCAGCTCAATATGTTTCATTCGTTCTCCCAGCAATGAAAAACATTCAAAATGCAATTTCTTCTTATCGCCCTTCAATCAAAGTCTCCACTTCAATCGAAATGGGACTAATGGATCAGACTTACCCTCCCTCAAGCGGAATATTTCGATCGAATGTGCTATACTTTGTCGATCCAATCATCAAATTCCTCATGGCAAACAATGCCCCTATACTTGTTAATGTATATCCATATTTCGCGCTAGCGGACCAGCACTCTATCGGTCTTGATTACGCCCTTTTCAGATCTCCAGCAAACACGCCTGACGGGACGTACCCGAGTTTGTTCATTGCAATGGTGGATGCAGTGTATGCGGCGCTTGAAAAAGTTGGTGCTAAGTCCATGGAAATTGTTGTGTCGGAAACAGGGTGGCCTACAGAAGGGGGATATGAGACAAATGTTAATAATGCATTAACTTATAATTCAAACTTAATTCAACAGGTTAAACAAGGTACTCGTAGGAGGCCGGGAAGGGCAATTGAGACATACATATTTGCTATGTTTGATGAAGATCAAAAGGGAGGTGATGCTGTGGAGAGACATTGGGGTCTTTTCTCTCCTAATGGAAAACCTAAATACTCTGTTACCTTTTCTTAAATAAGTATTACAACACAAAATTAAAATAAGGACTACTTTGTCCAGCATTCGAATGTTTACCTTTATGTGTTTGATTGTACATTTTACAACATATATGTTCTAAATGGCTGGCGATATTGTCAGAGTAATTTTGATTCTGCCCGAGCAAAATTTGATGAACTACCTATTTTAGCCTTTCAAGTCAACTATTCAATTATATCACTAGAATTTGTTATTTAATTAATATATTTACTTGCAATTAGAATTATTTTTTAAAATCAGTAATAAATTAGCATATTCCATATTTACATCCTTAATATTAGCATATTAATGATAACAAATATTGTGAATCTGTCAAATTTTCAACAAACAGATCACCATGATCTGCGAGATTAAAATAGAGAATGTGATCAACTTCCAACTACTACATATATCTCTTCTTATCTTAAAAAAATGACAAATCTTGGAGGAAGCAAAAAATGTTTTGACGATCTATTTCATTGACCAAGATACTTTATATGAACAGATCGAAATTCTGAACCAATTTATCAAAGTAATTTCCTTGCAACATTCATTAAATTAAAGCAAAAACTACTATGTTTAAATTAACAATTTTTTAACTATGAGGATGAGAACATTTGTCGAACTTTTCTACGATTTCGAATTGTGAAGGATTTCTTTTCGTTAAACTTTTATTTTTCTTCTTCGGTCGCCATTTGCTCCGTAGAATATTGGGTTCATAAAGAAATATGGAGTAGATATAAGACATATGGAGTAGTTGAACTTGATCACCTTTTCTATTTAATCTCGCATATTATGGTGATTCACTAATATTAAGGATGTAAATATGGAATATGCTCATTTATTATGATTTTAAAAATTAATTCTAGTTGCAAGGGAATATATTAATTAAATACCAAATCCTAGTGATATAATTGAATAGTTAATTTGAAAGGCTAAAATAGGTAGATCATCAATTTTGCTCTGGCAATTTCAAAATTGCTCTGGCAATATCGCCAGTCGTTCTAAATCGTTCGTCAAAGCGAATTGCATAATAGTCATCGATAATGTTTTCAAGTTGCAGTTTAGTCCTTAATAGTGACACCATTCAAGGATGGCAGTTTTGACCCTACCCTACCCTACTCTAACATGTCGGGATTTTTTAGTTGATTTTGGGTAAGGGTCGAGTTATGGGTTTCAGACTTACGGATAAGGGTCGAGTAATGGGTATAGAGTAAACCCTACCCGTGCTCTACCCATATATATACATCTATATTGTATACTACCTCCGTCCCTAAATGATTGGTACATTTTGACTTTTGTGATCACACTTTAAGAATTTTGATCAAGAATTCTCATTAAACGATAATAAATAATATAGTTATGTAGGATCTTGTTAGATTCGTCTCAATATATATTTTTGAAATATCACATTTTTTATAATTTTTCATCATGTTGAATAAGAGATATTTACGTTTCAAATCGTATTTTGTTACCATGAAAGTCAAAATGTACCAATCATTTAGGGACGGAGGGAGTATTTAAATATTCATATATTATAGCAAGTGTATATTAAAAAAAATTAAGAATCTTAATATCTTATCAATATCTTATCAATAGGGAAATGAAAGGTAATGATTGAAATTTGAAAACGGTTAAAGACAAAGGCAAAGATTAGTAATTTATCAAAATTTATATTCTTTAGTTCGTTATATTTGATTTTTTTTTAGTACTAACACTTTTTTCAAATACCTCAATTTAAAATATATGTATTTAGTACTATATTTTATATTTTGAACTTAATATTCTATATATGTATTTAATACTATTTTTTGTTAAATGTATATAATAAGAAATATACTGTAATAATATATCGATCTAGTTTAGGATTCACATAATAAAAGTAATCAAATATCCTCTTACTGGATCATCGTTGGTTGAACTCGGGTGCAGACTTCTGCGGTTCTGCCTAAGTCCATCATCGATGTAACATAGACCACTTAATTTGGATCTTTTTTTTTTTTTTTGTAAATAAGCAGTTGTATTAATAAATAATTGAAATCTACAATTGAAAGGCCAACTAAACTAAGGTAGTTGAATTCATGTTTTTCTTTTAAACATAAATATATGATTATGTAGAATTATTTTAACCAAATTCGATTTATAATAATATATAAAAAATACGAGATTTTGATCTTTAATTACGAACTAAGTTCGCCTAGCTTGTAAGAAAACTTCAAAAAAAAAAAATATTGGCCGGAGATAATAAAAATAGATTATATCTCCTAGTTAAAAAATATTTTAGTACTTTAAGTTTGATAATTAATTGTTTATATTTTCAACTTAACATAAACAATACAAATGTTTCATTAATCTTTTTCCTTTTTTCTAAAACACGTACAGTAAAACGTCTATAAATTAATACTCTATAAATTAATAATCTCTCTAAGATAATAAATTTGTCCGGTTCCGATTTGGGTTAGTTAAAAAATTAACGAAATTGATAAAATAATAAGATGATACTTTTTCTTTTAAATTCCTTTATAATATAAGGTCCCACGAAAAATTATAAATTAATAATCATTAGAAATTGAAATAATATAGTTACAATTTATTTAAAATATGACTCCGTAGTAGTTTGTTTTTTCTTAAAGTTCAAATCACATTGGAGTTCATCTCTAATTTTTCTTATTACATCCATTAGTTTCGGTGTTGTGTTTTCGAATTGTAACATAAATTTGTGAAGAATTCTAGACACCAAAAGTGATTCCTTTTAGGTAACAGGTTCCGAAGAGCCGGTATCATCTTCATCTTCATCATTAAACACTTCATGTCATCAAACTCTACATATATTTATGCAAAAACTCTTCATCTCATGTAAAAACTCTTTAAATTAATAAATTATTAATTTATAGATAAATTAATAAATTATTAATTTATAGATAAATTAATAACTCTATAAATTAATAAATTTTGACGGTCCCAATATTATTAATTTGTAGAAATTTTAGTGTATAATAGATAGATACAATGATAAACACGTCTGCTACTCAATCTGGAAAGACATGTTGTCGATTGTTGTTGAAGTTGTTGAAGAAATAAAGGTCAAAATAAAGTGGCGATTGGCAGGATCTTATTACTTATCTCGGCATGGGGATTATTTAAGAATATCGTTGACTAACTGATGATGAAGGTAATAATAAATAAACTAAAATACGGAGTAGAAAGGAATCAGTTTAATTAATAACAAATTAAAAATAACTCTGTTTAAACAATATACATATCAAAGATGCACAGAGCGAGTAATAATTGAATAACTACTACTCTCTCCGTCCCTATATAATTGATACAATTTTATTTTTATGGTCAAACTTTAAAAAATTTGATCAGAATTCTCATTTAATAATAAGAAATAATATAGTCATGTGAAACCTTTTTAGATTCTCTCAATACATATTTTTGAAATATAAACTTTTTATAATTTTTTTGCATGAACAATAAGAGATATTTATATTTTAAATGATATTTTGTTGTCCATGAAAATTAAAATATACCAATTATTATGGAAGAGTATAAGTATTCAACCAATTTCAACACCGTTTCTTATTGTGTAAACAAATTTTAGTCAAAGTTGAGCTCAATTATTATTGCACGATTATTAAGAATAAGAATTGTTCTAGAACTATATCTAGCTGTATCTAGAAATTGTAATAGTTTGCTAGGTGCATGGAGTAGTCTGTACTCCCTCCAATTCAAATTTTAGAATTTTTTTTTGTATTTTGCATGTTTCATTTTGATCATCGATTATTTTTTATTGTTTAATTTAAAAAATTTAAAATTAATACAAATTTATTTATATTTAAAATAAAAAAATTACTCATGAAAAATGAAAAAGTATTTGTTTTGATATGAAGTGGTATAGAGTGTAACTTAAATTCTCTCCCTTATGTTCTTAGGATGATTTCTTTTGTAAGTCAAAATAACTACGGAGTATTTTATAACTGTATGTTGTAGCAGCGATTTATGGAGATCTTTTCATAAACAGATGCTTGATTATAACAATCATCCAATTTTGTTCTCATATGATAGATGTTATTATAAACTAGTTATTTGGGCACAGTTCAACCTGTGCGAATTACTTAAGGATGCAACAAGATTATTAATGCACAACAATGACCGATATTAAATCTTACAAATTATAAAACATTTTAAAAAATATTGTGAATAAAATATTTAGTTATGAATAATTATTTGGATAATTGAATGAGATAGTTCATTTAGTTGTGGAATTGAAATGTTAATTAAAAATAGTTATTTCTTACATATAAATTATTAATTTAAAAAGTAAGAAATTATCATATAACTTTTTTAATCCTTTTTTTTTATAGTACTTTTTTTAATCCTTAAACATTATACATAGTATAGATACTAAATATCATAATCTCGCCCTAAAGACAAGCTCACGGACCACTAATTAAGAGCTTTCGATTTCCATGCAATTGAATTATATATTTACAGGTTATCTCCGAATCTGAAATAATTTTATATATTTACAAGTTATTATCTCCGAATAGTCATTAAGAGGGTTCAATTTAAATAGTTGTTTAGTATTTGGTCTCCCTTACTTACTATTCACAACCCCCTCCCCCTAAAAATTGAATTTTTTTGTTAAAATTAAAATTTTTAGCCAAAACAACTATCAAATTGAACATTTTTACTATGAAATTTTTTTGAAAAGAAAATCTACAAAAATCGAAAAGAAATTTTTAAAAAAATCGAAAAAAGAGTTATGAGATGAAACAAAGTCTTAAAATTGCATAACCACCCCCAAATTATCTCAAAATCACAACCCAAATTAACGTAGGTGTTAAATTTGGGATCAAATGCTCACCCGCTAGCCACCTACAGGGCCCATTTGCGCATCTGTGTCACTTACTGAGACCAAAGTGCAACAGTGACCCACTTACTATGACCAAATTAGCAATTCCTTCCTATTTCATACATTGAGAAATTAGATAACTAACTACTCCCTCCATTTTTTTATACAACGTTTTAGACTTGTTTTTTTTTTTTTTTTAATTGATGTTTTACAATAATTTCAAAGTAATTTATCAAGTAAAAACTAATAATATAGTGAAAATCAATTGATATTTTACATTTTCAATATACCTTTTAATTATTTTTATTTTTTCTTAATGTACCTGTAAATATCTAGAACGTCATATTAGGAAAACGGAGGAATATGCTATCTATAATTTTAATTACTGCTAGTACATTAAGATTTGAAAGTATTTTTTGATGAGTAATAAGTCATATGCATATTCTACATTCTTGCTCATAAGGAACCCACATGTATGAGTAACTATTGGTTTATATTCGTTGTATTCTGATTTTGAAAATAGATTGTATATTACTGTTCCATTGATTTTTTAACATGCATTTGCAATATAATAAAGCACAATTCTTTCACACACACCTATCTTTGTCAACTCTCCGCCTATATATATATATATCAATCTCACGCATTCCCAATTCATAACCTCAACAAAAACCAAAACACAAACAAATAAAAATGTCCCAAAAAGTTGTCACACTTCTCCTATTAATCTCTTTATTCGCCCAAACATTAGCATCTACTTCATCCAAAGAAGACGAGGCCGGACAATGGATGAAAGGCACAGTATCCGCCAAAATCGAAGGAGTCCCACCGGCAAAGGCGTGGCCATTCATCGAAGACTATTGCAACGCCTATAAAATATTCCCATTGAAAGCCTCATTCTGCTCCAAAGGCGACCCGTTACATGTGGAAATTGGGCATATTAGGTTCTTGGTATTCCCTAACGGAGAAAATGTTACGTGGGAGAAACATCGCCTGGTAGGAATCGATCGAAGTAATTATGTTTTGACTTATAGGATGTTGGAAAATACGAATAATCTGAATTATTATCGTTCGATAATGAGTGTAGTGGGGGCTGAAAATGGGAGTGAGCTGAGGTGGGAGTATGTTGTTAACTCCAAAGCTTTTACTCCGGAGAGTTTGAGGGCTGTCTTCGAATTTACTGTTCAGACTGCTGCAAATAATATCAAGAATTTGGCTTGAATAATGTTGTTATTAAGTTATTTTATGTTTGTATCAATTTTTAGTTGCAAATAATGTATCATGTATGTATTGCAGTTTGAATAAAATGAATGATGTATGTTTGAACGAGGATTATTTAATTTGCATTTCGATCTTGTTTTCTTAACAAGGCCGGCAATCCGATGATCCGATCTGTATGTATTTGCCAAGATCTTGTGAAAGAGACGTAGTCATTTTTTATATGTTGACTAGTTTGGTACACTGTTAATTTGTTAACTAAATTTTACCAATTGAATCAATCTATTTTTAATATTTTAAATTTCATAATTATTTTTGTTAAATTTAATTATACTAGTTTCTATTTGATTAACACAAAATTAAGTAATAGGTACTTAGTTAACACCCAAATATAAGAAAGTGTTTTGAGAAATTTTACAAAATACCATGGTCAACCCATGATATTTGCAAAAATAATCAAGATTTTTTTTTATTGAAGATTACCACAATTTTATGGCGAATTGACTAAAATACACTTTAATAAATCTATTACAAATACTTGTCTCCACATCTCCACCACCCTCCTTCTCAATTCCTCTTCTGATTCTCTACAGTCCAGCCACCATTCCTTTTCTCTCTCCCCAACCTGCAGCCGTCCACCAACCCAAACCCGCCACCACCTCTTCTTCACCCCTACTATTAGAATTATTACACCATTAATTGTATATTTGACCACTGACACTATTAGTTGTATATTTAACCATTGACCATTGACCATATAGTATTAGTGACCATTATTAGTATTAGTGACTATTATTAGCATTAATGGTCATTACTCATTAGTTGACTGTATTAGCTCGTAGTGGTATGCATCTTCATGTATAAATATGTATCGTTATTCAGTAATACAGATCATCCATTCCACAATATTCTTACATGGTAATCAGAGCGAAAGCGATCCTCTAAACCAAAAATTTTCTTCTCTTTTTTTTTTTCCTCCGCACCTATTCCTTTTTTATTTTCTCCATTCAATATCAATTCACCAAGATTTACTTGGCTGTCCCCCCCCCCCCCCCCCCCACTCTTCTAATATAATTTATTCATTTAGCATTCTCCAACTATATTTCATCCCAAAAGTCTATCACCATAGTTGTTATTGCTTCCTCCTCATCTAGAGACGGTTTTTTTCTCCTTCTCATATCTCCTGCGCCTCTGCCTTCATACTCATCCCCCACACCATTCTGTGTTCATCACTATGGCCACTGAAAGTTGGACAAGGCCTCGCAATCCTTCACACGGTTCCGGCATACTTGGTCCACGACCTTCTCCCGGACCCTCACAGGCCTATTCCGCCACGGATATTGAGCAAGCTATGCACACACTCGGCATTGATCCACCAGACCAGAATTGGTATATGGACACTGGCGCCACATCTCACATGACTTCGGATCGAGGTACTCTTCACACTTATTTTAATTCTAGCAATCATAATGTCGTTGTTGGGAATGGTCATTCCATTCCAGTAAATGGTCATGGTCACACTACACTCCAACCACCCCACCCACCTCTTCAATTAAATAATGTATTGCACGTCCCTCGCATCATAAAGAACCTAGTCTCTGTTCGTAAATTCACATCTGATAACTCTGTATCCATCGAGTTTGACCCGTTTGGGTTTTCTGTGAAGGATTTTCGGACGGGTACTAGGCTTCTAAGATGTGACAGCACGGGCGACCTCTACCCATTCTCCACACCTCCAATCTCATCCACCAGTTCTACCACCTCCTCTTCCCAGTGTCATCTTTCCGTTATTTCTCCTAATCTCTGGCATCAACGGTTAGGTCATCCGGGAGCACCTGTCTTTGCTACCCTTAGACAAAATAATTTAATTAAATGTAATGGCAGTACTTCGACATTTTGTCAATCGTGTGTTCTCGGCAAACACATTAAACTTCCTTTTAGTCGTTCCTTATCTACTACTTCTATGCCGTTTGAAATTATTCACAGCGATATTTGGACATCTCCTGTTTTAAGTAGCACTGGTCATCGTTATTATTTACTCTTGCTTGATGATTTTACCAATTTTCTCTGGACTTTTCCATTATCTCACAAATCTCAAGTGTGCTCCACTATTATTATGTTTCGTACATTCATCACCACTCACTTTAATCTCAACATTAAAAGTATCCAATGTGATAATGGCACTGAGTTTAAGAATAATACCCTCACTCAATTCTGTCACAACCATGGTATTACCCTCCGTCTATCTTGCCCCTATACTTCCCCTCAAAACGGCAAAGCTGAACGCACTTTGCGTACTATAAATAATATAATCCGCACATTACTCACTCATGCATCTGTTCCCCAATCATTCTGGCCTCACGCCCTTCAAACAGCCACCCTCCTTCTCAACATAATTCCCCACAAGACACTAAATTACCTTACTCCTACCCACTACCTCTATCAAAAACAACCTACCTACGAACATCTACGTGTGTTTGGTTGTCTGTGCTATCCTCTATTTTCCTCCACCACCATACATAAACTTCAACCACGTTCCGCTCCATGTGTTTTTCTTGGGTATCCATCCAATCATCGCGGTTACTTATGTTATAATATTGCAACCCGTAAAATTATAATTAATCGGCATGTTTACTTTGTCGAAGATCATTTTCCATTTGCAAAAATTGGTGCCACCCCCACCCCATCCCCTCGGCCCAATGATGACACCCCACACCCTTCATTCTTTCATCCTTCCATCATGTTACGCTCTCCCGCTTCCCAATCTCCACTCTCATGCTCACCACCTCCTGCCCCATCATCTCCTTATTCGGTTCCCATTTCTCCAGCCCAGCCCAACGGCTCTCAACCTTCTCCCACCCAATCCCGTACCTCCCCCATTCCAGCTCTAACCAATCTCCCGAGTCTCCCCTGCCCTACCACCTCCACCATCCCCGCACCTCTAGCCAACCAAACTAAAGCTTCCTCCACCGTCTCTCACCGTCCCGTCACCCGTAGCTCACATGGAATAGTTAAACCCAATCCTAAGTATCTATTACACACCACCACTCTCTCCCCACTTCCAAAGAACCCAGTGGCGGCCCTTAATGATCCTAATTGGAAAATGGCCATGTGCGACGAATATGATGCTTTAATTAAAAATAATACATGGGAGTTAGTACCTCGCCCTTCGGGTGTTAATATAATTCGGTCTATGTGGATTTTTCGTCATAAATTGAACTCTGATGGTTCTTTTGAGCGTTACAAAGCTCGTCTTGTAGGGGATGGCAAAACTCAACAGGTTGGCATTGATTGTGGTGATACTTTTAGTCCGGTGGTTAAACCGGCTACTATTCGCACTGTTTTGACATTGGCACTATCTAATTCTTGGTCTATTCATCAACTTGATGTTAAAAATGCTTTTCTTCATGGAGAGTTACATGAAACTGTATATATGTACCAGCCAATGGGTTTTCGGGATCCTGCTCTACCTGATCATGTATGTCGACTGCGCAAGTCTTTATATGGACTAAAGCAGGCTCCTCGGGCTTGGTATCAACGGTTTGCTGACTATGTCTCAACTGTTGGTTTTGTTCATAGTGCTTCTGATCATTCTCTGTTTACAGGAAGGGGTCTGACATTGCTTACCTGTTACTTTATGTTGATGACATCATACTTACAGCTTCCTCCGCGACGCTACGCAAATATCTTATTTCGCTTCTCAGTACTGAGTTTGCCATGAAAGATTTGGGCCGTCTCAGTTATTTTTTGGGTATTGCTGTCACCCATCACACAGGTGGTCTCTTTCTTTCTCAGAAACAGTATGCTGAGTCTATTATCCGGAAAGCAGGTATGACTTCGTGCAATGCTTCTGCCACCCCTATTGATACTAAGTCTAAACTCAGTGGCACCTCCGGGTCCCCATGTGATGATCCGACTTTGTTTCGGAGCCTGGCCGGTGCCTTGCAGTATCTCACTTTTACTAGACCGGACATCTCTTATGTTGTTCAGCAACTTTGTCTTCACATGCATGCACCCATGACAGACCATATACTAGCACTTAAACGAGTGTTGCGATACTTACAGGGAACATTGGATTATGGCTTACACTTGTACAAATCCTCCTCATGTTCTTTAGTTTCATATACAGATGCAGATTGGGCAGGCTGTCCTGACACTCGCAGGTCTACTTCCGGGTACTGCGTATTTTTTGGTGATACTCTTATTTCTTGGTCCTCCAAGAGACAGGCTACTGTTTCACGGTCCAGTGCCGAGGCTGAATATCGAGGGGTTGCTAATGTAGTAGCTGAGGCTTGCTGGCTACGCAATCTGCTCCTGGAATTGCACCACCCTCTCACATCTGCCACCATTGTTTACTGTGACAATGTCAGTGCTATTTATTTATCCGAGAATCCAGTTCAGCATCAACGGACCAAGCACATTGAAATAGATATACACTTTGTTCGCCAAAAGGTTGCCCATGGTCAAGTTCGTGTCCGACATATGCCATCAAGATACCAAATCGCAGACATCTTCACCAAAGGGCTTCCCCAAGTGTTATTCACCGACTTTCGAGACAGTCTGAGCATCCGTCCTCCTCCCGCTCCGACTGAGGGGGTGTATTAGAATTATTACACCATTAATTGTATATTTGACCACTGACACTATTAGTTGTATATTTAACCATTGACCATTGACCATATAGTATTAGTGACCATTATTAGTATTAGTGACTATTATTAGCATTAATGGTCATTACTCATTAGTTGACTGTATTAGCTCGTAGTGGTATGCATCTTCATGTATAAATATGTATCGTTATTCAGTAATACAGATCATCCATTCCACAATATTCTTACACCTACAACCCCAAGTTCGTGAATCCAGAGCCACGATGGTGTTTCCCTGCTCCCGCGGATGCAGTGCCAGAATCAAGGTCAGAACTTGTTGCCTTAGTCAGGCCTGTATAATTAGCCAACGATGATTGAGACTGAGAACTTGGTTGAGTACTTAGCCAAGGGGTCTCGCCTGTCTTATTCAAAGACGACAGTGAAGAAACAACATTAGGTTAGTAGTTAGCCAATGTGTATCGATATATTACTATCGTTATATATTTTATTAGTATATGTTTTATGTGTATTGAATTTTTGTTATTTGAAGGTTTTTTAGCAAAAGTTTCAATCTTTTTTAATTTAGTAAATTCAATTTTATTTTTCAATTTAGTTGAATAAAAATCATATTTTTAATTAATTTTATACTTTATATGTATTGTGTTTATGTTATTTGAAGGTTTTTTAACAAAAATTTGAATCTTTTCTACAAAATATAAATTTTTTATAAGATTTTTATGAATATGTGATAAATTTGCACTAAAAGTTTACATAAATGTGTAAAGTTTGAATTTTGGGAGTATTATGTTGATATAGTCTCAGTTTTTTTATGAGTGTAATAATGTATAATTAAATATAATTGATTATAATAAAATATAATGAAATATAATCGAGTATACAATTTAAATTTATAATATATGTAGAATAATGACGTTGTTGGCTATATATTTGGGAAGAACTCCACCACGGAGAAGATATATATACCTATGACTACTTGATACTATGAATCAAGAGTTTTGATCCACATAGTCCTTCCACTGCAAAATATATGGGCAGACATATTTACCAGCTCCCAATCAAGAAGGCATCAGCTTGAAGAATGTCGAAGGGGGAATTGCAGCAGCCTTGAAGTTCAGTGGAAAACCAACAGAAGATATTGTCAAAGAGAAGGAGAAGGAACTGCGGTCTAGTTTTATCAGAGACGGGCTTAACCCAAAGTTAGGATGTTTGTTTGCTCGCTACAATGATCCTGGTCGAACATGGAATTTTATCATGAGGAATTTATTTGCAAAATTTATTTCTTTGTGCTTCGTACTAATTTTAATATATTAATCCAATATTTATGGTTCTATCCAATTTATGTCCGATGTTTTGTAGTATATGTAAATTAATGGTTGTTGGGCTGAACTATGTTGCAACATCAATATGATGCAAAGATAAATCATAACAAATTTAAGTTCGTTGCGAATTTAAAATAATCACAACATAATATAATAGATTATAATAGTTTTGATTCTCGACCTTAAAGATTGGTGCCTTGCGCTCGTTCGTTTGACACGTCTAGAGATTCTCAGGACTCTATCTGAATCCTAGGCCTTTTGTTCGGCCATTTAACTAGTGGGTTAGGGCCTGGAGTGGTCTTTGACACGTCTACATCTAGTTACGTATAAACTGCACCCGAACTCCGAAGCTTCACATACTACACCTGCCCTTAGACCACCCACAGCAGGGGTGTAAAATGGGTTCAAATGAGAATTATTCAATACAACAGGGGTGCAAGTGGGGATTAATGATGGGGTGCAAAATCTGATGTTCAAATTTTAATCCCCAAAAAGTTGAGTTTCATTCTGACTTTTGGCCTACAATGAGGCCCGCGACAAAACTTGAAATGGGTTTCAACCCCTGCAGTTTGGGTTTCATTTCGTACAGCAGGGGTGCAATTGGTTCTTTTTTTTCTTTTTTCTTTTTACTAATTATTAATTGTATTATTTGTTCAATAATTAATCAAAATAAGAATATAAAAAATATATCATTATTTTTCATTTTTCGGGCTTTATAAATAGAGCCTAGGTTTGTGTCATTTGGACAAAAAAATGAGTTTTTTACGCTCTTTCTTCATTCCTTCTTTGCAATAGGAATTTTAATCCCCAAAAAGTTGAGTTTCATTCTGACTTTTGGCCTACAATGAGGCCCGCGACAAAACTTGAAATGGGTTTCAACCCTTCTGGGTTTCATTTCGTACAGCAGGGGTGCAATTGGTTTTTTTTTTCTTTTTTCTTTTTACTAATTATTAATTGTATTATTTGTTCAATAATTAATCAAAATAGGAATATAAAAAATATATCATTATTTTTCATTTTTCGGGCTTTATAAATAGAGCCTAGGTTTGTGTCATTTGGACAAAAAAATGAGTTTTTTACGCTCTTTCTTCATTCCTTCTTTGCAATAGTGTTAAATTTTATTTATTGTATTATAAAAATATAATCTTTATATTTTTATAATAACATATGTAAAATAATAATAATAATAAGTAAAAAATATGGTGGGATATAGAACAAAGTGATGTGGGAGAAAGAGAAAGTGAATAAAATTCTGAAAAATTTTCTGTTGTGAAAACTGGGTGCAAATTGGGGTGTCAATGGGTCATAAGCTGACGTGGCACTGAATAAACTCATAACTGTTGCACCCCAGCTGTGGATGGTCTTAGGTTACTCACAACAGGGGTGCAAAATGAGGTGCAAGTGGGGATTAAATGGGTTCAAACAAAGGCAGCAGGGGAGTAATATTTGGGGATCAAATTAGGAGATCAAATTTTGATACCCGATGAAATGGGGTTCAAACTTACTTTTTGGCTCACCTGTGGGATCCACGAGTGTGGTTTGATATTTTCTTTGCTCTCTTAATTATTAAATGTATTATTTGATCAATAATTATCCAAAATAAAAATTTAAAAAGTATATCATTATTTTTTATTTCTTGAAATCTATAAATAGAGTATATGTTTATTTCATTTGAACAAAAAAAATATGAAGATAAAGTGATGTAAAAGGGAGAGAAAGTGAATAAAACCTTGAATAACTGTGAAAATTGAGTACAAAGGAGGGTGTAAATGGGTATTAAGCTGATGTGGCACTGAATAAAACTCAAATATTTAATCTGTGGATGGTCCTATCGAACCTTGTATCCTAATTAATGTTGGAAGCCACGTGGCGAGTCCATTCAGCATATTTAGCTTTGCTGGAAGCTTGCATGCTAGAAACGTAAATCTTTCTAAAACAAGAAAAGAAACACACAACACAACACTCATTTGCACCGCTTGGATTTCTTTGCATTCTCCTTCAGTGGTACTCTGTTCCAATTCTATGCTTTATTAAATATTTTGTAATTGGTTAGTGTCTTTTTTCTAATGAAAAATATGGTATTTTCTATTTGATTAGTGATGATTTCTTATGATGTTTTTGATTCAACTCGAATTTATGCCAGTGAAGTAGTTAATATGTTAGACTTTGTTAATTTTGTAATTCTAATTCTGATCCTGAGTTGACTTTCAATATGTATGCAGTTGTGCAAGGTTAAGGATGGCAGCAGTGAAGGTAGTAGGTGCTACTATTGCATCATTTGGTATTGCCTACTTATGCGATCATCTCATTGCTGATCGTAAGATTTTCGGAGGCAAGTTATTAAGCTATTATTACTATTATGTCGGAGACGATCCTCTACCTCCTTTGTGCCCCCATTATTCATGCCCCGGGTATTACAAAATTAATCAATCGAAACAGAACATGGTAAATAATGCATATAAAACTAGAGGATCTCGAGTGAGTTATATATGTGTGTTAATACCGAACTAGTAAATGGCTCGGGGGCAGTAGCAGATCTAGGCGGATCTAGGTGTTCGAAAGTGTCTGTTCGAAATTGTCATAATTTTCAAAGTATCTTTTCAAACCACTTAAATATATTCAAATATAATTTTAAATGCTAATTTTTACATTAATTTTTTCTTTAAATATAGATAAATTTTTTTTTCTAAAAAAAGTGCCTGCTCGAACAGGCTTGCACTAAAGTGTGTCCGCCTCTGCTCGAGGAGTCGAGGGTCTCATATATATATGCTATTATGTCCGTGATTCCATTTGATGTGTTTTCTTGGAAAAGCAGGGAGTACCCCGAAAACTGTTTCTAATAAGGAGTGGTGGCAAGAGACTGATAAAAAGTTTCAGGCATGGCCTCGTACAGCTGGTCCTCCGGTGGTTATGAACCCCATCAGTCGCCAAAATTTCATTGTCAAATCTCGTTCTGATTAAGTAATTTTATTTCTAACACCATCATTTTTATATGTTGGTTTGTTTACTTCTATTTTCTTGCAATTGATTTCATCTCGATTTCCAGGAAATGGCTGATGGTGTTTGTTATAAAAACAACATTTCCAGGCAAGGGGTGAAGGTCTCATTCTGATGCCATTTGAAGAACCTTTTGGATGTTATAGAATCATGTCATGTAACATGTACCTGTTTTTCAATTTAGTGAAACGTTAATGATGAATTGTTTGAGGGTACTTATACCATAGGTAATATGGAGAATTTTGGCAGATTATCATGTTAACGCTTCATATTTGCAAACAAAATACGGGAAAAAAGTTTACTTGGAGAATACCAAGTTTTTCATGCACAATGACTAACCATAAATGAGGCTCGGGCGCAGAAGAATTTAACCGCAAAAAGGTTAATAACGCAGCAAAGAATCATGAAAAAGCTAACAAAATAGCCTCAGCTATATCTTCAGTGAGTCTCATTCGCACTCGCTCCTTCATACCAACACCGTCCTTTTACCTGTCTCAGTTTGCAGCCTCTTTACTCTTTATAGAGCTACGTTAACATTGCAAATGGTGTATTACTCTGTTTTTATGGCTTTAATCAATGCCTATGCAATCGCCAATTGTATCCACCGAGTTATGTTGATGTTCTGAAGACATACATTATTGCTATTATTGAAACAGGACACTAACCTTTGCATCAATGTCTACCAAGAGTTTGTAGTCTACACTACGGAAAGAAAAAAAATCATTACAACCAACCCCTGCTACCAAATTGTGGCTAATCGAAAGGGCGAATGCTTTGTAGTTGATATGTCCTGTACTCCCGTTCTCCTGTTTCAGCCCTTATTCATTGCAATCTTGCATATATGACTGTATGACTACCATTTAGCAACGGTGAGCTAATATTCACCGCAGAAACAATTCTGATAACTTATTACTTATGCATCTGAAAGACTCTTTTGTACCAAACTGAGTGAAGGATCATGTGAAATAAGTCATACTTCTGTGGTTTTTTGTGCCAAAGAAAATGGTGTTGCACAGCTTGTAATCTTTGATACATAGTTAGGTACCTTTCCTCTGAAATGGAGAGAAGTATGGTCCTCAAATTTGGAATATCTTTCTCCTGAATAAAAACAGAAAAAGCTTCCCAATCCAGGATCTCGAAAAAAGGAGGCACATAGTTGTCAGAGATGATTACGGGGACACATCCAGAATATATAGATTCCACCACTCGTGGAGTGTGGACTTCATAACCCTTGGCACAAATGCAGTATCTGCTAGTTTTCATGAATGTTCTGTACATTGCTTTACCCTCGACGTCCCGAGGCAGAGGCCCAAAGATTTTCATATCAGGTTCCTTATCACTCCAATACTTGAGCAAGATTGGGCGCAAATAACCATGCATTCCTCCAGCAAAAAAAGTTAAAATATGTCTTTCTGAAGGAGGACTCCCTCCAACATACTCCAGAGGATGCTCAGATGAGCGAACATAGGTAACTGGCAAAGAGACGTCTTTACGAATCTTAAAATCTCTAGCGACATTAGTATTGCATAAAGCTCTTATACAATTGCCCATTTTGTTCCTGGTGAACCGAGGACCCTACACAAGTACTCATTCCCTCATTAAACAGCATAAACAAAGGAAAATATGCATTGATCTAAATCATACTAATGAGATTACTGAATTTACAAAACATTAGAGCTAAAGCACATCTCTTCATCTTATTGTCTACTTATTCTGTTAACGACAAACAATTTACCAAGAGAAAAAGACTACATATTTAACTGTGTTTAACATAAGTCACACTCTTTCATATGGAGTAATAAAGTTTAAATATCATAAATTTTACAAGAGGTATAGAAAGCTCACCCAGTCATGACATGCAACAAGAAAATGGTCTGTTCCCATAGTTCTATTCCAAAAACGATACTTCTTTGAAATCAAACCTATATAATTGGCCAAATGATTCCGGAGGTCCTTCTGACTGGAGAAACTTGTACTGTTGAGAGCGCTTCTTAGGTTTTTGGAACTAAAAGGGAGATAAAATAAGTGTGCCTTTCTTGCATCCCTCACAACAAACTTTCTGTTAGCTTCCATCAACTTCATGAACCACCCTTCAGAGGCATATATTCCTCTCATATATGGTTGATGGAATATTGGCTTCTCCCCTTCTCTATATACATAAACTTTAAGCAACTGTTCCATCAACTGATAACTCCTGGATTTTAGGAAGGAAGAGCTTTAGATGATAACTTGAGTATAAACATTCCTTCTAGGGTGGTGTCTTTTCCATTAAAAAAAAAAACAAAAATAATTTGTGGTTGCGAAACATATCTGGTTGTGATAAACTGTAAATGTTAAATTAAAAACGTAACATGATACAAGAGTAACAGTTCAACCTTTTGAAAAATCTTATAAATGCATTTGGAGAACACATGAGAAACTAATGGACTACATGTTAGTAGAATAACTTGCAACATGATATCAACTTCAAGAGGCCTTATGTTTCTAGTTCCGCTGCAGAGTTGTCACATTTGTGGTCATTTATATGAAAATAACAACCTTAAGTTACTCTACATCAAGAAAATTTATTAATATTCATCACAGAAGTTTTGTGCGTGTGACAACAACAAACACTTCCCATCTCATGTGTATAGTATTGGTATAAAGTTAGAAATACGCAAACAGCATTACCTTGAGAACATGGAGAAATTTCGGAAAGCAGATGCATAAACTTGTGAAACGTCTCTTACTAGTGGAGCATTGTCAATCTCTACTCTTGCCTTTTCAAGTTCCCTATCACATGCAGAAGACCTCTTTCGTCTCTATATAACAAACAAAAGAGAAGTTTTACATTTGAATTGAACTCTGTGTCTCTCATGAGTTATGTCACTAAGATATAGGTCATGAACCTACCACTGGAATAGAAGCAACAGAATTCTGAAGTAATATGGAAGTCATCTCGGAAATCGATACTATTTTTCCCTGGTTCTTCACTACAGTAGTGAGAGTTAGAGAACTGTCTGCAGTTCTTGTTGGCGATGACTGAAGATCAATACTTTCAAGGCTCATCTCCCCATTATGTATATGCTGACGAGTCGAGGACATGCTAGACATATTGTACGGGATAGTAGCCCTAGAATCTGTAACGATACTTTCTGAATTACTTGCAAGAGATTCCGATGACACAAGCTGCAAGGATGCATCACTAGTGTGATTGCTGATTTCTACCCCTGTAGATTGCGTATTCAGTCCCTCAGCAATTTCTTCATCATAATGCTCAACCAAGTGCTTGCCGTGCTCCTCTGATTGCAATTTCAGGTCTCCATTCTCAACTTGAAAAGAACTGACATCACCCTTTCCCGAAGTCTTCAAATACTCAGTTCTACCAATCCCTAGACCCTCCTCCGATACATTATTATCAAGCAATTCTGAATCTTCCTCAGAAGTAAAAGAAGTCCCATTCACTCCCTTACCCAACAACAAAACTACATGGTTTCTCTCCTTCCTTTCATCTTCCCTATTAATCCCAACTCTACCAATCACATTACCACCCACATTATCTTTTACCAAACCATGATCACCGTAGGCATTTTCTAAAGTTGAACTATTTATATAATAGCCATTATTCACTACTATATACATTTTTACAGGTGAGAAAATCGAACCATAAAATGCATATCGAAAACCAGACAAATACACAAGAATCGAAATTGCAATTATAACAATAAGAGCATACATGACTCTCAAATTTAAAAAACAACTTAATTTCCCAACTTTATCCCTGATCCCCATCTTTCAGTTTAAGCTTGAATTTAAAAATGGACAACCATTTTGGGATATAGGAAGTGTATTGTTATCCCTCACTATCTGTACAACAATTATACAAATCAATTTACTTGGGCAGGTTAACTTGCAAGAAAGAATAACTACAGAATATATTCACCAACAAATATTGTATAAAGTTTGGAACTTTATCAACTTTTGAATATATATGCATAGAATGAGAGAGTGCAAACTACTTGAAATAGCAAAAACTCAAAAGTCAACCTTGAACTTCTGTCTGAGACTATGAGAGAAATAAGCAGCACTGTGTTAACCCAAGAGTTAGAAGCAACCTGGGTGCTGAACTCAACACAAAATGGTGAGCAGAAGATTGAGAGTACATCAAAACACTGATTGATGCAAGATAATAATTGTACTAGAGGGGTGGGGACTGGGGACTTTTTTTTTGAGTGGGGGACATTCTTGACGTAGTACTTTTTTATTTTAATTCCACCATTAATAAAAGGGTGAATGACATTAAGGTCCCTCAGTTTTTACCTTAATGTCAGATAGGTCCCTCAGTTTTTCCAATTACCACTTTAGGTCCCTGAGTTTTAACTTAATTGTCAGATAGGTCCTATAACATATGATCAAATATCATATTGGCTATAATGCCCTTATATTTATACTTCAATATTTTTAATTTATTTTTAGCTCAGGAAAATTATTGACTTTATTTGAGAAAATATTAAAATTTATAAAATAATAAAAAATCAATAAAATAAAATATCTTTCTTGAAAAAAATAAAACAACATTTTTTAAGTTAATTTAATATTTACTAAATGATTTAAGAAAGCTTCATAGATTAATAAATTTATTTATCACTTTAGGATTTCAATGTAACGTTCGATTGAATTTCCTCTTTGTGCCCTATTTAATGAGAAATATATCAAAAGAGTTTTTTATTTCAATACATTCATTATATTATTGTTTTATTCATTGATTAAAGATATAAAAGTAAAATATTATTCATTCTTAATCGACGTGCTCATCGTTACAATGACAACTAAAAACCCGAATTGATATTAAAAATAACCAAAATAATTTTTTTCAATTTTTTTCCCGAATTAAAATTATATATTTTATATCATTTATTAATCTAAATATTTTAGAAACGAAAGTAAATTGTTTAATGAGATAAAAATGATATGAAAATATTGAGGTGTAAATATAAGGGCATTATAGTCAATAAGATATTGAATTCATGTTAAAGGACCTGTTTGACAATTAAATTTAAACTTAAGGACCTTAAGTGGCAATTCCAAAAACTCAGGGACCTATCTGACATTTAAGTAAAAACTGGGGGACCTGAATGTCATTCACCCATTAATAAAATTAGTTGGTAGTGCCCGTCAATTGACGGGCGGGTGATCATTATCCATTTGGTCTAACTAATTATGCTTGTATCCCATATACGTAATTTGACAAACGAATGATACAATTTAACAACATAATTACAATTCAACATGTCATATTAACCAACGATAAAATATATAAACATGTAGTTTACTTTCATTTCTTAATCTCTCTTGTTTGTTTCTTTAAATTAATCTCATACATGAAAAGAAGAAGTCTCAACTTTAGGTTTCGAATCAAATTAAAAAAAGAATAAAATTACAAACAACGAGGTAATGGAATACAAACAAATGTTTTCTTTCTTTTTCACATTGAATGTTACTTGATAAAGTGAAATTAATAGGATAGAAGACCTTAAAAGGAGATCTTTTGGTACTTGGATCCTCACTTGTTGGAAATACTGAAAAGAGCCCTCATTGCTTTAACCTGCACTGACCAGATAGCAGTAGCTTCAAAATCATCTACATTATAAATATTGTTGAGGAGTTGAGGATAAGTAACACATGACGTTTCAAATTATGATATATGAAGTACATTCACTGGTGCTCGTTGTGGGACTTAACCCAACACCTTACAACACGAGCTGACGACAACCATGCACCACCTGTGTCCGTGGTCCCGAAGGCACGCCTCTCTTTCAAGAGTATTCCCGGCATGTCAAGCCGTGGTAAAGTGGACGATTGTTATTGGAGCAAGCCAATGAGAGAATATTTTGTAAGCATAGGTGATTGTTGGGGCCATTTGCCATATTAAAAAATTGATAATACTTCATTTCTCAAGGCTGCTCTATTGTAATTGATCACTTCATTTTCTTATATTAAGAGGTTGAAAAAGAGGAAATACTTCTGAACGAGAATCAAAAGCAATGAAGACAATTAGTAATTTGATATTCCCAAATACTTTATAGAAAATATTAATGATAAATACAGACTATATCCTTATTACATAATCTGTACTAGACTTTATTTGGCCCCTTCTGGAGATCAATCTCTACTGGTTCACAATATCTTTTCCAAAACCAATGTTCTTGGAAGAGCAAATATATCTCTTCTATTGGTACCTGCTTTGTCTCAGGCAAGAGGAAGTATACAAAGCAGCTCATGATCACGATCAAGGCCGCAAATAGCAGAAAGATACCGTATTTGAGGTGACATAGAGATACAAGGAAACATTGTGCGATGAGAGCTGTGAATATCATGTTAACACAAACAACCATACTTTGGCCAGCTGATCGTGTCTCGAGTGGGAAGAGCTCACTTGGAACTAGCCAACCAAGGGGACCCCATGACCTTCCATAGGCCAGAACGAAAATGCAGATTACTATGACTAGGAAAACACCTAGACCTTTTGACATCTCTTCACCTTTCCCGAATTTCAGAGCCAGTGTGATTGCCACAATTATCTGCATATCAAAAATTGTACATTAGTATGATTAGTTATCCTATACATTGCTACTCCCTTACTCGCTTGGAAGATGTAATGTGAGCTTACCAAGCAGCAGATCATTTCAGCACCAGCTTCCAAGAAGAAAGCTCTTCTTCCAAACTTGTCAACATATGCCATTGAGATGAATGTTGCCAAGACAAGTGCTCCACTGGTAATGGCAGACGAGAAGAGTGCTGCATTCGAGCCAAACCCGATACTCTGGAATATAACAGGTGCATAGAAAAGAATAGAGTTCATCCCTGTAAGTTGTTGGAATGCTGGGATGCCAAGGCCTCCAATAACCAAGGCAGGCCGATTTTTCTTCGATAAGAGGTTTCTAAATGGATGTTGGATTGCTTGAGCTGCACGACTTGCATCAATAAGATCAGCAAATTCAGCTTCCACATTTGTGGTACCCCTAACTTTCTCAAGGATTTTCCTTGCTTCATCTAATTTGCCCATTTCCACAAGACTGTTAGGAGTCTCGGGTAGGAAAAGCCCTCCAACAAACATCAAAGTAGCTGGAACTGTGGCAAGACCAAGAGACAGTCTCCAACCCCACGGATGAATCTTCTCGACCCCATAGTTCACAAAGTTGGCAACTAGAATCCCTAGGCACGTCGATAGTTGAAAGAGCTGATTAACGGCTCCTCTTACTTTTGCAGGGGCCATTTCTGAAAGATACAATGGAACTGCCTGTAAAAGGACATATTATGATCCAGAGTAAATATTTAGTACTGCAAATATGATGATGATATCATATTACAGGTAGAGAAAATGACTTACTTGATTGCCGAATCCAATACCAACACCGAGAAAACATCTACCAATAATCAACATCGCAATATTTTGGGCAAATGCATTAAAAAGAGCTCCAACAAAAAAGGCGAGCGCCCCACAAAGAATGCTCGCTCTCCTTCCCTTCCGTCTTGTTACATGTGAAGCTCCAAAAGTGGAGAGAAGAGCAGCAAAGTACAACGATGATGTAAATAGGGTGAGGATCTGATCATCATATTTACAGTAGTCTGTTTCTTTAAGGTTTTCTTGCTTGCGATTGTACACTTTAGGGAAGAACTCTTTCAAGAAGTCATCCATGGAAGTTACTCCTCCTGAAATCCATGAAACAATTTAGATTATTGCAAAAGGTAATCAGAAATGGCACATAAACCTATCTTACAGCATCAAATTAGCACAATATGACTAGAGTATTGAATAGATCACTAATAAATATAAATGCAGAAAATCAATCATCAAGCCTCATTTTATATATCATAAACCACCATTCTCTCACTGAATATGGTAAATCTTAGAGGGCAGTCTACACTCTCTATGATCTCCTGGATTGCTCGTTCTATTGTCAATTAATTTTAGGCCGGCTTATCATAATCATAATCTGACTCATAAGTGTTCAATTGAATAAACAATATAACTTTTATTTCTTGAATAGCACACAAGAAAATGAATTCTAACTGATTGTTCATCAGAAAGAAATCCTTTTGTTTATCAAAAAGGCTATCGAACAAATTAAAGCCTTGATTATTTTTGCTTCTTCTTATTGCTTCAACATCTATCTACAGTCATGTGTACTATCCGACCACCCTTTGGAGACACCGAGGCATGTTGATGTAATCTTTTACATGTACACGCAAAATAAGTAGTTCTCAGCCTATAATAAAATTATTCGACCTTCAAACAAAATCCATTTTTCAAGAATATGGTTCTCCCTTGATTTCGTCATGCAAGGCAATAAGAATGGATCCAGGTTATGCTCAATCCAACTATATACTATTCCAATAAAACATAATCATATTTCAAATTGAAAAAAAAAATTACAAAAAAAAAAATGAAACTGACCAGAAACACCAAGATCATATCCAAAGAGTGATCCACCGGAAGAGCCAATAATGCAGGCAAAAATAAAATACCATGTTATCTTGTACTCATACAGATGAGCTCTTTTTGGGTTTTTATCATCAGAAAATCCTCCTCCAGCCATTCTTGAATTCTTGAAACTGAAGTTTTGTTTATTTTGGTCTCCTCTGTTTTGTTAGAGTGTCTGAACATGAACAAAATGAAAAGAAAATTGTTGGCAAATGTGAAATGTGGATAATTCATACAAAGTGTGTGCTTAGTTTTATAGTTTGAGCCTATCAGGTCTCTACGTTATATTAGATGAGTAAGGCAAAACACTGATTACTAATTTATCGGAGATTTTATAGTAGCTATAATAATTATACCACCATAATAAGAAAATACTCTCCATTTTTGACTTTCCATGCTTTACTATTATAAAAGGATAAAACTTTCGTCGCAACGGTCCATGCACACCCCTTTACACGAAAAAGATAAATTGCGATATGAATCTACTATTTAGAGTAATTTTTTCCTTTGGCCCTTTCAATTATTGTTATATTTTCAAATAGCTCTATGATATTATTATATTTTCAAATAATCCCTTATTATAACTATTGACATATTATCAAGAAATATCAGGGGATGGGGTAAAGAATTAAGGGTAAAGTTGAAGATGATAGTCGTAATGTTGTATTTAAAATGCCTTTTAATAATGTATTAATAATATTATCATGAATTATCTAAAAAAATAATAATATAAGAATTATTTGGAAAGATAGTCATAATTAAAGATTAGTCTAATACTTTATATTCAGACTTTAATGCGGGATAGTTATTAAGACAGCAACATAAATTGGAAATTAATAATTGTTCACCAATCGGTCAACGAAGATGACATGTATATACTAAATTTTTCCAACGGCAGCAGCCAAGTTGACATCTTTTAGTAATTTATTTTTTTATTCTGTATAGTTTTGTCGCCACATTTAGTTTCCCAGTGGACTAGTGGAGGTGTGTTTTGGATTATTGGATAAGATATTAAATATACTCCGTATTTAATTCACAGTATTACCTACTATTATTATATGATTGGTTTGTTTGGATTAATGTGAATGCAGATAAATTTAACTAAAAGTTTAAGTTTTCTCTTTGAAATCCATTTTTTATACCCCACTAGCTCAATTGATTAATCAACAATCATTTGGATTCACTCATTTTTATTAGCTCTTAAATTGATTTACGTTTATTACACAAATAGATCATTCTAATATAATTTTGTATACTTTCGAGTAGTATGTATACTTTTGGTCATTCACATGTTTTTTTTGTACAACTCTTCGGTTTGAAATTTTTAACATTTTGGTAAGGGTAATTTAGTCATTCTGCCAAAAAATTTAACTCCATTACACTCTACACTTCCATGACAAATTATAAGAGAATGACTAAAATACTCTTACCAAAATGTTAATTTTTTTGAAAAATCAAGACTTGTACCGAAAAAACCGTATTAGTAAACCTAAGTATACATAATACCCAACATGAATGATCGAAAGTATACAAAATCATTTGCTCATTAAATAGTATCAAAATAATTTTTTAATATATTCACCTGAATTCACTTATTTACCCTCGCCTAAACTAATTTTAATTATTATTCTCATTTAAATTCAGCTCAATCGTAACACAATATATATCTTATTCCCGCCAATTGAAGTTTTAAAAGGTTGGACATTAGAATCATAAAATTTCACTATAATCAATGATGTTCAAGCAACATATGATAGTTTTTTTTTTCAAAATCCACCCATCACCCCTTACAATGAGAATCGAACCCAGGACCTCTAAATCACTGGAAGACCTCCTAACTACTAAGTCATTCGACGTACTCCAAGCGATATATGATAATTAGTTGATCAATTAATGGAAAAAGGCATAATCATGGCCCTATAAGCATATACATAATTGAGATTGGTGGCATAAACATTTATTTAAGTAATTTAAGCATCTTACTTAAATAAATTATCAACCATTAAATTATTAATTTTAAGGCAAAAGACATCAATTATCACTTATGTTTCACTCTTTTCATCATTCACTCACTCATGTTTCATATGGTTCCATTGACTCACTCATCTTCCAAAACGATTCCAATTGGTTAGACAACTATTTCGATCTCTCGTTACTATTTTAATAGCAAACTTCTCATTTCACATATAATTTCCTTAGTTTAAAAATGCAAATGATTGTTTTGTCCCTTTTTAAACCTTCATTAACTACTACACTTACAAATAGGGGTATAATTATAATTTGACTCCTTTTTTATTTAAAATAAAATAAATTGTATCTTATTTAAAATCGTGTCATAAGAAAAATACATAATCCTAAAAAAATCAATACACTAAATGTATTTTATCTCTAATTGATTTGACTCACAATTATTAATTTATTATAGGAGAAGGGTCCCGAGATTTATGCATATCTCGACATGCGTTCGTCGATTATAGCTCATTCAATACCCTGGCATATATGGGCCGCAGATCCATAACACCTGGTGGGCCAGCCTATTCTCGAATATGGGCTTACATCAAATAATACCCACATGTTGGTTCCTATTATTTATTAACAAGGGATTCTTCAAGAAGTGAAAAGGACAAGGCACTTCCCAACTAAGAAGCAAAGTTTCCGGTGATAGTACTTAGTGTATGCGAGCTCTAAGATTACATCTTTGGCGAGATGGATAAAAGAAGAAAATATTAGACTATAAATCAATATGCATGTCGACTCATATCTCTTAATTTATATAAGAAGCTCATATAATACAAATGAATTGTGTATGTACCAGGAACCAGATTTGAACTGGTGACGCGAGGATTTTCAATCCTCTGCTCCACCAATTAAGCTATTTCTCGGATGAATCGGGAAAAGTTTCACTACAAACTTGGCTTCGAAAGAATGTCATTTCACAGAACATATGATTCACTTTCTTTCTGAGAAACTTCCATATATTAATGCCCACAAGAGGGATTTTGTTATTAAAAAAAGGAGAAAAACCAATTTTAACTCGAAAGTACACATCACCGGGGAAAAAGTGTTAATAAATGATAAATTTATACCGTTCATTATTTCGGAATCATGTTATTTTTTCATATCAATTTTGATAAACTTCTTTTCACATGACCAATTGCTTCTTTGCTAGGTTGAGATCAGAAGTCATTTGATCAAAATGAATAATATAGGAGTTTTGATTTTTACCTTTCAATTTACTCTATAAAAATCTATAAAAAGTGATAAAGTAAAGCGTGGTTATGAATTTTAGAGTATAAAAATCAAAGACTAATATAGCAGTGAGGTCTTCAAATGAAGCTGGATAATATGATAGAGGTAGAAATTGTTAAGGTGCACACCCACATCGGATATCGATGTCCATCCTGATTAATATATAAGATCTTGAGCTATTCCCCCTATTGCCTGATAAGATACTATGTGGTTCCACTCTAAAACCAATTGGCAATAGAGGAAGTAGCAACTCTTAACAGAAATGGGCGCCCCACAAACGATCTACGCTTATACTAAACTTTGATTACTTCTATAACCCTTTGTGATTCTTGGATCAAATCTGGTAACGATATATTATTATGATGATGATCATTGGAACCCAACATAAAATCGATGCAATACAATAGTACAAGGCCAGTGGCCAAGTTTATGGTATTAGTATGGACTATGGGAGTAGTATAACAGAAGAAGTACGAGAAAGAAAAAAAAAGAATTAATATCAAAATTTCAACATTTAGTGATGAATCTTTCAATAACTCCAACCTAATCTATATCATATTACATGTTACAAAGATTATGCCGACATCAATCAAGAGGGAACCTCCCCATAACGAAGTTCCTTACAGACTTCAAATCTACAAATTGCAGTTAATGCTCTTCAACTCTTGTATGTCGACGTCCTACTGAATTGCAGAAAAGATGGGTCGAGCCAAATCCTTCATGACTATCCTATCTGCAAGAAAGAGGACTCGTACATTCAATGGTTTGATAAACCATGTTTTCCTACCAATGAGGTGGGGATATTCCGGGGGCTCATCATTTGAGATCTAGCGAGGAGAAAAAACTGCCAATCCATTTTTCAGATATATTATCATCAAAATTCAAAAGCATAGCAATGACCATTACTCATCTATTGGCATCTGATACCATAATATGCTAGAATATTACGAGTAGATACAATAAGCAGTTCAATAGAGGATACCAGCAGTTCGGAGTTCAGACGTACCTATTTATCATTCACATAGTCTAGTAGAAGCTTATCAAGCTCAAAATGGCGGCATATGATTTTCTGCAAAAATAGTGCACACGCTAGAATCATGATGTAATTTAAACATCAAAGCAACAAAAGTGCAAGCCCGATTTTGTTAACAATACTGGTGTGTGACATCTATGATATTGTCAGACCATACATGTAAACATAAAAAAATAACTCTATGTATTACATGGGGCATGCCACATGAAATTCAGCATCCAACCATCCATGTATCGAACATATTATAAAACTGTGGTAAGGAATAAACTAGTTTGTACGATAGGTCAAATTTTCGTGGATTTTTTAATATACACGAAGCACAAGTTGACAAGGACATTAAAACTACCTAACTTCAAAATCAGAAAGCATGCACTAAGTGGGCGGTTTTCACTAGAGGTTGCATAACTTGGAATGTGCACCATCAATATGTTTCAATGCACATTGTAAGGTGCACCATTAATTAGTAAAAGTACCTTTGTCATGGGGGGACTAAAAGATGTCCTCTCAATATTCTGTTCAGGATATCGTTTGGCTTCCATTCCTCTCTCATACAGGATATATGTTGGAAGCTGGCTCAGGCTAGCTACATCAGTTTTCAATGAAATTTGTTAGCAGATAAGACTACAACTTTCCTCGAGTAATTTCAAAAAGTCGGAACAAATTTCATATGGAACTTAATGAGGCTACATGAGCAAGAAATTTATTACTCACCAAGAGAAATACCGAACTTCTCTGCTGCATTGGGGAAGAGTCCAAGATCAACTGTTCCAAAAGATAAAAGTTTGTTCGAATATCTGTTTGGGGGAGCATCAGTAATGAGAAATCTATGTTTTAAGTATGATTAGGAAAAGACAAACATGAAAGTAAAGCAAACAAATATGGACTACACAGGCTATAGTTTGATTGACATGTCTAGGACCAGCACTTACGTTATTGAGAGCTCAGGGAAAAATGAACTGGTGCATATGCATTCTGGCATAGACAAAGCACGGAACTCAACCTGCACAAATAACTATTACTGAAACAGAGATGGCAAAAACTAGGCATAATGAGAAGGCAAGAGTGCCGTATTATTCCAAAAAGTCATCAGAAATTATAGGCATGTTACTGAAAGCTAAGCTGCATCAACATACAGCTCACTTATCGGCCTGACAACGTGCACATGGAAGCTTAAACATATGAAGTCACCCACAACTACAAGCTATGAAGCTAAACGTAATTTGAAACTTATACGAATCTACAAACACCTGCAATGTCAGTGTGCTATTATTAAATAACATAAGCTATATACAACATACAAACAAGGTCTTATATAAGTTTGGTTAGGTTCTAGTACCAAATACAAACAACAAAAACGTATGCGCGTAGGTGTAAAGCTCTCTAGGAAACCCCTAGTACCACTGATTTTACATTCGAATGATGGCTGTAAGAATTTAGTTTAAATAGAAGAAGAGCAAAAAATAGTTGGGCTACATGTTCCAACAGTGATAAAGTTGAGTTGCACAAATATGGCACAAGTTAAACACCAACCAGCCAAAATTTTGACGTGCTCCCTTCAGTTAGTAAACTCTCCAACTGCAACGGAGTTAATTGGCTTGAGGTACCTAGAAACGTTTAAGAGAAAGTGAGTGGATACTGAAATACGGAGTAATTTTGTATAACTAGAGCTGGCTGGCTGCAACAAACAACAAAGGAAAAATGATATTCACATCACTTCATATCATACCTTGCTTATTGTAAGGAGGTTGCTGCACTAGAATATATATGGCTGAAAAGAAGAGAACAGAGTAGATTGCATTAGCAACAAAGTCTTATGTGTCATCTTACTCCAGAAAACATGTATCACGTAATTAATTATTCAATTCATTCCTACTGGAAGATTGAACAATGGTTACATCTTATCAGATTTATCTCAAAATATAACAACGATACTACCTTAGTCCTATTTGAATTACCTAATTTATGTTTTTTCAGTCAAGCATCTTTATCTGACCTTAGAAGTTCATATAAGTTTTCAGTAAACTAGTAGTTCCATGTATAAATATGTACAACAACATTGGAAAAAATTTAACAATGTTAACTAGTGCAGCGACAATATTTAATCAAACATTATATTTGTTGGGCAACAAGTCCAACAACTGATTCAAATGAAATCGATGGAAGAAACTATGTTAGGACGATATGAGTGCCACAAGACTAACAGAATAGCCCATTAGACATAAGGAAGGAACCCACTCAATTTTAGCTGTTTTATTCCATCATAATCGTACATCTTGAATGAGCGTAGCACATACCCAGAAATGCCAATGCATACCACAGAGCCAAGTGATAGTCCAAAATTAAAGCGACAGCAGCTAAGAAAACCTGACAATAAAAACAGTTTAAATCTCACATAAAGCAGTCACTTTCCTGAATCTAAATAAGGAGGATATTCTATTCGATAGGCTTCCTATGAAGACAAGCTAGCTACATCTAAAGAAAAACAGTTTAAATCTCACATAAAGCAGTCACTTTCCTATGGATCTGCTGGAGGATACATTTATAAATAGTTCAAACGAATTGCAGTAGGGAACATTTCCACTCTTTGTACATGTATCTTTGTAGTAAGTTCGACTCCTCTTGCAGAAGTTGCTGGTACCGAGCACTATATATTCTAGTAAAAATAAGAAAATTATTCCCAAGTCCCAAAGTTAGGAGTTAAGGTTCAAAACAGGGGACTGCCACGCTTACATATACATGTTGTGTTAAATGCGTATGCAGAATTTCAAGTTGCAACAGAATGACAGCATATTTTCAATAAATCCACATGTATGAGGGGGTTGACTGTTACCTTTGCATAGAAAAGAAAGTCTGCAGTAAAAGCCTCCCACGTCTCAGACTTAACTAACTGCCAATCATAAAATCATGTATCAAAATCATTTGCTATTATACTCTATATCGACAAGTAAAACCTCTATGTATCAATAGTTTATAGTTCAGGAGCAAATGACAAACAATCAGTAGTTTCTTTAACAATTTTCAACTTACAAAAATGGCAACTTTAAAGCAATATACACTTTAATATCCCAACTCAGAAGACGCACCCAACAAACATACCAAGAAGAAAAAGACTCGTTTTGCAAAAATCAGTTCAGACACAGCTAAAACACCCATTTATCAGAAGTTCAGAGTTCAGAGTTCAGTCGCAAATGATTAGCAATTAGTAGAATCTCTGACAATCTTCAACTAATAATAATTGCAACTTTAAATCTATGTTAATACTCTGATATTCGAACTCAGAAGAAACACTAAATAAACACATCGAAAAGAACACATTTTGCACAAAGAAGTCCTACCAGTTATCAAAAATCACAACTTTGATAATCACTTACAACACCAATAGCCCAAATAAAGGTAAAAATACCTCAATTGCAGATAATACAGTAAATCAATCATTAACCACAAAATTTACATGATCCACAAAATCAACAATGCCCACCTTTGGCAATCCAAAAACATCAACAGTAGATCACAAAGAACACATTTTTATAATACCAAGATCCGCAGAGAAGTAAAAGAATAAATAAATTGCAGGGAATACAGTAAATCAATTATTAACCTCAAAAGAACTAAATTTTCCACTAAATCAACAACGTTAACCTTTGGCAATCACAAACACGTCGACATTGAATCACAAATAACACATTTTTATAATACTAAGATCTAAAATGCAGTAAAGTGCAATCACAAAAGCATCATCACATAACCACAAATAACACATTCTCATAATACAAAGATCCAAAAAACAGTATAAAAATACCTTAATTGCAGCCAATACTAAGAAAGTAAGAATTGCTTGAATTTCCTGCAAACATTATTCATACAAAACCAATCAATAAAGCAAGAAAAAAACATACACTACAATTTTCAATAAAAAAGTGAACATACGCGATGAAGAAGAAGGGATGATCGAGAAGGAGCAAGAACATGTGAAGCAGAAAATCGGATTGGAATATAGGAAAAGAACAGCAACACATGCACTAGGTAGAATGGTTCCGACACGATTTGATTCAACATGTTTGGGTACTTCTCTTGCTTATGTGGTTGTTCAGTTTGGGTATTTATTGTAATGATAGATTGAAGAAGTGTTGGCTTGGAAGTTTGAACTAAGGGGTCGAGTACATTGTTTGACACTATACACCCAGTGCTTTTGAGGACTGGAAATTACTACTTTACCCCTATTTCATAGGTACTTAACTACTACACTTACAAATAGATGGCATAATGTAACCATGTTAATAGCAACTTTGCTCGAGTATGTTATTCTACATCTCATCTAATGATCTAACCATGTTAGTACACGTACATTGTCATATTTGATTTGGTGCAAAACAAATTTGGAATTGGATAAATTATTAGATCATACAAGAGACAAATCCGATCGATCTGACCTTTTAGGTGAAGTGAAAAAGGAAATATTTTGAAGTAATACAACATTAGAACTTCAACTTGGGTTTGAAGTAAAATTAGTATATAATTCTACTAGGAAAGAAGTTGATTTTTTTTTTCTACAAGTTAGCAATGAGAATTACAACTAACGAACTAAGGAATAGTGAAACAGAATAGTATTACACATAACGAATACATAAATTCATATTTAAGATAACGGTTAGAATATACTCCAAGAATTCAAATATAATCCTCTCAGAAAGAGTGGGATTCGAAACGTCCAAGTTCAAGTCAAATAAATAGGCTATATAGTCATTCTTGTTATGAATATGGATGTCAATATGTATGAGTAGTATTTTTCTTTAAAGGCTCATTAGTGTTCTTTGACCTCTTGTATATTAGCATATGTTAGGCTAATGATCTGACAGGTTCGAAAAGGATGGCATTCCTGGCAGTTATTGATTGACAACTTACGTATTCTGGCGATTCCTATACGCACTGATCTGACCGGGTTCGAAAAGAATGGCGTTCCTGGCAATTACTGACGCGTTATCTGGCGAATCCGACACGCACTCATCACGGATCCGACTTGATCCAATTTTATGTTTTCTTTTGTACTACTTATTATTGTTGTATTGCAAACTCATGGAAATTATATAAAATTACCATGAGTTTGAGGGAGGGTGAGGCTAATGAGAGACGAGCCCACAAGCCCGCATAATAAACTAGGGTTATGGTTATATTCACCTATAAATATAGGTGATCTCGATATTGTTTGAACAACAACAATTATTCTCAATAAAATATATCTTCTTATATATTTCTACAGCATAGGTTTATAAATAGTTATTATTCATGTTTTTTGATACACTTTCAAGTAAGCAATAAAATATATCTCCTTCTATCTTTTTGACACTTTTTATAGTATTATATTCATAACAATTCCTAAAAAAGATCATATTATTAAATATAGGTAATGAGACTACTCCAGTAACTAATGGAGTATATAGAAAGACTAAAATCAAAATCTATTTTTAATGATTTAAATGAAGAAACGATCCAAAAAAGCTGTTAGGCATAGCCCGATAGCCGCATAGGGCGATCCACCACCTATAGGCTATAGCCTATAGACTATACACTATAGTCACTTGCTGAACCAACCAGGCCCAAAGGGAACTTGAGTATGTAATGTGGGCCAGATAAAGTTTCGAATTTACATGCAGCTCATCAAGCTAGAGTGCTAGACTACTTATAAATTACACGAGTTAATTATCAATTTAATTTTAGTGTAACCAAATTACAATTTAATTTTTAATAATTCAATTATTGCACATTGATTATAAATAATGGCACAGATGTTACACAATTTTTCTATTAATTGACAAATGTTGCATTATGTTCGAATTGGTGCAAGTTAGTCTTTTGGTGCAATTTTGGAGTAAATGCATGAGCTAAATGTCTTTAATTCTAAATTATAGTAAGATAAATTGTAGTTTAGTATTACATAATTACATTGTCACATTACTGATTAAGTCCTAGAAATGACATAAATTTCAAAGTTGAGAAATGTTGTAGTGTAGTCCTCTAAACAAATTGAAACGAATGTACATACAACATTATCATTTAATAAGGATTGTTTTATGATAATGTAATAATTTGAGATCAAAATATAATTTAATCACACTAAGTAGGTAATGAATTATTGTTGATTAATATAATTCTTTTACGGGGAGGAAGTCATTACAATGGTCTACACTGGATGATAGTGGGATTTTATGTTTTAGACAAAGATTTCAGAGGCTTTGATTTGAAATGTCATTGTTTGTATTACACTATTAGAGTGTCACTAATGTTACTCAAAACAGTAGACATAATTTAATAAATTATACTCTTTCTATTTTAATTTTTTTGATTGTTTAGAATACATTTTTTTTTATATAATATTTGATTCTTTATAGAATCTAATATACTTTTATATTCATGTTTTTTTACCCTTACATGATAATTTACTTTTCATTTTGATAGTAATATGTAGAGTATAATAGTAAATTTTGTTAACCAATTAATAAAATACTTTTTGATTAAACAATTAAATTATTTAAAACAGATGGAATATTATACTATAATAAATAATGTATGAATTATAAAAAGATCAGATGGAGTATTATACTACAATAAATAATGTATGAATTATGAAAAAAGACAAACCTTTTTAACTCTAGCACATTTACATGAGACAGTCTTGTATTTATGGCCACAAATATGATATGGGATACTTTAATTTGTAGATGGTCCCAACCAGCTTTTTAACAATTATGATATGAAACAGAAATTCAATGTAGCATGGGGTTCCTTTCACTTTGCTGCCCATTTTTGTACCATTCTACGCAATCAATGACGTGAATTACTAAATATGCTATTATGACAATGACTTGTGTATGTTAATTTATGGTTGCTAAAATAGACAAGTGTTTATTTGGTTTTAGAGTTACATTTTGGTTTCAGATGATTATATTTTTATAATTAATTTTTGAAATTGGTTCAAGCGTTATAATATAGTCTCTAATAATAATGATTGACATCAGTCCTTAATTTTTTTAGAATCATACTGCAACAAAAAATGGTTGACATGAGTCCTTAATTTTTTTAGAATCGTGCTGCAACATTTTTTACTTTCAAGAATTATATTACAATATTTAGATCATTTTTAGGGACTAATTTGTAATATTATGATCATGTGAAACTAAAATATAACTACATCTCACTATTTGGTCCACATCTATACTTACCTCGTTACTAAAATATCTTCAAAAATGTCTTTGACCCAAACATTAATTTTCATGGGGGGAAATCGAAGTTAATTGTTAATTATTGTTAGGCTAATGGGCAACCCTAGCCCATAAGCCCGTAGAATACATTAGGGTTAAGTTATATTCACCTATAAATATAGATGATCTCTGTAGGGTTGCCCATTAGCCTAACAATTATTGAAACATATTTTTGACAACAAATCGTAGAGTTGTATACTTGAACCCAATCATTTTTCAATTTGTTCACTCTGGTTTAGCAAAAATCGCATGCGGCTGCAAGATGATTGCTACAATTTATTTTCCAGCAAATTGTTATAGATTAAGGTTATCATTTGATTCTCAAAAGTTTAGAAGATGGGTTGAAGAATTACTTTTATGCCCTTTAGTTATATAAAATTTAAGAATTGTTTAGTTACATTATTATCAACTACTCTAGAGTCGCATACATCATTTGTTAATTATGTTAATTGACTGGTCACTTAAAAAATTAAATTTCCACAAATTAATTTTTTTTCGATAAATCAAAATCACATTGATGAATTAGTTTTTCAAAATTTAACTATGATAATATAATGAGAACAATAGTCTCATCACGAAGAATTTTTGTTGCTTAAGTTACTTACTAGTTACTACATTAGTTATGTTTAATAAATGAACACACTTTATTACTTATTAATTAATGACCATAACATTTATACACTTAATCATATGAAAGTTTATCGATGGCGATAGTTTAAACTATTATACTGCTTAGGTCTATGAAAGAAATAAAGAAAGTTACTGCCATTTTAACAAAAGCAATACATATATATACATCCCCAACCTGGTAACCTATTTAAATTCAGTAAAACTTAATTAAAAATAATATTGTTTCTACCATTTCTTGTATAAATTAAAATAAAAAGAATTGTTATATACTCGTATATAAGAACGAAATAGATACATATCAAGAGAATAACGTCATAATTTATTTCTAATACTATTCAATAATAAGTATGATTAAAGAAATTATCTATCATATGATTAAACAATATAATGACATAATTTTATCAATTGAAAAATCGAAATCGGCAGGTAGCTCTGATCGATGTATACAAGCTAACATTGAGCTGATCTTTGCAAGACATCATTTATAGGACTAAATAGGGAGAAAAATGGTGTACGAGAAAACACGTGGCAGAAGAAGATGGTGCCGACAGTCGCTATCGAATTTCTGATGACCTGTCCCATAAATAATCCAAAATAAGGAATATTAATGTCGTCTAGCTGTGATTACTAATTAGGGTTTTAGTCTCCACATACTAAAAGGTACTGTACTTCTTTTACTTTTAAATAATTGACACATTCTAATTTTTCATGGTTAATAAAATATGATTTAAAATGTAAATATATGCAAAAAATTATAATAAATTGATATTTCAAAAATATATATTGAGATAAATCTAACAAGATCTCATATAGTACATATGACTATATTATTTCATAGTTTAGTGAGAATTCATGGCCAATTTTTAAAGTGTGACAAACAAAAACTAAAATATGCCAATCATTTAGGGATTGAGAGAGTAATTATTACTACTCCTATCATATCAAACAATTACATCTAATTTTTAACACACCTTATATTTAGATTAATTTATGTAATTGACTTCCACTTTCAAGGATAAAAGTTTAACGACTCCATCAGTATTTGAAATAAGTAAGGTTTATTTAACACTAACATGACATTTTACGAAAGGACCAATATAACACAAACTAACAACTCTTACAATATTTTAGTAAAATATTATTTTCAGGAGATTAAAATCTACAATGTCTGAGTCTCCCAAACCTAGGACAATGTTGATGAATACATGACTACTGCATATCAGTCTAAAAACAACATAATATTCCCCAAATCATAATGTCTAACAAGGATAGCCTGGAACACAAAAATCATAAAAATGACAATGAGATGTGATTAGAAACCTCGCTAATAACAAATTAACATTTTAGTATGGGATTTCACATCTCAAGACCCTCAGTTTCTCATCACCATAATCCCCGACAACGACACGAGACCAAGCAGCCATCCTCCTTCCTTGCTTTTCCTTCAGACCAAGTAAGAGTTTTTTTTTTTTATACTATAATTTATGCATTCCGATTAAAGTATTAGTATTATTTGTTACATCGAAATTTGTGTAGTTGACTCTAAGGTTAGTAGTGTCATCTCTAGCACCTATCATCCCACAGTAGTAAATACTATAGTAATGGGATCATCCAATAGAATAAAGAAACATATAATAGAGGTTGGAATCTTTAAATCTGTCTCCAAAATATGTGTAAATGGTACCTTGATTGCATCCACTAAATGCGAAGTTTGCTTAAATCATTCATGATATTGACTAAAAATATGTATTTTGCTCCCTCTTTGAACAGAGATATTAAATTTGATGGAAAACGAGATTGTAACACAATTTTGAAGTTAATCGATGGAATGGTCCCACTAAGTGCGAGCCTGGTACAGTTTGGTCCTCGAAAATGACACTGTTGCGGAGATGGTCCTTGGAAGTATGTATAATGGTGCATTTTGGTCACTGATCTGTTAACATTGACGGTTTTCGACGTGCAAAGTGAAGTTTTGGGACAAAAATGAAACTTTTGGAAAGTTGGTTACCATAATGTAATTGAGGGTGACAAAATGACTAAATTACCTCTTGATACATTTTTTTTTCTTTTTTCGATTGTTTTTTTTCAAATTTTTTTGATTTTCTTTTTTAAATTTTTTTTCGATAGTTTTTTCTAATAAAAAAAGGTTCGATTTTGGTAGTTGTTTCACCAAAAAGTTTCAATTTTTGGCAAAAATATTTGAAATGAAAAAGGTTTCGTTTTCCTAGTTTTTTTTGGCAAACAACTATCAAAATAAAAAATCGAACGTTTTTGTCAAAACCGAAACTTTCATCTAGAACAACTACCAACATCGAACTCTTTTTAATTGGGAAAAAAAATAAAAAAATAAATCAATTAAGGTAACCAACATCTCAAAAGTTTCATTTTAAGGTACACACTTATGGAAAATATATATACATCATTGTCATTTACAAAAATCAAAATACAATAATCACACGCTTACTAAAATCAATTCAACAATTATTTCATTATTCTAACAATGTAGTCGACAACTTCACCCGGCCAGATATATAGTTGTTATGTTGCCTTCTCAAAACAGGGCCGTCGTTAACAAATATGTTCGTATAGTGAGCAAATTGCTGAAACAATCCCCGAAAGTGGGTTCAAGTTGCCTTTTGGTCCCCTAAAGTACAAAAGTTGCAAATTAGTCCACGATATTGGTCAACGGTTGCAGATTGATCCAAAATTTAACGGTGTTGTTACATGTTAACGGCCCACGCGCCTCGAGAGTTACATGTGTTGTTAATAAGTTAGAACGGTAATAATAAAATTAGCTTAGGAGTGAACTACAATCTCCATTGGGGCGTTAAAAATTAACACCTTAACTAAATTTTGAACAAATCTGCAAGCATTAGCCAATATCGTAGACTAAGTTGCAACTTTTATACTTTCGAGAACCAAAAGGCAACCTAAACCCACTTTTAAAGACCATTTCAACAATTTACTCCTCCTATAGTGGTATAGTGGTATATGTACAAGGGCAAATAATGTTTGAATTTTGTCATAATATGATGAAATCTTTAAATCAACATTTCTTTGTTTTGTATTACCAATTTAGACCGTCTTTAAGTTTTATCTTAATTTTCACTAAGTTTATCAACATTGAATTATCTTACTGAAACAATCATATCCTTTTACAAAAATGATCCCTTTAATTTTGAAATTGTTTAGATTTTAAGAGATAATTGGCGAAATATTTTCAGTAATTGGATTATTTGTGCACTTTAATTCCAGTAAGTGGTATCAATACACAAATAATTCATGTAAATATGTAGCGGGTGCAGAAATATTGATCCTAAATTAATAGTTTCATTAATCGTTGATAAAAAAAAATTAAGTTTATTTTGGGACTAAAATTACTAATTCAAAGAACCTTTTAGAACAAGAACATAACTTCAATCCCAAAGTGTAATATTTAAGGTAGCTTCAATAGGGCAGAGGAGATCGAGGAAGGTAGGAAGATGGCACAAGATTCAAAAACTTATTATTTGTCTCAAATATTTATTAAATTTATAGAAATTTTCCAGAAGTAAGTTATAATCATTAATTTAGGGACCATTCCTGCATCGCTACACACTTATATCGACGATTTGCTCATCGGTGCCACTTACGAGGAACAAAATGTAACATCAATTCACTCACGGGAACATTTATATTGTTTTTGGGGACCTAATTTATTTTTACCTAAGAAAAACTATTCCCACTAATTCACGTTCATCCTCCCTAATTTTCCTTAAATTTTTTCCCGAAATTCTAGGAGAATGGAGGAAAATAATATATTTAGTTATATTTTTCTTGATTCTCCTCGCTCACAATTATGATACCAACAACAATAAAACTTATTCTCCATAATTACGTACCTCTTCTTTTCTCTTAAAATAATTTTAAAACATTCTCATTCTCTTGATACATACCCAATCCAAACGCATCATAAATCTTCAATCTTAATTGACGTTGTTTTGATTAATTGACATAGTTAAGTTTCTCAAGTCTTTAATGGAACCTAATCAGCATATGTACTCAATCTAATTTTACCAATCAACTACTTCAGGTTGGTCAAGGCTTGTTGGGTAAAATAGATGAGATTTTATTGGTAAACTATATCCTAATTGGTCCATTTAGCAACTGTGTTAGATTTATATTATCCAGATCATATATCCGGATCCAACCAATCGGGTCTTAACTGCTGCAATAATGTAAATATGTTCAATTTTAGAAAAGACTTTAAAACAAAAATTCGATCTTTATCAGTTTAAACGATAAAAATTATAAATAACGATTACAATAATTTATCATCTTTTCAATAAGGGTGGAGCGAGGCATGAGCCAACAATATTATAGACGGTCTCATCTTCTCTGTGATTGCAAATTTGTAATAATCAACTGAAAATCAATAAGTTGGGGGTAAAATTTCATTTGCGTGTTTGATGAAATCTGCAGAGACAAGACTTGTTGAAACCTTTCGATGAAGATATTTTCTTTTTGTAAATTAGGGATGAGGTGAGATTCGAACCTAGGACCTTCCGGTCACTAACGAGAGTCTTTTCCACTAGGCTATTCGGTTACTCTCGATAAAGATATTTTTGTATGTATAATTTTCAAATCTTCAAATTGCTTTTACTTGTCAATATTCTCTCTATATATGGACAATTAAAACTACACAACATACACTTATTTGTCAACATAATTTACATAGTGTTTCTTATTAAGAAAATATTTTGAAATCAATGTTGGATGATTTTATTAGTTAATCTTTATTAAAAGATCAATGAATTGTATTTGTTCCATGATCATTACATTATGCATGTTTGATAGTGACCAAGCTAACCTTAATGTCATATGAAATATAAGATGAAACAACTTCACTACAATCAAGCTGGGGAGAATAATAATGTAGGTTTAGACATCGAATTTAGCAAGAACTGAACATTATGGTTATTTATATACCTTTGTTAAAACAAAAAATACTGAAAATGAAATAACATACATACAAGGTCTGAAAATACAGTAGCACATACACATTCAAGCAATCTGAAAAAAACAAAGTACAATAATAAAATCAGCATTAGCTATGGATCCCATAAAAAACCATCCGAATAGCTGCTTGATGATATTCCATAAGCATCATTATTAGTATTAGCATTCATCCACCCATCATCAATTATCCGATCTAAGTAAACAAACTCATTGCACATCAGCTCAAATGCAGGATCTAAATAACTCATGTTCAATTTTGGTAGCTCAATTATCTCGCTTAATTCCGAAACACATGATTCCAAAGCCGTTACTGTCGATGTTGATGAAGATGGCGATAGTGATGAATTTGTAGATGGAGATAATAAAGACAAATGAGTCGAAGATGAGACTAGATTTGATGATAATGTATTACAATAATCGTCAAACTGGTCCATTGCAGCGGCCTTGGTGGCCGCTGCCTGTATATCTCGAGGACTGAGAGACACAGGTTGTGGGAGTAGTCCTGCAAGATGAGGGAAATTCAGTATCGCTGAATTTCCCTTTATGCTCAAAGCAGCAACGTCATGAGCCCGGGCTGCCATTTCCGGGCTCGGGAAAGTTCCAAGCCAAATACGGGATTTTTTCCTGGGCTCGCGAATTTCGGATACCCACTTTCCCCAAGTGCGCATTCTCACCCCACGGTACACAGGGTGGTGTTGTTTTCCGCTCTTATCATTACTCTCCCTGTCTATATAAATGTCGTCAGTTTTGGCTTTTGTTCGCTTTGTCTTCTTCTTCTCTGCAAATTCTGTTTCAGCAGTCTGTGAACCCTGAAATATCCCATAATTCATTTTTGAAGTATTAAACAGTAAAGATATTAATCAATAGTATAAAACATTGAGCAAGAAAGGGAGGGTAGAGGGGGGGGGGGGGGGGGGGTAGGAAAAGAGAAGATAAGGGAAATAATCTAGGGTGAGGAGGTGATGAGGTTGTTGTTTAAGAAATGAAAAGTATATAAGAAGAAAGTTTGTTGTTCCCAGTTATTGCCACAATGAGTCATAGCACACCTAATATAGAGGGAAGGACAAAGAGGTGGTCCATACAATTAATTCTCCATTGCCCCTATAGTTGTAGTATCTCAACCCATGCAAATTGTATTATTTAATTTTCGACATTTATTAATAGTTTAATACTCCCTCCATCCCCAAATGATTGTCACATTTTCATTTTTAGTGGTCAACAAAACACGATTTAAAACGCAAATATCTATTATTCTACATATGAAAAAGTTATAAAAAGTTGATATTTCAAAAATATATATGGAGACGAATCTAACAAGGTCTCACAAGGCTATATTATTTCTTATCATTTAATGAGAATTTATCATCAAATTTTGTTATGTTTGATCAACAAAAGTCAAAATGTGATGATCTTTTAGGGACGGAGGTAGTAATATATATAGTAAATACAATAATTTTGATTTCAATTATAATCATCGATCATACTGAAGTAGATTAGAACGATAGCTTCTGATATTCATAACTCATTTTATGAGAATTTTGATAGATTGATATTTTTTGTCATCAATTTTTAACTTGGATTACTTAAGATTTTTTTTGCGAAAAAGTAGCACCCTTTTTCAGTAAATTTATTATGCTCTGAAGGTGTATGCTTTCAGGATTATGGTGGTAGGGTTTAGAAAAGAGGAAAAAAATGAAAGAGAAGAGCAAGAAGATGACTTATCATAAAGGATAATATTTTAAATTTATTGAGGAAGATTACTACTCATTTATAAAAAGAAACAAAAAACTTAAATGTTCCAAATTAAAAATTTATACCAAAAGTGCCAATATGTCAAAACTCTCTCATTTTATCTCATGGACATTGATCAATTTCACACATTTCTAATTTCGGCTGTGAAAAACTTTTAAATTTACATGTAGTTTTAGAAATTTATAAGTTCGCTTTTACTATTAGTTATTACTTATTAATCAGTTACAAAGTTAAAACTTGCTAGCTAGTCTTTTAGAAATGAAGGGGACATTACTTGCCAAATATTATATAAATAGAAAATTATCGAAATAGTCTCATTAAGTAGTCGATCATCGAATTTTGATCCTTGTAAGTAATAACAATACGAAAATAGTTCCTGTGTATGCGTTTTATGTGCCACAATTGGTCCCTAGATTAACTCCTCCTTTAAATGTTAGCAACAGATAATTGAAGCCTATTTTAAGGATTATATACGCGCATGATAGATATTTACATAGACCATTTGTACTGATTTTGAAGAAGTCTAAAAATAAATATTTCTCTCAAACTTTTATCTTGCAAAAAGTTACACAAAAATAAATATATAGTCGCCAACATTTAGCGGAGGTATTAATTTAAGAACTATTTGCGCACACGTTAAATACTTACAGTAAAGGTGTGCATAGTGCGTGCCGTTCAGTTCGGTTTTGAGCCAAAATATAAAACCGAACTTCGGTTCTCTAGAAGGAAGAACCTAAACCGGTTAGGTTCTAATTATTCGGTTCCGATCTCGTCGGTTCCATTCTCAGTTTGCGCTATTTTTCGGGTCTATCATATTTTAGTTAATATGATCATTATTTTGTTGGCCAAGTTAAAGTTTAAATGAGATTGTTGCTTCCAAAGTTAAGTTTCAGTAATATATCTAATTCATGTAAGTTCAATGAACTTTTTTTAAAATTAATTATAACATATTGTAGACACATATTGTCTACTTAACTCTAAAAAATTAAGTTTTAATAATATATCATCATGTAAGTTCAATACTATTATGAGCTAAAAAAAGATTTAAATATCTTTTATCAAACTAGCTATACCAATAATGAAGACACTTCAATCCTCTCGACAATTATCGTCTACTGATATTTTTTTTAAGTTACGCATTAGTTTGGTTTTAATTGGTTCTCTTTTCGACCGAATTGATATCGGTTCGATTCCTTCAAAAGCCGAACCGAAATAGATTTGGTTACGATCGGTTCCAAAAAGTTCCATTATTTTCTGTTCGATTTCGGTTGAATCAATTTCGAATTGTATGCACAACCCTAATTTACTATTTACAAATCATTGCCGTTACAATTATCAAATTGCAACAATTACCCATTTATAAAAACTATTTCAATAATTACTTCAAATATAACTTACACAAAATATTCATGTGACACTTAAAAAGGATCCCAATAAATTAAAGTTAGACTATATATGTTCATATATATAGCAATACCAAATTAAATTAAAAATATATATGAAACATTACTAGACCCCACGTTCTGAGTTCTGACGCAATATTATTGTTAACTTTGTGATTGGTGGTATAGTCTCTATCATTTATTTGCTATATAAACGGCTTTTATTATTTCACTATCACTCTTTTGTTTATATACACTATGTTATGTTCCTACCAACATAAATAATGAAAAGTACTGCTCCTTTTGGACTTTTTTTCTCCTTATCGACTGTAAAATAATTGCAGAATTTATCGAAATGCTATATATATTGAGTATTATATTTTAAAAATAAATTGAAATAGAGAAAGATACGTTACCATAGAGCCCATGGGTTGGCCAATCGGTCGAGATCATATTCGGACCCAAGACTGATATTTTGATAGTGTAAACTGTAAAGTAAAAAAAAATTATCGAACAAGTAATATAATATTAGTTCAACAATAAATTATATTAGCGAAAATGTATTCTTTAACGATGAGTTGGCGAAAGATAAGGGACAATAATATCAATTACCGTTTTCTTTCTTCTCATTAAGTGGAATGACCCTGTTTCTTTACCCTTTTATCATTTTTCAATTTCTTTTCCACTAATCATAACAGACACAATTTTATATAGAATTTTTTAATTAAAAAATTTGGTGGTACATTTACACCACTTGATTACATGTAAGTCCGACCATGGTCGAAATCAGGCTCTAAATCATAGCAAACACTTGTTAAAATGCCAAAATCTTGATTATTATCTTATACCACTCATGTTTTGACTTTATGATGAAATTTTTGCCTTAATTTATTTACCGTCTTATGTGTTAACCTTGATGGAAACTATGATCTGTTATTCACACCGAAATAGTGAATTTTAGGAGTGAAATTATTATTTTGCCCCATCCCTGATTTAGTATAGTAAATAAGGGCGTTAAGGAAGAACAAAATTGCAATTTCTCACATTCAACAAGTATTGTTTTGATATGTATATTATTACTCATGAAAACTTTAGATATCTATATCGTGACATTTTAATTAAAGCTCTCAACTATTCTGTATTTCGTGACATTTGAATGATGACATCGTTATTATCACTCAAATTTGGTTGGAGTTTAATTAAATACTTCTAACAATATTTAAAATTTAATTTATAAGAACTTGATTCAACGCTATATCTAATAAAATTCTAAAGAGTAATCAATTTAATACCATGAATTTTAAAATAAACAAAGGTTATTTAGTTAGTAGTACAATTCTATAAGACTATTACAATTTACAACACATAGCAGCAAGGTTGTTTAAGTGGTCAAACAAAATGAGTACCAATATAACTTTACAAAATGTTAAAGGTTTAAATAAACTTATATAACTTCAAGTTGATAGCTAAAGTCGTCACAATAATTTCAATATAAATGGCGAAAGATGCTACAAGAAAAGATCTTGTATGTCTAACATAATTTATTCAACCATATCATCCTTCATTTGGATTATATCTATTTTTATATGTAGATTTGGATGACCCAACCAGTAAAAATAAATAAATTAATGTTTAAGATCTCAAAAATGGGTCCAAGTGGTCTTATTGTGGAGTTATTATTCCCTACTTTTAAGTAAAACTAATGATGATCACGATAGGCAAATACTTACAAAATAATGGAGTATAATTGTAATTAGTGTTCGTACATAAATTATCTGACAAGATAATTTATCATTATTTTCTTAACCAATAGTAGTAGTAGTATGTTATAACTTCAGATCTTCAATATCATGACAGATTTTACTTCCCCAAGTCTTTTAATAATGAGATGTGAATATTGTGCTTTAACGCCAAATCATTTATAATGGACTAGAGTTTACTTTTGCTGGTATTGAAATAATCTCGGTTCAAACTCAAAAAGTTTTATTCGAGTTAATTTAAATCTAGCTCGAATCTTATTTTTAGGTTCAACTTAATCTGCATAAATTTTTAAAAAGATTAGTTGTTTTAACTTTTGTCGTTGTAATGAACCTTCCAAATTTTCTAATAGATTCGAACTAGCATTTTTTTATTCGTGGAGGCCAACAAAATGTTGTGAAGAGCTCAAAGAATGTTTAGCCAGTCAACATACAGGACTTAAAATGGTTGAGACCAACAACTTCTCCTTTTGTCTATCAAATAAAATAACACTCTTGGCCATTGTCCATAAGAAGGAAGATTGCTCATAAGACTATTTTGCATTTTCCTCTCTTATAAAAAATTGATAGTTTTATTAATTGTTATTATTAATATTTTTATTCTTATTAATATTTTCATTATCATTATTAATAAATATTATTATTTATTACTTTTAATTTTTAATATATTATTATAGTTATGGTTATAAATCTGTGTTCGTTATTGTTATTTATGGTGATGATTAGCATTTTTTGTTAATGTTATTATTAATTACAATATTAGTTTATGGTCATTATTACTATAATTATCATAATTTTGTTATTATACTTATTTGTTATTTTTAATATTCTTAGTTACTACTATTTTTAGTATTAATTAATATTATTATTAGTTAGGATTATTATTTTTTATGATAATTATTATTGAAGGGCCGTGTTCTCAAATTTCCTTAGTTGTAGAAGAAAAAGTTATATGAAAATTAGTTTAAAAATTAGTTTCAATAAAATATTCTTAATAAATTTGAATAAATACTTTTACATGACAGATTATTAATGAATGATTTTTTATAATTATTAATCTTGATATGGTTATTTAATGATAATTATAGTGATGCACAAGTATAGATTGTTTCCGACTAACTAGTGATATCAATAGTGACTAATGTTTGATTAACTCAAAACTATTATTGAACCCATACAAATTTACACTAGAATTTGATGAAAATTCAATCAAATATACTCGTAGTCAATCATGAACCCAATTGCTAGGACAAATAACCATCAGATGTATATTGTATTTTTGTATGATGAACTGTCTGTTTGGCAGTTCTATTTCATTACAGGCTGCTGTATGTTAGTCTGTAACATATTAATTCTAGTCCATTCATAATAACGACCATGAAATACATATACACTTACAGACACGCATGTACAACATTCTGCAAACTTAATTCCATTACGTCAGTTCCGTAAAATTTGATCCGACGCAATTCGCGCTTAGCTGGAACCTCATTTTTATATTAAGCCTAGCTTGAGATGTAAGCTTGGCTCGAGTTATTTTAGCGTTCATAATTTGAACCCTACTGATTATACGATGATTTAAACCTTGAACCTCAGAACTTCCAATAAGAAACCAATTCAAGAGCAAAAAGTTATATAATGAGTCAAGGTAGCAATAATAAGTTCATCCAGGTGGGGCTTCCTCAAGTAGCAGCCAGCCAGCCAGCCATTGATTTCAACCATTTCTTTCAAAGTGGGGTATGTTTCATCTGTCAAATAATATATTGTGCATTACCATGAATATTCAATTCCGTACAATTAAATGGTCCATAGGGCATCATCACCATTCACCATGACTGAGACCTTTTATCTACTTCTATTTTTTAGTAGTAATGTAAGTGCAGAAGCGATACGCTAACTTCAAAGTCGAGAACAATATAATAAATTAGGCATAATCATGAATGTACGATCGAATTAAGTAAATCTGAAGTAAGTTGATTGTTCTTGGTATGTGACCATCATATTAGTTGGAAAAGCACAAAAGGCGGGTTCTAAACCGGAGAGAACTCTGTGATGTAGTAAAAGAGAAGTTGTTAATCCATCAAAAGAACGAGTTCAGAAAAATCATCTACTTCTGCTTATATTTACCGGGGAGAGTTTGTACAGTAGGTTCTTGAGGAATGTAAAAGAACAACCAAATAAGTATAGATGGAAAACGTTATCTTCCAACAGTATGACTGGTTTTATTAAAGCCATTGATGGTATTTGTCTCATCTAGGGGCTCATCTGGGAAACTCTCGTGTACCATATCGAATGAAGTATCATATGGAAGATATCATATTTTACTGGTTTATTATTCCAAAGAAAATGTCTTTGTACCTGCTTAACTCTTCTTTGCATTGCAAGATACCTCTTCTCCGGAATAGACTTTAGTATATCCTTTAGATTTGGGATATCCTTCTCCAAGACGAACACAGCAAAAGACTCCCAGTTAAGAGTCTCAAAGAAAGGAGGCACAAAATTGTCTGATATAATTACTGGAACACACTCATAAAAGATGGCCTCCACTACTCGAGGGCTATTAACTTCATAACCTTTAGCACATATGCAGTATTTGCTGCTCTTCATTTGTTGTACGTAATTTATCTTACCCTTCTTTGGTAGCTGCCCAAATACTTTCATTTCAGGATCATTTTTCCAGTAATCTAACAGAATAGGACGAAGATAACCATGAATGCCCCCAGCAAAAAAAGCAAGAGTACGTCGCCGGGAAGGAGGTTTACCCCCACGTTCCCTGAGAGGATCTTTGGCCGTCCGTACATATGTTTCTGGAAGAGAGACATCTTTTCCAAATATGAAACCTTCATTAAGATCGGAATTGCATAGAGCTCGAATACATTTAGCCATGATCCTTTTTGTCTCTGCAGGCGCCTGCAGAGATAAATAAAGAAATTAACTACAGTCAGAGATCTTCATAACACCTTGATATGAAAACATACGTTCAGGGTAGATAGGTTGGCTGTTCGCATTCTATCACACATCGTTAAGAAGAGGCTCTTTCGTAACTATCAACCCCCCCCCCCCCCCCGCAAACGCACACACAACAAATGGAAAACACATTTCAAGAAATAAATAAGTAAAATAGAAGAACTCTTTTTAGAAGAAACGAAATCAACCTTTTTGGCTAATCAATCATGTCACAATGTAGCTCGATCAGAAATGAAGAATAAATATGGGGTTTTACTTCCTTACTAAAGGCAAAAGTTGTAGCAAGTAACTGGTAACTCACCCAATCATGGCAAGCTACAAGAAAATGATCGGCTCCTCCAGTTCTGTTCCAGAAACTATATTTAGATGAGATTACATTGAGGTAGTTACTTAGATGTTGAACCAGATTTCTGCGACTGTGAGAATTAGGTACATATAGCACCTCCTCTAACATCCGAGAGCTAAAGGGCAAGTAGAACAGGTGAGCTTGATTTGGCTTTTTAGTAACAAACATTTTGTTTGCCTTCAGCTGTTTCATAAACCAACCCTCAGAAGCATATATTCCTTGTAGTACTGCATGATGAAATATGGGACTTTCGCCTTCTGGATAGATGTAAACCTTGAGAGTCTTCTCCATCAATTCATAGCTCCTAGATTAAGGATATATATAGACCATGAAAAAGAGAGACAATAATTTCGATGTTCTAGATGCTGAATATCTCGTGATAAGAAAGGGGAAGGGGTCGGCTATCCCACCTTTCTGATGTCACTCTCTATTTAAATTACTTATCTCAATCAACGAACACTAAGAAAATATCAGAGGTCGATATCCTTATGATGGAAATTTTGCCTTATTGGGCGGCAACATATACAATTCCCCATGAGGTATCATGTAGGCTAGCCAAAAAATGAAAAACAAACTCGGCAAATCCTCATGAGAGTATCTGGAACAAGATGTTCCAAGAGTACACCAATATGAAGAAGAAACGCTTTGCCATTTTAAATTTAGGAGCATGTTATATGCGGGTAACGAAGGGCTCTATGAACTTCCATGTTCAACAATACTTCAACAGAAATTTCATCTCTTAAATCCTAATCCATATATTGATGCACGAAAGTTATAGTCAAATACATCATGAAGACAGGACAGGAAATTTCCATATAGTAAATGAAAGCAACATTTACACTAGTTGCAACTTCATCATTAGTTACGAAATTAAGCAATAAACGAACTTAGTGATGTTTTATAAGAATGTGTCCACGAAAATATGGGAAATAATCTGAACATGCAAGGATATAAAAAAACATAATTTGAGCTTTAGTTACCTTCTGAACATAGAAACATTCCGGAATAAGGTTGGGTATAGGCTAGGATCATTTTGTACTGGTGGTGTGTTTTCAATCAGAGATTTTACACTTGATAATTGCTGATCTAAGGCCGAGGACCATCTTGGTTTCTAGAATGAAATAGAAAATATAGTAAGTAAGAACCTGGAACATAAAATATACCTGCTTGAACCGTCTTTATTCAAAAAGAAAGACATCGTGAACCAAAGTTGAAGTTATATTCGTACCATAGAACGATATGATGCTCTACTCTGAAGCAACATATCGTTCATCTGTGATATAGTTACCACTACCGAGGGCGGCGGCTTGGACCTGTCCTTTTTCTTAGGAACTTCATTAACAGAAGAGTTCTTTATCGAGGGGACAGCATTGGCTTTCGGAAGCCCAATGGTATTATTTTGTGGAAGTAAAACTGTTGCATTCCCGTCCGACCATGAGTTGAGATTAGCAGGTGCTGCAGGAGCATTTAAATGTATATCCACATTTTCAGGAGATATAATAGCCAACACTGGTGGTGCTACAGAAGAAACCGCAAGTTTACTTGTTCCATTTTCAGGGGACAGAGCAATGTCTGCTTCCCAGCTTGAACTAATCTTGCCATCCTTACTTTTGTTTGCCGCATCCAAACCTAAGCTATCGCTACTTCCTAATGTGTCAGTAGATATATGCTCATCTTCTGGATCACTCACCAAAGCAGTTAGATTATCAGAGCTCTGACTTCGCCCTACAAACAGATTCTTTGCACCTTCGTCATCCTTTCCATCTAAATCTGTGTTTATTGTAGTTATCTCATTAACGCTAACAGAACTATTAGTATCTGACGTAGATACTGTCAAATTTTTCGAAACTTTGCTGTCAATAGATGAACTCACATGTGACGAATTACCTCTCGATGCCACATGCTCTTTACTAGCAGCAAGTAAAGATGGCAGGACTCCACTATATGGAAGCTCAAAGTGCCGAACCAACAATACAATGGCAAATACTATCGCTAACAGCCACAGCAGCCTCCGTGCTTCGACGAAGGCTGAAAACCAAGATCTTATCATTTCGAGACTAATCAAATCAATTATTCTGGTACCAATTTCCTATCGAATTCTGCAATGATAAATCAAGAAACGCAATCAGGGGAGCAAGCATTATTTAATAAATCTGATTTAGTGCAACAATTTTGTGCCTCATGAATCATGATTCACTACACTTGATTGCTGTACTTTCTACAGTCCAAAATGCATAATGCTGTCCTAAACTTAAATACCCACATATAATATCAAAGCTAAAGACTAGCTGCGAGTTCATACAAAAACCACCTTAAAAACAGAAGTAGTAAATTTTAAAAAATCATGCGAGTTCATACTAAAACCAATTGATGTAGATATACCATAATTAATACTTCATGTTTCAATACCTCGACTAACTCGATCCACTTGGACCACATATACGAGGTTTACATGGAATTGACAACTTGATGTGATACCATCCCAATAATGATGATGGTGCATACTTAAACAATAATTCATGAAAGAATTTAAGCTGAATTTAGCTTACCAGATGAATACAAGATCAAAAAGCTTGTCTGCTCTACTACTATATGGCATAATTGCATATATGAAGTTGTAATCTTGATGATTAGCTAAAATATACTATAGAAAGCCGACAAAGATCTAGAAAACGACGGAATAGTTTACTTAATTTATTTGTTTTAGCACAACTGCACAAGCATCTTAATCGCCATCGAAAAATTATTTATTTGCTTCTCGCTTTTTAAGTAATGAATATTTAATGAATTTAAAAGTGAGGTACTAAATTTGAACATCAAATACCTGTGGCTGGAGAGAGAGAGAGAGAGAGATTCCAATAGCTAGTAATAAGTGATGATCGTTGGAATTGGTACAATATTTTGTTGATACGTTGATTCTAATTTTATACTCCCTCTCACCCTAAAAAATTATCACATTTTGATTTTGTTAGTCAAACATTACAAAATTTGATCATGAATTCCCATTAAATGATAAGAAATAATATAGGACCTTGTTAGATTCGTCTCAGTATATATTTTTGAAATATTAACTTTTTATAATTTTTCGCATGCAGATATTTATATTTTAAATCGTGTTTTATTTATCACCAAAAATCAAAATGTGACAATCTTTTAGGGACGGAGGGAGTATCTAGCTAATTATCTTCGCTTGTAAAGTTGTTACTAATAACATTTTGTAGTTGGTTTGGGTTATATCCATATGACGAGAGGCAACATTTTTAAAACTAATTTTTGTTAAGTTAAATAGTTCCTAATTCATTAAGCGTAAACTCTTTCGTTATTTTTTAACGTGTGATTCTCACATGTGATCATTTTTAGCTCATTTGAGTAATTTTAACACCCAAAACCATGTGATAGTCTGATACAGCCACAATCATATGGGTGAGGAAAGAGAATATTTGGAGATAGATGGTTTTATTGTAATTTGGTTACCAAATTGGAGGAGGTGAAGAGAAAGAGTTGTAATTATAGAAGTCATGATAAATATGATTGAAGCTTTGATTGAGATGTTGGCAGTGATTGTGTTTTATTATGTTGGGTATAATATTGGATTTGGAGCATTTACCTTTTTCAGCATCTTTTAAGGAAGTGAAAGCCATAGATTCCTTAAATACAAGTGATCGACTATAAAGAATTAGGGACTAAAATTTAACGATGTCAATATACATATATGATGATATCTTTGTTGAAGAGTCTCATCACATTCTGCCCAAGTCTTACGAATTTTTTGTTATATTTTGTGCGACATTCTTTGTTATATTTTTGTTATGTCTATTTTTCTGAATTTTATAATTTAGCCAATCATGTTTTTATAGGTATATATTATTAGATCTAATGTAGAATTTATCTCATTTATATTTTTATAGTCAAATATTTATTATTTGTAATTTTTACCATTAAAAATCAAAATTTATAAAATTTGATATTAAATGCAATAAATAACCATTTTGTTTAATTGAATGTAGTAGTGAATAATGTTATAAAGATTATTTGTTAAGGCAGTATTCATTAAAGATTGAAAAATGAGGTAATTTGGTGAATGTGCCTCAAAAAATCAAAAATTTAGATTTGTCTATTTACCACTCCAATACGAGATTATGCACAAAAATCTATTAATGTCTATAAGTTTTTACATTCAAAGGTTTAGCTTGTTACATATTATATGGAATCTACTAATGTCTAAGCATTTATATATATTTAAAGGTTTAGCTTTAACGTTTTATATGCTTAAGTATTGATGTTTCAAGTTAGTGTTGAATGATTGAGGTTTAAGAACTTTATTTCAAATAATTGATTATATTATGGTTATCCTAATAAGGTTACACAAAAGTAACTATAAGTTATAACTATAAGTTAATTTAAATAGTGTAAAAAATAAATAACATGATTAAATTTTTAAAATGGTTGTGCAATAAGTTTACTTCATTCTTAGTATTGAGACTAGTATAATACCATTTCTTAGTATTTAGACTAGTATAAAACAGAAGTCATAATTAATTTAATGTTACTGTTCTTGTTGACTTAGTCTCTCACGATGAACATGTATAAATTTTTGTGTTATTTGTTTATCGTAAAATTTTTTCTTTTCTTTTATTATAGCTGATTAGGGAATTATCATCCTGAGCGGGATCTATTGTTATATTAATTTTGTGACGCTTTAATTAATTTTGTAAGGTGAGAGATTCCTAACATGGCGAGATTTCAAAGACAAAGGAAGAAGAGTGGTTGAGGTTAAAAAATTTGGATCCCTCTGTAAGTGGTGGTGGGGCTGTGTACAGAAACAAAACAGGAGAGCAACACAATTTTAATTGCATTCACAATTTTCTTCACTAACAACATAAATGTGTCATGTGTATGCATTTTATGCGTTGTACAGCTGTCTGCTGTTTAGCTTTTTGAGTAAAATAAATTTTATTTCCTTATTATTATTCTTTAATATATGCAAATATAAATATATAACCTATGTCTCCATAACAAGATTTTTGCAAACTTCTGTGATTCAACAAACTTTACATACACGAAGATAGCTCCAATACCTCACTGACATCTTCTCTTTTCTCAAATGTACAACCTTTTTACAAACCAGGAGGCTTAAGTAGTGGAACCAGCCCAAATATGCCTTCAACGTCAACAGGAACAGTAAGAGCACGTTTCACGATTTCTGGTGCATTCGTTTGTCCCTTCCAGGTGGTAAACCATGGGCCTCCTCCGACTTCCAGGGCAGCCATGTTGCTCTTAACATCCAGAACTACCTACACAAGGGATGAACATTACATGTAACTTTCAGTATACAAATTTCAACCAATCGGTCCCCGAGAAACTTCAGTAGTGTGATTGAGAGGTTTCGTGGGTGACATTTTCTTTCCCCTTTGACGCAACAATGAGAACTACAAAAGGAGGCATGAGGCACTATATATGGAAAGGCTAGCAGATACATGAACAAGTAAAGATTACTCCATATTTCCTACTTTGAACTGCAACAATGATTATCTTTCTAATTGGTTCTCAACAATCAAATGAAGACATGGCAGGCGTTTATAAGCAATTTTTAAGAGGGTAGTTCAGTGCAAGAACACCCCCCCCCCTCTCACACCCACCCACCCGCTCGCCACCATATGCACAGGGCCATGTCAATTTGGGGTAAATTGCATGCAACCCAAGGTTATATGGTAACAGGCTTCTTCATAAGCTAAAAATATGATCACACGCAGTACCTTTCCGTTACTGCCATCGCTTCGACGTTCCCACACACGCAGACTCAAGTTTCCATAACAAGTGTCCCTGCAAGCTGGTGCCAGACCAGCTTCCGATGTTGGAGCACGCAGGGTTGTGCCTGGATCACTTGTTGTTGCTTCTAACTCGACCTGGTCAGTAAACTATCAAGTTAATATAACAGAAATCTACATTATGCTTTACTTGATGAGCAGAAAAAAAAGGTTTTTTCAGCACCACAAATGATCACTTTCAGTTGTTCACAAATGTAGATGGAAGGATTCTAAAAAGTTTGCCTCAAAGAGTATATGTGCACACATTACATCGCAAAATCTGCAATATTTATTCACTACCTTGTGAGTTCCATTCTCCGCTGACATGGACCAAGAACCCCATTGTGCTATTTCCCAGTTGACTACTCCATTCCATGGAACAAATTCGAAGAAAACTCCATCGTAGTGAACACCAATCTGCATCAATAGGGAAACTTGAAGTTATATTATTTCAATTGAAGTGCAAGAATATTAAGTGGGAGCTTGTGAAATTAATGCTTATAATGATTAACCACTATAACAATAATTTTAGTTTTCCTGAACTGTCTTCATAGATAATCTTCACAGAGGCTCTAAATACAAGACACAAAATATTGCCTATAACACCCAAGAGAGCTTCTATAGAATTACCAGAGCAGCATTTTCATAGGTTTCACTCAAACCAGGAAGTTCTCTCAAACCTCCAGCTGCCGTTAAAGCCACTTCACCAGCTGCACCTTCAAATACATTGCATTGTGCCTGATAAACCACAACATTAATTTGTTACTGACCTTCAGTACATAATAAAAAAAAATATCCCCAATGCCTGTAATATCTTATAAAAAATTAAAAACAAACGATTTCAGAAGCTTCATTTAATTAGTTTGTGTACCAGATTATGATTAGACCTACTTTGCAAATATCTTTCACTTCTATAATTTTAACAAGAGTCAATTTCCTTTTTTTCGGACATTTAACTAGCTTACTCTCTTTGATTGATGGACCAGGTAGATAACCTGTCAGATAGGACGAGCAAAAGGGAGGTCGTTTTCAAATAAAAAACAAGGCAAACAACAGCTCTTGTCCATCAAAGGTGAGTGGCGCAACAAAGTCTTAATCAAAAGTCACTGACATGTTACAATCTTTTTGCTTGTCTCCAGATATTTAAGGAGGGTTTACATTTGTCAAATAAAGAGAGTAATGAATTTATTGCATCGAAAAGCAAGCAAGCAACATTACCCAAAACCACTTCTTTGGAAAGGCACCACCCCAGTTCTTTTCAGAATATGAAGGCGCATTCTGAAACTCATACCTTTTGCCGTCCCACTCTATCCAACCTGAATGTAGAATCTCTGAATCAGATATTCTACCAAAGAGAAGTCCACTATTATGGGTCCAATCCATATTCCAATACAGGAAGGTGAATAGATAAAATTAAAATATATTGCAAGTAGAAAAAGTTGTAAAACATCGTCAATTAACTCAGTCAGCATTTTCTTATATCATGAAAAAACAAATAAATGATATCTGCTGACTATCTATTATTAATGTCATGTGACGAGAGGACAGGAAACCCAAACCTATGAGAAGGGTCAACTAATCTAGCCAATTAATAATCAATGAAATATGAGCATTCACCTGTTGAAAGTCCACCAGCCATGCAAACCTGCCAGTGAGGCTCAAACACTGGAAAAGCAGCAAGCCAGCCTGCAGTAGATTTTTGCTTTGAGTTAACACTACCCCAACCGTAAACAGGGCGTGTGCTATACTCCCAGCGTGCAGTCTTCACACAGTCAGCATAATTTGTCCTGCCAAGGTATATGATGTAAAGTTACTGAAAATATAAACATGTAACCAACTAGAATTCCAAGGTGATTTGTGATAATCACCACCAGTGGAAGAGACTAGAGGATATAGATGCACTAAATGATTAAAAGGAAAAGGAAGAAACAATCAAATGAGAATGCATCAAGCATTTCTTAGGTGTCTGTAACAGAATGCTCAAGAGTTTGTCTTGAGGTGTTGAACTTAGGTGCACGTCCTTGGGAGGGAAATCGGTATATGTTTGTCAGATAAAATTGGCAGTTTGCTCCAACTAAAACCGCATGAAGAAATGTTAAGCTGCATAACGCGATTGACTAAAATATTGAACTTTACCTTCCGTCATCACGAATGAAACCTTGGTTCCAAAGTGGAGTTACCTGGAAACCTTCGACTACTCTTTGATTGAATTCCTGCGAAAGCCAGCAATTTTCAGATTGTTAACAGATCATCTTCAAGATAGCAAGGAGAGGAGAAATAGATATTGTGAAATTCATCTTATACTGGTAATAGTTGGTATCCCTTTAGAAATAGAGAATTTGTGGAAACAAGGTAAAAACGGATATGGTGAAAATTCATCTTAAATTTCAAGTTCAAGCAAATGTTTTTGTGAATAATCCAACTTTAGTCAAGCTATACATTTCTGAAAGTACCACAAAGACTAAAAAACTGTGTAATGTTCCATCAAGATGCTGTCTGTAGAAATTTTAGAAAGTTAAAGTTTCATATGAAGTTTTGGGAACTAGTGATCTACACAAGGGTTTTCCTGTAAATAGATGTGGCACATTTTTCTAGTCTGAAGGCACTTGATAATATACTTTAAATGTTCTGTTTACTTTACCTTTGACATGAGACACAAAAATGGGTCATTATGGCCGTCATGGGAAGATAAAACACCTCTTTAGAGCGACTATCACCAGTATGTATAGTTAACATGATATGAAATACCAAACTTGTTGTATGCTACATATTGGTCGTGTTATAACTTAAGCGAGAAAGGTGATGTTACACACCTGAGATACCTTCCAAATTAGAATTACAGTGATCAATGTACAAGTGTATAGTAGTTTTTATATAAAGGTACCATCAACTTCTTTCAGTATCAGATTGACAAGAGGAAATACTAACACCTGAGGAGAAACTTCCTTGGTTGGTGGCGTCTTCTGGGCGACGAATGTGTTTCCAAGCATCAGTTCATGCCTATCTAGGATAGAATAATCATGAAAGAAGTTAAATGGCATTTAGAGTTCCATCCCATATGCTGCAGTTGTGATGCTTAAAGAAATAGTTTTTATTGATAATTTTTTATACTTTTAAAGATGTACTTCCTCTATTTTAATTTGAATAAACAACCTTGAGTTTAAACAAAAATTAAATAAAGTGATTGACTAAGTTTCTGTAATCTGCTATTATACACCTTTGGTAGTAGTTAAATTAGAGTAATGAAGATAATATATAGGAAAACAACTAGGGGGAAATTTTATATTACTACAAGTCTACACTAGTATGGAAGGGTTTAACTGTATAAAGTTGAAAGGTTGCTTAACATACTTCCCCAGAAGTTCTCTGATTCCTCTCTATACTGACAAATATACTTGTCATCAGCCCCAAGAATTTGAGCTCCAACTCCTGTAAATCTAGGTCCATGTTGTACCTCTTCCAGTCTGCTCAAGCGATGACGGAATGCTGGATTCTCGACAGAATACATAAAACAAAAGCTCTGTCTACATTCTGGTATAGAGACTTTGAAGTACCAGCCTTCGAAAAACTTTCTGGTGCTCCCATCAAAATGGTACCTGAAAGAGAAGAAAATAACACTAAAGACTAAAGAGGCACAAGATACAATGATCTATCTATTCAGACAGCCACACAAATTTCATAACAGAACATACATCTAAATTCAAATTACCTTTGTCCTTGATGGGTATATCAAATTGAAATCAGTAACTCGTCTAATCATATCAACAACCAAAAGTGAATCCCATACACTTTTAGATGATTCGGTATTTACAGAGCTTCTAGTGTTGCTTCATGTTATCTTGATAAACTTTCTTTAAACTAATTGAAGCCTGAACATGGACTAGGAAGTCCACATCGTAAAAACTAATATTTTTGCTACAATATTTGTTCATGTTATTTCCTACATATCAACCGTTACCACACTATAATCATGACGGATTTTCTCTGCTCACTTAGTTCAAATTTCTGATCCCAATGCAAAAAAGAAGCTGATACAGATCATGACCAAGAAGCAACTTGACTTGTACACATGAAGCGTTGGCAATTGAGTTGCTACAACATAGGTTCATACAACCTTCGAAATTCCAAAACAGGCTTGAGGCTCAATATCGAAGAATCAATGAGTTCAAGGTTTACTCGAACGGAAAACGACATCTCTAAATTCCCATACCAATACTATCAGCAAACAGCTACTATACTTTTTTTTATCAATACTGGAAAACATCAAAGCTTATGCAGCTCGTTTCGTTGATCCCCTCCTTAACACGGTGCATCCATTGTCCGAAATAACTAAATTCCAGTAGTACATTTGACTTTGTTACCTCCATCCTTACAAAAGAGTATATGTGATATAATTAATATAGTCAAATACTTCCTAGTTCCTCCATATCTTAAACATTGTCCAGTTTATTTTGTCAATGTCCCACGTTAACAAATTTTGCGTTTTAATTGACACATCCAACTTTGATTTAAATCAAAATTATCACCTTAATTTGATAACCATGAAGCCCAAAAACAAAAATTAACTAATCCATTATTCACAATTTTCATATAGAATATTGAAAGAATATTCAACTTAAACAGAATCTAAATAAATATTTAGTTTAACAAGTTACCCGCTATGTGGTGTCCTGAGGGGTCTGTTGGACGGCGTCGGCACGTAAACCGCCGGTTTATTGTCCGGTTCACGAGTTTGGACCGGTGATGATGTAATTAAACCGGGTTGGGATATTGAATTTGTTATTGAAAATGCATGCAGCGATTTTCTTGATTTTAGTGGTGTTGAGGAGTATGAGGGCGGTTTGGTGAAGTGGAAGGGTCTTGAATTGGCAAGAAATGAGGTGGTGGAGGATCCTAATGATGCTTCCATTTCTGACTGTTTTGGTGGACACCTCCTTCAACTCACTACTTATATATGAGGACCAATTTGTTCGAAATCGATTTGGTTTGATTTTTGAGTTTAAATATATTCGAAAGTTCAATTGAATTGGTTGATATAATGTCACTTCGAGAATCATCTGACGATTAACTTTCTCGATCAGGCCTTTTAGTTCAACATTTTGTTGAGGACTTTTACTTATGTTGTAATTGTGTATATTATTGAAATGATAACGCCTAGTTAGTAGAAAGTTATATGCCATGGTAGTTTCCTTTTGTTGTGAATTTTGATTTTGGTATGTGATGTGCTCATTGAAGCTCAAGTTTTAGCATATGGAAATAACATGGAGTAATTTAGTTTGATTACTGGCCTATGTGTTGTTAATTTGGCAGGGGATAGAGTTGACTTTTGCCAAGGCTCTAACGAGCAAAGAGGAAGAAGCGTCCAGACAAATGATTGGTTGCGAATAAATCTTGATAGTCAACTCTCTTCAATCCAAAATAATCGTTTTTTTTACCTATCGCTTAAATCTTTGACGTTTAAGTTACTTATGGTCCATTGGTAGATTATACATGGAAGACGATAAAGGGAAATTTCAAATCTTATGGGTTGTGTCATGTGTGATGTCCCTGCACCATTTTAGCTAGTTTTTCAGCAGTCATAATATTATCGTCATGAGCTATTCAACAAGACTAAGATACAAATTCAAATGTATACAAGCTGGAGTGTCCATCAAGAGTTTCAGAGCTCGACGTGAGCGTACAACTTTAATGATCAATATAATACATGGATTTGGTGAAGAGGATGAGCAAAACATGCTACTCTTCTACTTAGTGGTACAGTATATCTTCTTTAACTGAAATGTAAACCGTGTTATATACGAAGTAATATATTTGTCCCAAAACTGCTCTAGTAACACTTTTACATGAAGAGGTTAGTTATGATATGGACTGATATCTGGATCACTGAGTGTCACTACCATCATGTCTGTCCTCGCTTCCACCAAGAAAGTAGAAGAATAGAAACACCTTATTTGCTCGATTAGTGTTGAATAAAGCATAGCGCAAAGACTGCTACAGATGTCTTGCATCATCGCTACTGATGGTGTTGCTAACAAGGGCCACAAGCTCTACATTTTCAGATGTTGGAGTGGTCTGAGTATAACCCTCTCCTTTTGAGCCCATTGCTGCTTCGTCATCATTATCATCGTCGGGCAAAATTAAGGAGGAGTTAGAATCACCTCCAGGAACCAGAAATAACAGACAAAGTGGAGTTATTCTGATTATGTTCCGGATTAGTACGGCTAACCAGAGGTTATCAAATCGTGTCCTGGTAACATTCAAGACGTGAAGCAACACACCTCCTCCCCATGAGGCTGTGAGGAGTCCAGCATTGTCGATTGCCATAAGCAAGGCAAAGAAAGTTCCTTCAATACCATGAGGACATAGCTTGGAACTTAGAACAAGGAGTGGCATCCACTTAAGGCGTCCAATCATGCTTGATACAATTGCATCAATAACGACACACAAATAGTCTGGTAGACCAAATCTCAAATTTATTCTTAGCACTAACACCAAGTCTAGCATCCCTGAAAAAACATAGAGTAATTGGGCCCAAAAAAGTAAGTCTCGAAATTGATAATCTTTTAACCCATACTGAAACAGTATAGCACCAAGCAATGATCCTACAGACCCAATTGCAAATATGAAACCCATGCTCTCCTGCATTTATCATCGAAACACCTTTGAAACATTAGCGTTACAAATTTTTAACACCATTTCACTCAAGGAAATTTTATCATGTGCACATAAAATAGACAAGAATCAAATATTGCAGTTAGATGCAAATGTGATGGAGGCTCAAATATGCATGCAGCAATATTCAGAGAATATGTGAAAGACCAATGTCGCTAAAACAGATGTTGCCAAGAAAAGTGATCATATCCTTTTTCTTAACAAAACTATATGAGAGTTACTTAGTAAAAGTTACCCTATCATTTTCCTTAACATTACAAGATTTTACTTGCACATTTCTATGATTTACAGCTGCGAAAGAATTAAGTCGCCAACTGCAGAAGACTCTTTAGTCTTAAATCAGTTTGTAATTGCTATTTTCAAATTATAGTAATAATTTGTTTTATTTGTCTTGCTAAGAAATTAGTTAGTACTACTTAAACGGTATAATGAATAGAGGAGAAAAAAGTGAAAGGGTCACACCTTTGAAAAAGCTGGACCATCTTTTGCATCTGTCACCCAATAGAACATTCCCTCAAAGATATTGAAGCTTAAAGCGAAAGAGACATACATATACAAGCAAGGTCTCCACACGCTTGGTGACTTCAATGTTTTCCACATAGACCTAGTAGCAAGTGCAAAGTTCTCACTAACCTGATGAGTAACAGTTTAGATTCACAGGAAACAAATATTCAAAGAAAATGGGAACATCTAGAAATTGAAGGCACCTTTAGATAGTTGGAATTGGGTTGTCTACTTTCCTTGATCAAGATGCCAACAGAAAAGACGAGAACGGCTGGTATAGAAAGAAGACCTAGCACCCCCTTTGATCCAGCACCAGTAGATATGAGAGATCGAAAAACCAGAAGGTTAAAATAAAAGAATTGCTGATTTTATACATAAGCGACATGCTTGGCCAAACGGGAAAGAACTAACCTTGGGACCAATCAAGTGAACAAAAACACCACTTAAGGAGAACCCAACCAGCCCTCCTATAGATGAGCTCAGGGCACATAAACTTTGCATGTCAGCAGCAAGGGATGGATGACTACCACTATTCTGTGCTACGCATGCATCCACAGTTACATCTGCAATAGCAACTCCAGCACTCCCTGCTGTCAATAACAGAAGTGCGTATCCAATATGTAGCTGTGGATGCAATGCTAAGGAAAGCATTGAGAGAACTCCAATAGCACCTGGAATATGATGCCGTAATCAAACACTGTTAAAATTAAAATTTCTATGCAGAAACACGTAGGTTGCGTTTTGGATAGATATAAAATTTAAGGATTACAAAACAATTAATGTCTGTTAAGATTACTCAAAATGAGCCCAAATTGTCACATGTGAAAGTCCCATATTGAAAATAAAGGAGAGAGATCATCACTTAATAAACTAGGGAGCAACTCCACTTATCACCAATTGGTTTTAAGATGGTGCTTTCTTGGGTTATGAAGTGTGCTCTCTCTCTCTCCTCATATGGGTGTGGTCCAGGCCCGATTAATGAAAATTTTACAATGTCAAATTCAAAAAAATCTAAAAACAAAGATAGGAGCCGCAAAAAGAATCATAGTCAATTACTTATAGTAAATATTTAAATATACTTGAACTTTAAGTTACTCTGCTCAACAATAGAGTACCTTTTAATCTTATATAATGCCATACTTCATTGCAGGAGATTTTTACTAAAACAAAGTTAGTATCATTTTCAGTTATGTTTACATCTACTACTCCATATGTCTTTAAATAAATTATGTTTTTAGCTTAAATTGTTTGTATTTTTATGCTTTATATTTCCAAATTCCCAACTCAACTTTTTCTTCATTTTAATATTGTCACTCCAAAAGGTAGAATATTGCTCTCAAAAACATCTTACAGGCATTAATTTGATATTTCAGTTGAGAATAAAGTCATTCCACCATAGTTCCGTATCCACTAGCCTACAACATCATCTATCTGATAGACACAGAGAGAGTATAACATTCAAAACTCGGTATTCCGTATTCGGGCTAACACAAAATTTATCTAAATGTCATTTATAAAATCAACTGAGATAAGTGAGTATTTTTATAAGTCTACACCTTATTTACCTAGTTACAAAACTTCAACTAATCTGAATAACAGATAGCAAATCGTTTTTAGTGTTTCCTCCACTTAATAAACCAGGAAAGTTCCTCAACTAAATATGTCCACTACCACTGATCCAAATCCCATCCAACTTCAAATATACATCAACAAAAGCAGAAAACTGCCTTTCCTTTTTTTCTATTTTGGTCCTTCATAAATGATAAATCACGGTCATATTCATTATCTACAAATATTGATGGATCAAAGTATGCAGGGACACCAAAGGAAGTAAAAACAAGAAAAGTCTAATACTTTATTGAATATGGGATCAATCATACACGCACCATACAATTCAGGAAACAAAAAGAAAAACTCAACTTTTGTATAATGGAAGCATATAAATACATAGAACCCAAATCAAACCAAACCAAACCAAACTGAAAATTATCTACTAAATTAGTGTGATCGGCTATATCAATAGGACGTCTCGAATGAAAGCATATAGCTAGCACAATTAAATAAATGGCATACCACTTACCAGCAAGAATGAAATAGGGTCTCCTATGATACCCCAAAACAGGAACAACATCAGTGAGAAGACCCCAAAGAGGCTTCACAATCCAGGGGATAGAAATAATCCCTGAATAAATCTGAGCTTCAGAAGGCTGCACTTTTTGCTCATCTTTCAGATAATATTCTGTGCTCACTTTAGCAAACCCCCCACCAAATCCCTGGCTTATTCCATAAATTACAACCACCCCAAAAACAAAGCTCCAATGAAGTTCCAAAGCAAGCATTTTCAACCAGTAAAATGGCCCAAGAATGAAGCTGTGGATCCTCTTCTTGGGTTCATTTTCTGGGGTTTTGTTTGTGATTATTGGGAGTTCATCTTGATCTTCTCCCCCCATTGTTGAAGTAGATTTACTCTAGTTGTTGTATTGGTTTGGCCAATAAATTTGGGATGAAGACATTTATTACAAGACTAGAACAAGGATGGACAAAAGATTTAGGATAAATAATTCTTTAATCACCACCTCTCCATTCCTAAATATTGTGAAACAAAAATAGCAAATGTTAAAGGAGTACTATATATATTGATTACTGATTAGCATGCATGAGTCTAGTTTAAATTTGATATTGTCATATTAATAAAATACTAATATGTTAAAAAGTTTTATTTTTGATAATTTTCTATCGAAAGCTTTGTATGATTTTATTAAGTTGTTGTTCCGTTAAAAAATTAATTCATTTTAATTGAGATTTTACTATTTAAATGTAATTAGGATAAAAGATATGACAAACAACACGTGTGCTCGATTTGCTAATTACTTGAATACTAATTAGAAACTACAAATTAAATAAAATCTAGAAAGTATATATTATGGCCCCCGTGTATACATAGTTAAATTGGTAAAGAACTCGAGTGTAAATTAAATATCAACTCTTCATACAATCTGGGGTCAGTTCTCATTAGTGTAAAAGTTTCACACTTTTTAGAAAATATGTACTCTAGAATATGTATTAAAAATAAAATTTATATCAAAATTTAAAATTAGATGTTTATGGTGAATATTTTCTTACATTTATATTCATAGATATACACATAAATTAAGAAAAGTAAAAATCAATCAAAAAAACATCTTGAAAATATAAAAGACAATTAATTAAAATTTTGGTTGGTTGATAGTGTAACAAAAAAAAATTAAAGTACATTAAAATAAAATATATTATTTTCTGAATCAAAATGACAAGTAAAAAAATGGGGACAAAATTTTAGAGCATTGGCAAATGCCTCAAACAATTCTCTATTTTCATGTGTAGAATTAGAATTAGGAGAAGGAAAATATCAAATATCTTATTTTATATTTTAAAAACTTTCATCAAATATTATACAGAATGTCTTATATTTTTCTTGATATTAATCGAGGTAAGTATTATAAATAATAAAATAAGAAATCTGAATTTATATAGAAACTAAATATAATAATCTAAATTTAATAGAATAGTACAAGAAATTAATTTTAAGAATTTTTTAAAATAAGTTAGATGCCAATGCCGTAATTTTAAGAAAGTCAACTTGGTGATGAGGTATTGAGGTATGAGGGGCATGGGAATGTTGGGATAATGGGGTTGGTGGCCAGATCTTGAAATTCACGAAGTGTTTGACTTTGACACTTTCCTTTTTATCAAGTTTGCTTACAACTTCTATCGCCATTCCATTGTTTGTTTCATTTGTTGAGATGGAAGGGAACGAAAAGGGGGTTTTCTTTTTTCACAGTGGAAATAAAAATAGTTGCCACTTTTTTGTGTTCGGCTTATTTTTATTTTGGACCCTGAACTATCACGTAAGTTTCAAATTGGACCCTGATACTATCTTAAGACTCATTTTGGACCCTATACTACGCTTTGTCTCATTTTGGACCTTAAAATGCCAAATAAAATTGGAATAGGGGCACATTTTAAAATAAAAATATATGTGGGGATCTTTTATAATACTTTAATTACAAAACAACCCCTCCCTCAACCTCACACCCCACCCCTACCCCCACCCCCACCCCCATAACACACAAGAAATAATTGATTTTACCTGCGATTCTGAAACCAGACTTTTATCTGCTTAGGCTCAATATTAGCAAGAATGGGGCATTCCCGGATCAGTTGTTGCCGGCGCAATGAGCTCGGCTTAGGGCATTCCGCATAAACCCTTTCTAATGCCTCAACCTGCTCAGCCATATACCTCACATATTTCCCTGATGCATCGAGATGCTTATTTACCACTGCTATTTTCCCTATGTTGCTGCACCACCATAGCCATTTCTTCTCAATGCTAGACAACTTAAATGGATATTTCTCCTAGCACAGCTAAAAGAAAAAGAAAATTGAGCTGAATTCAGACCAAGATTCTATAAAGTTCAAACCCCTCCTAACCATTTTTTATGAAGATTCTACAAATTATTGTTACATATTAACTATATTTGTTACATTAATAAATAGCAATAATTGTGATTTATGTATAGTTGTGCGAAAATTTAAATTTTACGCCCTGGTTTATTAGCCCAGAGATCTCAGAAGGGGTAAGGGGTTACAGGGGGTGGGGGGGGGGGGTAAGAGGTTACAGGTGAGATGGGGGGTAGGGGTGGGGGTAGGGGTAGGGGTGGGGTGTGAGGTTGAGGGAGGGGTTGTTTTGTAATTAAAGTATTATAAAAGATCCCCACATATAAATTTATTTTAAAATGTGCCTCTATTCTAATTTTATTTGGCATTTTAAGGTCCAAAATGAGACAAAGTGTAGTATAGGGTCCAAAATGAGTCTTAAGATAGTATCAGGGTCCTTTGTGTTCAACTAACCTAAATACTTTTCTTACCGTAAGTCGTTGTGGAATTGTATTCCCATATCAACTTTAATGATTTTGTTAAGGCTTATTTTCTTTTGGCCCCCTAAACTGTTCATATGTTTGCGGGGGTCCGAATTTTCGTTCTTTTCAAATAAGGAACTGAACTATCATTCTTTTTAATTTATCCCCTATTTTGTGTTTTGTGACGAAAAAATTAAATTGAGAAAAGGGCAAAATTGATAACACATATAAAAATAGATTTTGAGGCAAATTTTGTAATAATTAAAGATAGGAGTACACTAATTAAACTAAATAAACCACCCCCACTGAAATCAAAGAAGCTGCCCGGAGAATATTACCTAAACCGACGAAACCTCCATTTCCGCCCAAATTGAACTTGAATTTCAGCCTTTTAACACCGTAAAAATCCGAACACACCAAAAAACTGCATTTCATAGCCAAAAGACTTCCACAAGACATAAACAAAAAAGGGTATGTCAAATTATTAGGCTTTACACCTAAAAACTTCATCTTGAAGTAAAAATCCAGTCCAAGATCGAATCTTTTTCAAGTAGAAGATGCCCTTATTACAGCATTAAAAGTATAGTCATTTGTCTTTGGAATTTGGAGAAATAATTTATACAATAATTGAAGTCCTACAGGTGAGTGAGTTTGTTGAGAAAATGGTTTGGTTTGCGAATGTTGTTGATGAGAATTTTGGGTGTGAATTTGGTTTGCCAGGTCTTGCTTCATTAACTCTTATTATTCCATCTTAAATTCTTTAGGAAGAAAGAGGGGTCAAGTGGAGGGGGGCAGATCGGGGTAGGGATGGCTGGGGGGTAGTTCAGATCAGGGTTGGGGTGGTCTGCATCACAATCCAAGCAAAAGGGAAAAGCAATGGAATGAGTTAGATGCGAATGAAAGAAAAGGGCTTCTCGATGATGAATATAGACATAAAGTGATGCCAAGAAGGTGCTATGTTCTTGGTTTTGTTGTTGGCTTCAATACACAGGGGCATGAAGAAGAAGAAGAAGAAGAAGAAGAAGAAGAAGAAGAAGAAGAAGAAGAAGAAGAAGAAGAAGAAGGTGCGTGGGTGGGGGTGGGGTGGGTGTTTGGATGAAGGGTGTTATTTTTAATTGTTTTATTAATAAAAGTATTTTTTTTTATTTTATTAGTGAACCCTCATCTTTAATTATTATAAATTTTGCCACAAAATCTATTTTTGTATGTGTTTCCAGTTTTGCCCTTATCTTAATTTAATTTTTTCGCTGCAAAATACAAAATAGGGGGCAAATTAAAAATAATGATAGTTCAGTCCCTTATTTGAAAAGAACCAAAGTTCGGACCCCTCTCCGCAAGCTTGTGGATGGTTTAGGGGGCCAAAAGAAAATAAGCCTTTTGTTAACTAATACTTCCATTATACCTAAATAATTGACATATTTTGATATTTTATGGTCAAATTTTATATAATATGTATTAAACGATAAGAAATAATATAGTCATACGGATCTTGTTAGTTTCGTTTCAATATATATTTTTGAAACATCAACTTGTTATAATTTTTTGTATGTAGAATAAGAGATATTTACGTTTTAAACCGTGTTTTGTTGATCACAAAAAGTTAAAATGTGAAAATCATTTAGAGTGGAGGGAGTATGAGGTTATAGTCAATTAAATCATTAAGATTGTACAAAGTCATACTATGTTGATCGACTAGTGTTTTTTTTATCCTGTGAAACCTATGAAAACAATGGTTTTATTGCTACTACTCCAGCTTTATTCTTCGCACTTTACATAACATTTATATGATATCTATCAACGTTCGGAAACGGGGGGGGGGGGGGGGCATCCCTGTGTTTGGATCGAGGTAAATCAGAGGCAAGATAATTTTTTAAAATTATTTTAGGGGAATAGAATTAGTGGAATCAGGGAGAATATATTTTATTGTTGTTTGGATATCATAATTGTAAACTACGGGAATCAGGGGAATGAAGAAAAATATAATTAAAAATGTTATTCTACTCACATTTTATCTAATGATAATGGAATGGATTAGTGGTAATAAATTCTCCAACCTAGATATTAATTTAATTCTCATAACACAAGAAATTATTAAATTTTCCTCGATTTATCTTGATTCACCTCAAAATAAACACACCATATAAGTTGCACAGGGTTTGAGCCATTTATCGACAGCTTCTTAAAACGGTGAAGAAAAGTGAAGAACACACTTCACATTTTTACTTATTTCATCAAACATGAATGCAAAAACTACGGTAATTAGTTTGGGTTTTCATATTTATTAATACACCCAATATGTCTTGATCTATACCTCCCGCAATTAAACTGCCCACCTGGACCACATATAGAGGTTTTAATCGGTTTGATGCATGATATCATGTTCAAAACATTTGTGGGTTGTGGGTCCAATCAATACGTTAATTATCCGTGATAATTCATACTAAAATCAATTGTTTGTAGATGACTTATTAATCTTGAACATTTTTAGTATTAGTTTTTGAATAAATTTGGAGCAATATAAGTAATAAGAAAAGGCTTAACATCATTGCATTAGTTGCTCCTGAAGCTTCTTTTGGTCCAATGTTTGTGTATTGGTGCAATGTATAATTAGAATATACGTTTATCTGAGTTCTTCGTATATTCACTGATTACTGGTAGTATTTTTGTCTAATACTCTATTATAGATCGTAGAAAATCGATAGAATAATGAAACAAGGAGGAGTGTTTAACATATAATTTGCTTTGTACAACATTGCAGTGGACAGAAAGGATGAGATGAGTAGGGTATTAAGCGTCGGACTTCAACTTCCTGACGCTTATCAGCCTTCATCTTTGGTAAGTCCTGAGGCTATTGATCCTCTTCTGTGTTTTAGCGAATGTGTTAGATTGCCTCCTGAATTCGGATACGGGGTCATTGTTGATTACGAAATTGGCGATATGTCATTGTTTCAATTATGTGAAAAGGGATCATCGATATCTTGATTGCGTAGTCCTAGCTCCACTTATGTCTCGAATACGTAGGCTACTGGCAAAAGGCCATGCCGTGCAGATTATCACCTTTCAACTGAAAGATGTCTAGCTTATTAGAGACCTTCCTAGTGTTCTGAGCCATTCTTTTCTTACTCCTTTCCCTAACGCCATTAAACATATATAACTCGGTTGTGCTACGTTATAATGCTTGGAGTTGCACGCATGGTGATATTTAAAGTTTGCTGATTTTATAGATTCAAACTTTTTATGTTACAAATAGTCTCTAATCTGGGCAACAGTTCGTCTGTCGGACAGTCGGACTGTTTCTATGTGCACATTGCCAAATTCAACATTCTGCTGTAAATATAATGATGCTATAAAAACTATAATCAATCATGACTTATGTGTGCTGGTAGAATTTAATAGCAGGTCGCTTGATAGACAGATGACCATTTTAATGTCCCTATAATACATAAAGAAGCGTCTTTCCTGATGTTCCTGAATTGGATATAATCAACATGTTCTTTTTACCTGTTTAACTTGTTTGTTTACAAGTATGAATTACTAAATCATCTAAATGTATATGCGTAAGACAGAATCTACTAAAAAATCTATTATTTAAAAATACCCCTAGCATACCGTCTATGTCTGTATGACTTCTTGCTTATACATAATTCCAATAAAATAAAGTATGGGGTGAAGAAGTAATTACATGGCAGTAGGAGAAAAGTGCTGTCTTTACAACCTTCTGTGTGTTCTTATGAAATTGGTAGTGTTCATCGCAATGATGGTAGAACAAGCATAAACTCCAGCCAAACAGAGGGAGGTAGTTAATAGAAAAAATGCCTTCCACTGTCTCGAATACAACATAATAGCTAATGCTGTCGAGGCAGCAGCAACAATAGAGAGAACGTCTTTCCATTTCTGAGACGTCTTAACCACATCACTGCATCTTTTGCAATGCACCACATGTCTAAAGTAGCGGTTAGCATAGTTAGGTGCATGCATTGTTCCAATTCCGCCCTTTGCAGGCTGTGCAGCTGAGAAGTTGGCGACAAAACCTGCAGGGGCATGTTCCACTACAGCTGGCACTGTAGGTGGTGTAACAGTATCATGACCAAAATGGTAGGGCATCCCATTTCCGACTTTGTCCATCCACTTCCTATATTCAGCCACCCATATATCAGAGGAGCTCAGATTAATATACAATTTTTTTGTTGGAAGTTTCTCCTTGATAAGAATTTCGTTTTGGGAAGACAGGAAACCCATATCTTGCTCAAAAACTTTACTGGCATTCTGATGAAAGTACCACTGAGGGATGTATTTGAGTAGCCCTGGTGCTTCTCTAGTGTTCCCAAATCTCACTATCAGCATCGACTTCCCTTGACCAGATGGTCTACATAGGAATAGACCAGAAAAGTAGTGTTTCTCGCCTTTGTCGTTCACAATTTCTCTGTTGTTCTGAAGAACACAAGGTGCCTCAAACCGCAAGAAGTTGGGTTTCTGGTTTGGGCTTGAGGAGCGGTCCTTTTCCTTTCCCCACCAGCCTGCAAATCCACGATCTGTCCTCTCTGTTACCTCGAAAAACAGAGGCCCTGCATCTTCTCTTTTAGCACTGAAATCAGTTCTATCATGTGAGATAGGTACATGAGCTGGATCCATGAGGTTTTCTAGGAGAATGGAGTGATCATATGGGAGTTCATGGATGGTGGATACATCTCGAAAGCCTGGTCTGTCGAAATTTTCAAACCAGGGAAGCTTGTCAGGATTAGGGGGTGTCTTGTGAGACATCCACACCCATAATACCCCTTGGGAGTCTCTAACTTCATATGTTGTAAGACAAGCCGATCTAGGAATCTTTGCATCTGCTGTAAGCTATATGGATTCATGTGATCCCAAATGAATTTTCTTTATTATGCTTATACGATGAAGATAAATAAGTTCAATACATATGCAGAGGATTGATGACATACCTGAGGTATTTTCACACATTGCCCATCTCCTTCAAACTGCCAACCATGGTAAAGACATTCAAGTCTTCCATCAACCACCTGCCCTTCCGAGAGTTTGGCTAGCCTGCATAGAATACCTCAATCACATGAGAAATTCGTCTATTTATTTGCACGAATTAGTTGATTTCTTTTTAGCGATGAGACACTTACGGTTTGTGAATAGTTTAGCATAAAACTAAGTTGTTTGATTCTTGAACTGCATTAAATTTAGTGATCTATCTCTAACATATGAGCTAGTAAATGAATTGGAGGAAGAAAATATTAACCTGTGTGGACAGCGATCTTGGTAACATCTAATTTCTCCATTTCCATCACGATACAAAACAAGTTGCTTATCAAAGACTGTAAGTCCTAGAGGTGAATCATCAGGTACATCTTTCGTCAGATAAAGTGGATACCATTCTTCTGTCCAATCATACTTTACTACTTCCACCTCCCCCTCGACTTCTTCATCCTTTTTTGACAATGGCGCGTCGTGGCTGAGCTTCTCAGACACTGCCTGATGCCGGTGCGTGCTCCTTATCTTGAGTTGGTTTTCCTTGTTTCTATCACTAACGTTTCTAACAAGATAAGGGCTATGAGGTTGTCGTGAATGGTAACATTGACCATTGGTTTTTGTTCTTGAATTTGAAAAAACAGTGAATTTTGTGGCTGTTTTCAAAAATGGATTCGGGTTTAGCCAGTCGAATTTCTTTCTATTAGGTAGACAAATTTCAGTAGAAAATGGATGCAGAAAAGCCATTGTTTCAAGTGTTATGAGGGGGGGGGGGGGGGGGGGAGATCTTATGAGATGGTTGGTATGAAGAGAGAATTAGAAATTAAAGGCATACTGAAATTATGTAATAATGGAAATATTTGGAGTGTTGGGAGGCAGAAAGAGAGGAAATGAGAGGAGGATCAGAAGCTTCTGTTTTGGTGTTCATTTTGTGTCCACAGAATATAATTAGTTTCATGAAAATGTAAAAATCAAGAATTGTTGTTTTATGCCATAGACCATAGTTGATATTTGGTAAATTTAGATACTTATTGAACTCACTACATAATTTGGCCAATTCTCATTCTGTCCAGTCCCACTCAGTTTAGATGTCCGTTTCAAACACTCAAACCCAACCAAAACTTGTTTCTAACAGACTTATGTAATGTTACATTCCCGAACGTCCGTTTGAAATAGACACTCTACACCCCTCAAAATTGTCCAATTAGTTTTATATATAAGCATTTAGGCATCTGAATTCTCATTATCTTTTCAAATAGGCACATGTAGTTTTTTTTTTTTACTATCTAGGCACCTAAGATCATTTTTGGCACCTGAACTTTTGGGTTTTCATATTTTTCAGACATTTTCAGGTGTCTATTTGAATTATTCCTATGTTTTCAAGTAGCCATTTCATACTATTATCTTTTCAAACAATCCTTTTATGCTATTATTCACTTAATTCTGAGGGGCATTTTCGGTACAACACATAACATACTATCTTTAACATTATCCTACCCATACCCCCACCCCACACTAAAACCTTGCCCGATTAACACCCACCACCCGCCGTGCTTACAACCCCCAAGCCTCAAGATTGAATTGCGACACTCTAGTCACCGTCTCCGTAGACCCCAGCCACCCAACAATCCAATGACAGTCAGTTTCTCTTCCATGAAATCGAGCTCCTCGCCTCCCTCAAAAATTGAGCCACCCGTTTGGGTAGTGGGTAGGGCGTGGGGTATGTACATGTATGATGGGTGGGGGTGGCGGTAGGGGTGGGTTTGTGGAGAATTGATTGTCTATTTCTTACAGTACTTTTTTTTGGGGGGTAAATTAGCGATGAGAATATGAATATAATGGTATTACAAATGCGAGTATAGAAATTCCGAACTAATAGGCAGTTATAGTAAATATGAGATAAATTGTCTCCAACAAGATTTGAACCCATAAACTCTTGGTTCGAGGCTTGGATCAGTCAATTAGAGTACACGGTCCATAAATATTATTGAAAATCAAATTGAACAATCTTTTCCACAATGACACAAACATATAAATTCACCAACCACAATTTGGAGAAGTATAAACAAATCTTCTACAAATGTAGCATATTACTATACTTTATGTGTTTGATGAAAGCTGGAAACTAGTTGCATCCAGTTCTTGGAAATCAATATATTACTAAGAACATGCACCTGATGCAAATCCTATCTTACCTCCTGCAACATCATAGACCACTTCCAACGTTTGTTGCTGTGAATTCCCAAAGATATTCACAGAATCTCCAGCGAAAGAGAGACAAACTTGTGAAGAACCAAATCCACCATAAAGAATACCGGCGATATTTACATCTAGTTTGGCATTACCACTAAAGGAGAAGCTAATCTTAGGTACTTGGATTGTTGTAGTACTGCTTAAGTCATAGCAGGTATCGAAAATGGATACGGGCTGCGACGGTTTGTATTGCGCCATTTGCTTCTTGAAGGCCTCTCGCAATGGGATATAGATTGATGTAGGAAGACGAGTGATTACCGTTCCAGAGTCGAAAATGCTTTCTCCATATCTTTGGAAATCTGTTGCGCTTATTAGAACTGGGCTTCCTCCAACGTTTATTCCCGTCATTTGGATCTTGTAATACAAGTCAGTGGAAGTTGAGAACGGAGTGTATTGTAAATTGGCATTTAAGCCATTTTTACCGAACGACAGGTATCCGCCTGACGTTGATCGTGTGGTCGGGAGGCAGTAAGAGAAGACTTTACCGTATTTCTGAGCGGTCTGAGATACTAAAGAAAGAGGGTGAGGTCCAAGACCGATAAGACCAGCCGTAGTCCCGAATAAGCCTTTATTATTTTGGCCGCAACCAAATGGGATATTTTCTAGCACGGCCCCGCCTGATAGTGTTAGTGTCTCTTTCGCAAAAGTACCGACAGTGTATGAATTATCTCCATATTGGGCTTGATAAAGACATGCTGTACTTGAACAACGTCGTGAGTTTCCCGTGGCCGATTGGAGCGCTGAACACAAGGGGGCAGAACATGCGATGTTGGAGTAACTTGTTGATTTGGCAGGGTCGAATATTGGCTGTTGTTGTGTGTAGCAAGATGTAGCGCATGGCTGGCATTGAGTCCAAGTAATATCGCTCCCAGTATCAAATACCAGAGAGAGTTGCTTTGCTGGAGTTCCAATACCAATCTCCACGACATAATTCAAACTGCGAAAAGCAATGCCACGCTGAGCAGGGACTGTGGTGGTCTTTTGATCCGATAGATCCTTCTTTGAGTTGGATTTTTTAAGTCGATCTTTGATGGACTTGATTCGGGCTTGGTCATGAGAGAGGATTTCATGAGCCAAGTTGGCTCTTGTCTCAGCCTTATTGTTGCCTCCTTGGGGGCTGCCGCTGCAGGCTCCGTACCTGTGAGCAACTCTAAGCGAGGCCTTCCTATTGCTGGCACCTTCAATGCAATATAGAGTAGTATAAAATAAAGCACTAGATAGTGACACCTTGATTGCCACTGTTACTAAATCTTTGTATAAAATGTTATTGACTTCCCAGCAGTTTAAATGTTACAAATGATCCATTTGATCACTGACCCGAGCTTCTTTTAGGACGAGGGTAGTTGTAGACATGCATATCGAGTTTGAATATGGATAGTTGAATCATAAATGGAAGTAAAAATAGTCGATAAATAATTCGGTGTTTAAGGATATGCATACCATATGAAGTTGAGGAGGGAATAACATTGTTGCAGCTGGATTGATCATAAATGGAAACCAGAGAACTGACTGATACTGTGTGGAACAACGGTTGCTGATTATTCAAGTTTCGATTAAGGGCATAGTGACCTTGTGGCTTTAACAAGCAAAAAACCACAAACAATGTGAAAACAGGACCTCTAAAATGTGAGTACTTCTGGTTGGAAGCCATTGCCCTTAAGTGTGCTCACTAACTTACTTGATCGACTATATATAATGCATTTATGCCGTAAGCAGTGGGGGTGTCCTTATAAATAGTACAATATTCTATCTATGAAATAATTGGTAGAAATTCAATGTTGCACATCAACCACTTGATGCTTTTCTGTTTTATAGCATCATATGAGAAAGACTTCGAAGTCTTCTCTCTGTTTTTTAGTACTATAATTATTGTATGAGAAAAGTCCTTACAGTTACATCCACATATATTGAAAAACTACATCTGTTACTGTCGATGGGGTCTTATTGAGGTCTAATCGAGACTTGTTGATCATGTTCCATGCAATTACATAGATTCCACGAGTCAATAATCGACAGCGACTATATCATATATTGAAAGGTAGAAGAGTGTTTATTACTGCATCAATCTGTGATATAACAACTGACATGGAAGTAGAAGAATGTTTTTATGCTCTTTATGGGCAAACCCAACAAAGAAGAATGTCTCTTGATGAAGTTACATCAATATCATTGATGAACTTGCATGGAGGGGTAGGAGTGATTAGGGTTGTTATCGAATCGATTAAACTGTTACAAAATGTTTCGATTGAACATTCATGGATGTTTAGTGCACCTAGCTTTATAAATATTATACGAGCTCTTTATAATCATCATCTCTTCATTCTGGTGAGAAGAACACACACGAAAATACATTGAAAACCAAGAGTTCCTATAACTCTCTCATTTCATTTTACTTTTGTCCGGTGATCAGGGGCGGACCTAGAGTGTTGTTATGGTATTTACATAAATACCCTACATAAAAAAATGGCTCAAATGATTAAGTCATTGGTAAATTTGTGGAGGTCTTGGATTCAAACATGCATTGCGAGAATCATGTTTTTGTTGCTTTATTGACTTTACACCTTCACAGGGGCGGACCTAGGGGGGGGGGCACCGGCCCCCCTAGATTTTTAGGTATCGTTATATTGTTATATGATTTTTAGAATTTTTGTGATATATATAATAAAAAGTGTAAGTAAAACCAAGTGAAAGTGTAGCTTAGATGGTTAAGTCCTTCTTTTAAAAGGTAAAGGTCATGTTCAAGCTCTCTAAGCTTCATTTTTAATATATTTTCAAACTTTTTTTGATACTTTATCAATTTTTTGTTTATTTTGGCCCTCTCTATTTTATTTTTCTCAAAGTTGACCCCCCTCTATTTTCATCCTGGTTTCGCCCCTGCACCTTCATAATGAATATCTATATTTATTTTCTATATTTTAAGTGAAAAAAATGAATACCACATATTATAATCCTAGATCCGCCCATGCCGGTGATAGTTTCAACTTTTCCGCAATTCGTCGATTGGTTTATTAGTGTTGGTATAGCTGATCATGAGGTCATAACAAACTCCTCAATTAAGAACTAACGGGAAAGAGGTCAAATTTGTATAGAGGATAGTATGGTGACAAACGACTTCATCGGTTTAATTCTCGTTATAGAATCTTTTCATTGTAATTAATACATGTAATTTTTTATTATTCTGTCATAAAGTATTGTGTTATAGATCTATATTTTCGGTTAGTTCCCTACAATAGTTTCCTCCACTCCCTACATTTTTAAAAATCATCGAGTCTTTTTTTCAATTGTTAAAATTAATAAACTTTGATATTCGGACTGACTTAGAGTTTTGATGTGAATTAAGATATTATAGAACATACTTAAATATTTAGGACAAACTTTGTAAATGTGAGCATACAAAAATGTCGATTTTGGGACTGAACACATATTCTCATAAAAAATATTAACATCTGGAGTCCATGGGTACTATTCGGAAAGTTTTGTTAGATTTTATTTTGTCCTTCAAGCTATATTGAAGAGTTGATTTAAGAGGTCAACTAATTACCATAACTTATCTTCAATGTTTCGTTTTTAACGCAACAACAAATTTGATATTAAACATGAATAACAAATTTCGAAATTTTAAAAGTGATGAAAATTGAAAGGGTCCAAGATAGCCCTCGATACGATCATAAAATGGTACGATCCCGATTTTGGTCACCTGACAATTTTAAGCCTGTTGAAAGGGACTTTAACAGGTTTGAAATATTTCGCCATATCTTCTTATTATCATTATAGTTGAGTTTCTTTGGCTGAATACACTTATGATCATGTTTATTTATAGGGTAAAAGACACCGGACATTACTAACGTTCACGTTTTTTCACATTTGCCACTTATGTTCACTTTCAACCCAAATACATCACTCATGTTCTAATATAGTGCAACCCGATTACTTTTTGTTGATTTTTCCGAATTCTGACTTTGTAAGCACAAAATTATGAAGAGCAATTTAGTCAAGTTATATATTTTTAAGTACTTAATATTTTCATAAAGTCGATTTCGGTAAAATCGATCAAAACTAGTCTGGTTGCACTATATTAGAACGTGAGTGATGTATTTGGGTCGAAAGTGAACTTAAGTGGTAAATGTGGAGACAAAAAAAGAGTAGTTGTTAGTGATGTTTGATGTCTTTTGCCCTTTTATATATCTTCATTAGTTCACCATGTTTTAAAATTATTCATTCACTCACTTTGTCGTCTGCTTCTTAGTTAATGTCGTCACATGAAATGCATATGATTTTTTGGGGGTCAATTTTTGTATTCTTTCAGTTTCTATTAATTAAGAAAATATTATATTTACCCCTACAATAATCATGTGATTAGCATATGGCTAAGTTAACGACAATATTAACGGTGAAACATATTGTTGTACTAAAAAATTAACTTTTTTTGTTCTTGGGTGAACAAATGAATACATTTAAAATATGAGCGAGCAAAATGAATCCAACACAAAATATAGATGATGATCCGTGTATTTTACCCAAAAATCATTATTTAGCCTTATTTATTATGGTTTGGAGAGACACAATGGTCAGTAGTCAGTACTAATACTATTACTTCCAAATTTCAGCAACTACAGGTAGAAAGTTATGATCTTACTAAGATTTATTCTCCTAAGATTTCTCTAAATGCATATCATGTAATTTATATAAAATTTAAGAATCAAATTGTGTAATTAATGTATTAAGAGAAATTTTAAGAGAAAATTCTTAACAGGACCATAACGGGTCTGGTCTGCAATTAGAGTAATGACCAATGATTAGAGAATTGTTTGTCTATTTTTAGAGGACCAAATTGAAATATAGAAGGTAATCAAGTAGAGTACAAACTCCATTATTAATTTTAACTATCTTTTGAAATGACACACATATAAATGCAGCAACCACAGTTTGCAGAAGTATAAACAAACCTCCAACATATGCAGCACATTACTATACTTAAGACAACATAGATATGATGAAAGCTGGAAACTAATTGCATCCAGTTCTTGGAAACCAAGATATTACTAAGAACATGCACCTGGTGCAAATCCTATCTTACCTCCTGCAACATCATAGACCACTTCCAACGTTTGTTGCTGTGAATTCCCAAAGATATTATCCTCAGGATCTTCAGCGAAAGCGAGACAAACTTGTGAACGACCAAATCCACCATAAAGAATACCGGGGATATTTACATCTAGTTTGGCATTACCACTAAAGGAGAAGCTAATCGTAGGTACTTGGATTGTTGTAGTACCGCTTAAGTCATAGCAGGTATCGAAAATGGATACGGGCTGCGACGGTTTGTATTGCGCCATTTGCTTCTTGAAGGCCTCTCGCAATGGGATATAGATTGATGTAGGAAGACGAGTGATTACCGTGCCAGAGTCGAAAATGGTTTCTCCATATGTTTGGAAATCTGTTGCACTTATTAGAACCTGGCTTCCGCCAACGTTTATTCCCGTCATTTGGATATTGTAAAACGAGCCAGTGGAGGTTGAGAAAGGAGTGTATTGTAAATTGGCATTTAAGCCATTTTTACCGAAGGACAGGTAACCGCCTGACGTTGATTGTGTGGTCGGGAGGCAGTAAGAGAAGACTTCACCGTATTTCTGAGCGGTCTGAGATACTAAAGACAGAGGGTGACGTCCAAGCCCGATAAGACCAGCCGTAGTCCCGAATAGGCCTTTATTATTTTGGCCGCAACCAAATGGGATATTTTCTAGCACGTCCCCGCCTGATAGTGTTAGTGTCTCTTTCGCGAAAATACCCTCAGTGTAAGAATTATCTCCATATTTGGCTCTATAAATACAAGCTGAACTTGAACAACCTGAGTATCCCGTGTCCGATTGGAGCTCCGAACACAAGGGGTCAGAACATGCGATGTTGGAGTAACTTGTTGATTTGGCAGGGTCGAATATTGGCTGCTGTTGTTTGTAGCAAGATGTAGCGCATGGCTGGCATTGAGTCCAAGTAATATCGCTCCCAGTATCAAATACCAGAGAGAGTTGCTTTGCTGGATTTCCAATACCAATCTCCACGACATAATTCGAAGTGTCAAAGGCAGTAAGGCCACTCTGAGCACGGATATTGGTGGTCTTTTGATCCGATAAATCCTTGTTAGAGTTGAATTTTTGAAGTCGAGCTTTGATGGACTTGATTCGGGCTTGGTCATGTGAGAGGATTTCATGAGCCAAGTTGGCTCTTGCCTCAGCCTTATTGTTGCCTCCTTGGGGGCGGCTGCTGCAGGCTCCATACCTGTGAACAAGTCTGAGCGAGGCCTTCCTATTGCTGGCACCTTCAATGTAATATAGAGTAGTATAAAATAAAGTACCAGATAGTGACACCTTGATTGCCACTGTTATCAAATCTTTATATAAAATGTTATTTACTTCCCAATGTAGCAGTTTAAATGTTACAAATGACCATTTGATCATTGACCCAAGCTTCTTTTAGGACCGAGGGTAGTTGTCTAGTTGTAGACATTATATCAAGTTTGAATATTGTTAGATCATAAATGGAAGTAAATTTCACTGTGATATATGTAGAGGAATAACTGCATCAAACGCGGTCACCGGTTGCGGATCTAGGAGTTTCAAAGTACTTATTCGAAATTGACATAATTTTCAAAGTGTCTGTTCAAAACATTTAAATATATTCAAATATAAATTTAAATGCTAATTTTTACATTAGTTTTTTTTAAAATACATATAATATATATATATTTTTTAAAATGCCTGTTCAAGTGAACATGCGTGAACCAATGTGGCTCCGCTACTGGCGGTCGCTTTGCGAATGAGCGTAGAGAAAATAGTCGATAAATAATTGAGTGTGTAAGAAGGATATGCATACCATATGAAGTTGAGGAGGGAATAACATTGTTGCAGCTGGATTGATTATAAATGGAAACCAAAGAAGTGAGTGATACTGTATGGAACAATGGTTGCTGATTATTCAAGTTCTGATTAAGGGCATAGTGACCTTCTGGCTTTAACAAGCAAAAAACCACAAACAATGTGAAAACAGGAGCTCTAAAATGTGAGTAATTCTGATTGGAAGCCATTGCCCTTAAGTTTGTCTAACTCACTAACTTACTTGATCAACTATATATAGTGCATCTATGCCGTAAGCAGTGGGGGATTCTAATTTCTATCTATGAAATAATTGGCAGAAATTCAATATTGCACATCAACCACTTGATGCTTTTCTGTTTTATAACTGATCATATGATTTATGAGAAAGACTTAGAACTCTTGTTTCTGTTTTTTAGTATAATTATTGTATGAGAAAAGTTCTTACATCATATGATCCACATATATTGATAAACTACCATCTCGTACTTGATCATTATGTTCCATGCAATTACATATATAGATTCCATGAGTCAATAAATCAACGGAGACTATATATCATGTATTGACTCCGGTCAACAAATAAAAGTAGAAGAATGTTTACTCCATCATCAATCTGTTATATAACAACTGACATGGAAGTAGAAGAATGTTTTTATGCTCTTTGTGGGCAAACCCAACAGAGAAGAATGTCTCTTGAGAGATAATTAACAAATTGGTCCAAGATATATAATATGTTTAAGTTACACCAATACCATTGATGAACTTGTATGGAGGGGTTACTCGTTAATTTTAGCCCTTTCTTCACCAAAACATCGACCTTCATCATATCTACTTCTTATTGTCTAACAAGGCTCGTATTTAATTAGAGTATTTGAATAAGTAGTCAGATAATATCAAAATAAATGGCTTTTAAATATTTTTATTCCGAAAAAAAAATTCAAGAACTGAAAACGATCAAGTGTAAAATTAGAGCGTCCTAAGTGTCCGGCCCTTGTCCTAACAATTTTTTTTCCAATATTAACAATATTTTGTGAGCTTGTACTCGTGCCGTGCACCACATGCATTAGTTTGGTGAGTCAATAGTAGAAAAATGTGGTTTGACATCATTATTTATTTGAAGCCTATGTCATAGTCTAACGTCATCATCTATCATCATGGATGTCTCTTGGAGTCCTTATTGAAAAGGAAGACAAGTCCTCGGGGAATATACACTAATACACAAATTTATCACAAACTTACCTGGAGAGGGTGGTGGAGGGGTGAGTGTAAAAGATACTCCATCCGTCATTAAAAGATTGTCATATTTTGACTTTTGTTAGTCAAATATTACAAAATTTGATCATGAATTTCCATCAAACGATAAGAAATAATATAGTCTTGTGGGACCTTGTTAGATTTGTCTCAATATATATTTTTGAAATATTAACTTTTTATAATTTTTTCGCATGTAGAATAATAGATATTTATGTTTTAAATCGTGTTTTGTTGACCACCAAAAGTCAAAATGTGACAATCTTATAAGGACGGAGGGAGTAGGATTTAAGAATTAGGTTGGGTGTATTGGAGAAGAAAGCGAGTAAAATTAAAACTTGTGTAAATTTGTAATTCTAAATTTCAAATAGTTTTGTATTTAATGAATCTGAGTTGTTATACACATATCGCAATGGGATGGGATCTTGTGCCAATTTGTTTAGGTGCTAACTGTGTCAACTGAGTATATATGTACTCAAATATGTTTATTTAGAGTACATATGTACTCTGAATATAAATATATATTCTTATCAATTTTATAGTTTATTTATACTCAATTACATATATTTATCGAGAGTACATATATATTCAAATTTGTTTATCAAGAGTATATATGTAGTCAAATGTGTTTATCTAGAGTATATATGTACTCAAATATAGTTGACATAGTTGACACGTAAGGAAGTTAGCACCATATGCATGCCCCATCGAAACAGTACAAAAAAAGCGCATGAAATTTTATTATACTCTCTCCTATTTGAAATTGTAGTAGTGAAGAAGTTTATTTGAGGCAAAATGATAATTTCACATATAGAACATTATTCTGGTGTGTATAATGTGATTTGTTATATACACACCAAAACAATAGATTTTAAGAGTGAATTTACTATTCTGCCCTTCTCCTATTTGTAAGTGTAGTCATAAAAAATATTAGTTGTGTATAAAACAGTAATTTAACTTCTAAATAAAATCATGTTCTGGTGTATGTATAGTGTTGCCCATGTATAGTGGATCCGTTAATGAATTCAATTAAACGTTAATGCTTAAAACAGGTAGATTAGAGCATCTCAATTAAGAATGGTAGTATAGGCAGTACATAGAAATAAAGACGATAGTTTATGGATCATTCGATTAAAAAATTTAATTTCAATGTATCAAAATTTTGATTTGTAACACACACTCAAATAATGCCCCCTTCTATTTTCGAAAAAAAGATGTATCTCTCGTCGTCAAGGTTGCATCGGCTGCTGTGCTGAAATGAATGATAAAATAAATTATGGAATATATTTAAGATTGATATAAAACTTAGGTTTGCCTGTTTAGTGTTTATCATTCTAACACGAAATTATGTCCGATGAGATCACATCACATTCAATTTGTTCATTTGACAATACATATAAGTGAGTGTTTTTATTTTTTAATATCGTTTTAATGGAGACATTAGAAAATTAAAATATTTTATGTCCACCCTACTAGGAATCCATAGTTTCTTGCCGATTTCTACACCCTCTCCCCTCCCCTCCCTTCCCCCCACCCCCCACCAGGTCCCAACCCACCACCCTTCCTCTTTATTCAGCTTCCAACCCCAACTCTTCCAGACATCGATTTGATTTATACTTGTTTAATTTGTTCAAATCAATCCCAGGTATTTTTTTCATATTCTTTTACCTACCAGATCAGATTATTCAATTAATTTCCTTCAACTTAAATTATAATTTATGCAATATTTTTTTTCTTCTTCTAGAGTTTGAGATTTATATGATATTGTATGCTCCTAGATAGTGTTCGTTTTTAGTAATGCTGATTTATTTGTACCTATACTTGTAGCTTTGATGTCAAATAAAGTCAGGATTTTTATATTTGGGTGAGAGGAAACAGCATGTCACAATGACTCTATAGAGCCCTCTTGTCTAAGCGGGCAATGGGCGGATTGTTTGCAGTCCTTATCGGTAACAGGGAGGGTGTTTCAGAATTGGCCGAAGATGTAGTGAAAAGACAAATAATGACTCTACAATAGATAAGAGACGGTAGTGTAATGAGGCATTGTGATTTATTCGGTTATATATAAGCAAGAACTTAGTAATTCCCGTAATCGATATCAGTTAGTGACTGCAACTTATTGTTGTGGGGTTAGTTCAATGTAGATTTATTTAATACGTTGAAGGTATGGAAAATGGGATTCATGTAATAAGTTATTCTAGGATTATTGTCTTGGATTTTTGTGATTCTAAATTTGGAGTGTTAAGGAACTATTTTCTTTCTAGCTTGGGTTCTGTTAGAAGGTTAACCGGCATGTTTACTTTCTTACAATAATTGGAGAACTGAATAATTTATGAACAGCTGCAAAATTTGTCTTGATCTGTCAACCATGATATAACCTTATTAAATGAGTTGTCACTATGATTCATCCTTCTCAGTTATTTGAAGTCAAATTTGATTTCTTATGTCTTTGCTTCCTCTGTACCCAAGTCCTGTTTGTTTGCTTCTTCAATGCTTTATTTTCTTGTTTGAGACTATGTTGAGCTTATTTATTGTTAGCACAATGCGTTCTCTATCAATATTTGTGTAAGTTATTGCTTAGGATTTAGAGTATGGGGAAAGCACTTAACATTTATGTCCCCATTCTTCGCAGCGTGCTTAAGTTGTGTATCTGGGTGGGCATTGCTTGAAAATCTGGAAGCCCATCAACAAACCTACTTATATAATTGTATATTGAAATCTAACTTAAAAAGATTTACTCACATTTAATATATGAAATTAATCTCATAGATGGAATCTCTGCATGCTTTGTCATGTCATTGTGTTTATCCATTCTGGTTACAGGTAGGAGGTTCACCAAGTATCAATTACAAATGATAGTACGATATTGCTGAGATGCAATAGTGCCTGGATTCAATATTGCTGTCGTGGTATCTTCATTGCTATTCTGAAAGGAGAGATAGTTGATAGAAGTAAGATTGCGAGAATGTATGGTAGGTCGGGGCTAGATCGTTTCAAGAAAGCAGAGACAGTAGAACCATTTTCAGTTACCAAAAATTCAGCATCCAAACTAGCAACGGCTCAGCCTGCTTCGAAAGTAATTCCTCTTGTAGTTTCTCATTCCCGGACTTCTGACCACCAAAATCATAACCAGAGTCCCCATATTGTTCCTCAAAAGCCTGTGGGGCCGGATGTTGTTCCAGCACAAAATTTAAGTCAAGTTGGAGGTGGGCAGTCTACATGGCATCCTCCTGATTGGGCCATTGAGCCACGACCTGGTGTTTTTCATCTTGATGTCATAAAAGATGGTGAAGTACTTGACCAGATCAACTTAAGTAAAAAGAGGCACATCTTTGGAAGACAGTTCCATACATGCGATTTTGTGCTTGATCATCAGTCTGTGTCAAGGCAACATGCAGCTGTTGTTCCACACAAGAATGGGAGGTTTGTACGTATACTCTTTCGAGTTCATAAGATCTTATGAAAATCGGTTTTCTTGAATTATTTGAAATTTCACTGCTGTTTCCGCTTTTTCTCTCCTTAAACCTTATAATTATAGTTCTTTTTACCTACTTTTATGCAATGAGTGTTCAGATTAAACCCTTGAAGTATCTAACTGAAATTTAAGTTGCAAGTAGCAGAAGGGAACTTCAAACAGCTCGCTGTTAGCTACTTTTATAGTTCTTGCACTAGAAATGACTGGTATTACTTTCTCGAAAATTTTGTGATTTACTTGCACATGTATCGAGTGAATTCGATTCAGATGGAATTGATCACACACTAGTAGTGGCATACACCTGAACCAGTTGGGATGTTTTTGGTAGTCACTCCATAGTGTCATTAATCCATTCTGGTAACGTAATATCAAAATAATACTCCCTTCAACTGTTTTACATACCTAAAATTTGAAAGAGTTTGAGTTTACACATTGAATTGTGACAATCATGACTTGATGGGCTATTACATTTTCAAACTGAGACAGTTTTGAAATCTTACAAAAAGAAGTACGTGACTATAGTCTATAATAGAGGAAGGAGGGAGTAAAAGAGAATAAGAAAGATGACATCTTAGACCTTTGTTGAAAAATGATGTGAACTTAGATGAAATCGTCTTCCTCCTGCAGCATATATGTGATTGATTTGGGGTCTGCCCATGGCACATTTGTTGCGAACGAACGATTGCTCAAAGATTCTCCTATGGAACTTGAGGTTGGGCAGTCTTTGCGGTTTGCTGCTTCAACACGAGTCTATGTCCTGAGAAAGAACAATGCAGCTCTTTTCCCTCCACAAACCACAGAAATCGATGTACCACCACCCCCTGATCCTTCAGATGAAGAAGCTGTTTTGGCTTATAACACTTTTTTAAATCGTTACGGGCTACCTAAGCCTGGAACTATTACAAATTCTAGTGAGGCACGTGGCTCCTCTGAACATAAAGATGACGAGAAGCAGATGGAGAGAGCTTCTAAGAGAATCAGAAGAATAAGAGTAGCATTCAGGGATCAAGTTGGAGGAGAACTTGTTGAAGTTGTAGGGGTTTCCGATGGAGCAGATGTGGAGACTGACCCTGGTCCAGTCGGTGTGAAAGAAGGAAGCCTTGTGGGAAAATATGAATCCCTTGTACAGTCTACGGTAATACCTAAAGGTAAAGAATCTGTCTCAGCAAAAGAAGTTAGTAACAGTCAGACAGGCGTGACCGCAAAACTTCAACAAGTATTGAACAAGGTCAAGACTCCGACAAAAGGTGGCATGTATGATGATCTGTATGGGGAATCACTTTCCTCTAAAATCGCTTCTGGTTGGGCATACTCTTCTGCTAAATCAGGTTCCTCGCAAGAAGCTTCCACCAATGACAAAGAACGGAAGGCAAACAATTCCTCTTCTGGGAAGATCGGAAGTGATTCAAGTAAGGTTGATGATGATAGTGATGATGATTTATTTGGTTAGTTAAAGCACAATATCGACGCTAAAGAGAACCACCAGCATGTTGGGAGTTAATATCATAGAAAAGTGAAGACCATTTTGAAGACAGTAATGGTAATTGCCATCGAGATGGGATGGGTTGTTGTACTTTTGGCACACTAAAAGATTGACCATGAGAATCTAAATTCTAATCTCTTGTTTTCATTACTGTGTTAAGAGTTGTATTCTTTCACTGTATTTGAAACATTCCATCATTAATGGTAAGACTTATTTGCATAATGCAGTATCGTCAAACTCGTCGCATTTCCTATCCCGGACTTATGTACTTGTCATGTTCTGCTTCTTATTTTGTGTTTCCGGTCTGAAATGTTTCTTGTTCAGGTGCGTATATGAAACTTAACCATATATATATGTCAAACATCCACTTTCGTTTAATAGAAGAACCAATTGGATATGCTTCAGATCATCTATATCTTCGGTGTCACCTTTCATGTTTGTTGTTATTATAAGAGTTATTGTAATCGATCATATTTTGTAGATATCTTGTAATAATTAATTAAATAAGATGTAATGACGCAATTGATGTAGTATATTATATGACACATAGAGGCATATAAATAAGATAGAAATTTCGAACATCAAATTTATTTGTCGCAGTTAAACATTAAGGTTAGATGGAGCTCAAATGAAAAAATTGATCGAGTACATACAACTTGGATGATATGGAGGCTTATATTTTACAATAGGGTTAAAGTATGAATTGGTGACAACATCGTTATGGACAAATATCATATTATGATTATTATTTCATGGCAGGCGTTGGGTCTTGGGTGGAGGACATGTAAAGGTGGATCATTTTATTCTTTAATAAAAGTGGGAGATCGTCACACTAACGATCCTTACGTACCAGATCCTGGAGTATGAATGAGATAAATCGCAGATGTGTATCATATGAGCAGGGGACTAGCCCTTGCATATTAATCACTCCATTAACACAAGTTTCGTCATTTTTGAAAGTAGAACTCACGTTGCATAAAAATCAAGATTATTGATACTTCACACATTAGTTCTTTAAATAATGCCCAAAATAGGTCCATGCGTTAATAGTTATACTAATTAGAGGGATCATAAATATATATTGAGAGAGTTGAGATTAAGAGATAATCATGATGTAGGATATGTCGATGAAGCTAATAAAAAGCTAAAAAGAAGAAACTAATAGCTTCAAGACAAACACGAGTTTGAAATATGAGTTGCCTATAGCAGTCTAGCACATTATGTTGTTGCCCATCCTTTAGTCACATTCACATAAGACCGGTTCAGACTTTAGTCAATGCATGCACGATCTTATACTTATGGTTTTGTTTGTTTACTTCTTTCTTCTTTTTTATAGTATGTGAATGTTATAAGTAAATGTTATAATTGTTTGGTAAATTTCTAATTTGTAAAAGGTAAATCGATTGAAAATATAATTAATCATACCGTTCACTCTTGTAATTCTATTATTATAAACTTTGATGATATATTTGAATTGAGGTGAATTATATTAAAAGGGAAGTAAAACATAAATCATAAAAATTAATTCAAAATAGGACAATGATGGTGAATATTTTAAAACATTTTGTAAAACTTTTTATTTTAATTCAACAGAAACATCATAAATCATGATAGAATATATATATCTTGACTATCTAACTTTTGAGAAATAATGATTTAAGGGTAACTCCAATAAGTGAATCCATTTTCCATAGTTAAACCAATTTTTAAATCTAATGGTAAATTAAAAGAGGTAATTCACCTTAATTCCCTATATTTTACCTTTAAGTAACTGGACCATGAAAATTAACGATCAAAAGAATTAATGTGGTGGAAAGTACTTTCAATTAGTAGTGTAGTTAAAACTATTTATTGAAACATTAATGATTTTTGCATTGCATGTTGATAATGATACTTTATTTATGGTACTAAAATAATTGATCAAAATTACAAAAAGGTTGAATGGCATCATTAACTTAGTAATGTAATAGTCATTACTCCTTATTAAATCTCAATCGACATGTAAAAGAACCAGAAATATAATACTATTGACTAAATGTTGGTCTCGAGGTTCTATTTCATATAGTTCGACTTGAATCCAAACAATAATTTTATGTTGGACAGAGGTCGGCCGAATGTTATTTGGGTTTAAATTATACAGTGTTTTATTTTTAATTATTTTATTAATAAAGTATATGAAACTTAGTTCTACCTTCGTACGGAGCAAATAAAACATCTAATCCATTCATCTTTTAAAAAGTAGGTCACTCATAAAAGAAATATTATCTACAATTTAATTTGATTAACAATTTAACTTTTTAATTATATTGTTCAATATTATTGAGAGATAATACTATGAAAGATATATTAGAAAAAAACTCTCTTAATATGAAATTTACATATACCCCTATGAAAATAGTGCATTAATAATAATTCTATGTCAAAGACAAAAAAAAAGTTAAAGGTTGAAACGAAAAAATATAATAATCCATAAAAATGAATTGACCTTGAAGTTATTACCTAGTTCTAATCTCTTTCGTGTGTATTACTCCCAATTTTTTATTAGTAGTAGAAGTAATTATATTTTGTACGAAAAAAAGAAATAAAATAACTCAAATCGATTGACATTTCTCTCTCATCAATCTATCACACTTTTCCCACAGAAATTGCACCGCCGATGATTTCCCGATGGCCGCCATACCTGTAAGAGCTTCTTCAATTTATTCCATTTTTATATTTTTTCTAAATTTTTTATTTTAATTTTTTTCCCCTTTTTAAATTAACTTTATTATGTTATTTATTTCTTGATATTCTTTTCTTGTTGTTTAGGTCATGGAGCTAAAACGTTGCTTGTCCCAAATCATTGTCCATTAAGCTTTTCTTGTACCCATTCACGATTTTTGAAGAAATCAGGTAATTTCTTACGAATTGATGATTAGGGGTTTGTTTGGAGATATTGAAAAACCGTTTCTCGATTGGAAAATATTGTGTATTGAGAGATAAATTGATGTGGGTAGGGTTTTGTTTGTTGGAATAGTTGAGCTTTAGTGATTGTGGATTAATTTTGGGAGAAAGTGAGATAAAAAAAGAAGTGGGTGATTTATCAATTTTGTTTTAGTGTTTTGAGCTGAATTGAAGTTGGTGGGGTTACTTGTTGTTGAGAGAAGAGAAGGGGGGAGATAGAGGATAATGTGTATACTGTGTGTTATTCAAAAATGGTCGCGGACTGTGGCGACCATGCTGCCGTGGTTAGCCATTCCGCTTATAGGGTTCTGGGCTCTGTCCCAGCTGCTGCCTCCTGCTTTCAGATTTGAAATTACATCACCGAGGCTGGCATGCGTGTTTGTGCTTTTGGTAACCCTTTTTTGGTATGAGGTTTTGATGCCCCAGTTGTCGGTTTGGAGGGCTAAAAGGAATTATAGACTGAGGGAGCAGAAGAGATTCGAGGCTATTGAACTGCAGAAGTTGAGGAAGTCAGCAACTAGGAGGTGTAGAAATTGTTTGACGCCCTACAAGGATCAGAATCCTGGTGGCGGGAAGTTTATGTGTTCATATTGCGGGCATATCTCAAAGAGGCCGGTATTAGATTTGCCTGTGCCTCCAGGGATGGGTTTGTCGAATTCTGGGATTTTGAAAGATTTAATGGGTAGAAGTGGGAAGATATTCAATAGGAAAGAGTGGTCAGATAATGGGTGGATGTGTGGACAAGATTGGTTAGAGAACGGAAGTTGGGCAAGTGGACCGTTTACTCAAAAAGAAAGTTACTGGGGGAGTGGGGGCGGAATTTTAGTTAATGATGATCATTTCCTGGCAGAGAAGTCATGTTCCCGTGTACTAATTTTTTTTACCAAGGCTTGCAAGGCTTTCATCTTGAGTATTATTTGGATATGGAGAAAGTTTTTTTGGATCAGTTCATCCAGAGATGATGATTCAGTGGATGGAGAGAGGCGAGGTATTCTAGATAAGAGTGGGGAAAATGCTGGAAATTTCCCTGAGAGCAAAAGTGAGAAAGCACGCCGAAAAGCAGAGGAGAGGAGGCAGGCCAGATTAGAGAAGGAGTTACTGGAGGAGGAGGAGAGAAAGCAGAGAGAAGAGGTTGCCAAATTGGTTGAAGACCGCAGAAGATTGCGTGATGAGAAGATGGAGGCTGAGAAAGAACGTACGAAAGAGACGCCTACAGTTAAAGAAACAGATCGTAAGAAGGAAGCAGAAAGAAAGCGTCAGGAAAGAAAAAAGGATAAAGATAGAGCCTCTAGCAAAAGCAACTCCGATGCAGAGGAATTAGAAAAACGAGTCGGCAAGGATAATGCCCGTCACCGCAAAACTGATGATTGTTGGCGTGAACATCCCAGAAATGGATATGAAAATGTAAAGGGTCAGTGGCATGGCCATAGGGTTGCAGTTGATCATCACAGGGTTAATGTGGGAACCAGATACTTGGATCGTATGAAGGGCACTATTTTTTCCTCGTCTCGAGCATTTACTGGAGGGGGTTTCTTCGGAAGGGGTACTAATGTAACTAGTGTTTCGCGAGAACACAAACCTAACTCATCTGTAGACCATTCTCAAACTTCAGCACATCGAAGAGAACAGCATCAACCAGATCGTGCTACTGGAAAGCCATATATGGATGGCGATGAAAATAAGAATACCATCAGCCGTCCTGTAAGTGACTCCCTGATCTCTTTTTTAGACACGGCTTACGCTAATATCCCTTTTGTTGGAAATTTGCAGAGGAACAAATTAGTATAAGAGGATGAAAGATGAATTTCTTAAAGTATAAAATTAATTCTTTTTATGTATCTTTTCAAATTTTTCTATGTTTGTATGCGCAGTCCACTCCTTGTGCTAACATTTGTAGACGAGTCCTATATGCTCTATTGGAGACCGATTATAAATTTTGTTATAGTTGTCAGCTTAAAGGTTATAATGAGATGTGTAGGCTGATAAAACTTGTTATTGGCTGCTTGATATTTTCATAGTTTCTAGAAGATGGCGTGTTCAGTGTTTAAGTCTGAAATTATTTTCCTGCAGGTGCTTATTGACCCTCAACCATGTACAGCTCCTAAGAAATCATGGCAACAATTATTTACCCGTTCACCATCTCTTGCTCCAGCTTCTAGTTCCAATGTCATAGGTAGGCCAAATGGAAACGCCCATTCAGAAGTCCCCACCTCTCAATTCTCTGCTCCACCATCAACACAAGGATTTGATAGCCCTGTTAACTTTGGACTTCCTTCGCCATTTTCTTCACCTTCTTTTTCCTTTGGATCAACAAGTAATAGCACTGATCTATCTCTATCATCTGAAGCTATGTTTCCACGAATAGGAGAAAAACCTGCTCAATTTTTGCCAGAAGAATCCGAGATTTTTGAAGACCCTTGTTATGTTCCTGATCCTGTATCGTTGCTTGGGCCTGTTTCTGAGTCACTTGATAACTTTCAGTTGGACCTTGGGTTTTTAGGAGATGCTGTTTTGGAAAAGCCCTCTATTTTAAAGAACATGCATTCTCCTTCAGAAGTGAATAGACCATCTCCAATTGAGTCGCCAATGTCACGGTTACGAGTTCCAGAAGAAAGGCATCCAACATCATTTCTTTTTCCTAGTACCCCCAAGGCTCAAGATGTCAACCATGTGTCCCTGGAGGACTTGAGTAATCAAAACAAGGCAGGAACTTGGCAGATGTGGAGTAGTTCTCCTCTTGGTCCAGAAAATTTAGGTTTGTTTGGCGGTTCAGCCAAATGGTTCTTGCCTCATGAACTTAATGGAACAAAGGAAGATCCTATACATCCCGTAGGCCCCAAAACCATGGCTTCTCTTTTCAAAAATGATGAACGGGTCCTCTCTGAAGCTCGCTCCCCTCATAATAGTTTTGTTGGAAATGGTCAGAGTGGAGAGAATTTTAATTCTGTTCCACCAATTAGACCAGATGAACCTTGGTTGCCAAACAGTTATTTTGGCTTAACACCAGGAAATGAAAATCAATTATCTTCTAAAGTGGAGGAATCTAAAGAGGGAATGATGTATGGGAGCCCCTTGGGATCAGCTACTGAAAATCATAGTGATATATCTACTACAAATTGTTGGGTCAAGTAAGTGCATTCATATTGTGATATCTCTTGTATTTCGAACTTCTCATGTCAGATGGTCTTACCGAATGCCGCCCTAGTATTGATGTTTATTCGTTATATGATGTCTGTTAAGTATTAAAAAGAAGCTATGGTAATTTTAATAATTTTCGTCTCTGTCCTCTTCTTTCTGGATTCATTTGCCTGATCTAAATCCTATCTACTTCTCTAAATACTCTCTTCATGGCAAAAGGTTAATGCATTATACTCCCCTCTTGGTTTCCGTCATTTGTTAGGAAGGTGTTGCCACACCATGTCCAGAACCTGAAAATCTAATACGAAGCACTTGCACTTCGACTTGTTATTTTCTTTAGGCAAATGATAATGCCAGAGAGATTTCATATCGCCAGAGCAAAACGATGTTCAATGCCTTTTATGCCCTTTGATTTTATGACTTATAATTACAATATTGATTGTTAACGAAAGAATACTTTTATTTCTATTTGAATAAAGAAAACATGAATAAAATTTATAATTAACAATTGAGATTATGATGAAAATATAGTTTGATTAAAAGGATATAAAATGAATTGAACATGAATTTGCTCTGGCGATATATTTATTTACTATATTGATGTGCACAACTGATCTTTTATAGGGCACAATTAGGTGGACAGAAATTTATGTGGTTTTGGCCTTCTGAGATTGTTTGGGAGGTTTAGCATTTCACAGATTTTAATGGAAGCTCACTTACACCCCCCTCCGGGCACTCATAAATTGGTCATTGTAAAATTACATATTGGATCTCAGAAAAGGAAATCTTCAAAATGAAATAGGAAGGAGGAAGAATGAGAATAATAATCATACAATGAAGCTTCTGCCTAAGCAGGGTCGGAGTATATGCAGCCCTACCCTTGTGATAACAGGGATGCTGTTTACTGATTGACCCAAGATGAAGTGCAAAGACTATCTACTACTTCACAATAGATAAGAAGGATAGGCAGCTACAAAACCATTTTGATTTATTACATTACATCCAAGAGCCAGATAGTGTCTTGGACTTCGTGGAAATAAGTAAATAATAAACAAACTACATCTTTGAGAATGTACATCTTTTTCTGTACACTAGTTATTATTGACTGATTCAACCCAGACTAACCTCTGTATACAGTGGATCCATCAAAGAACGGAAAACTTAAATTTGCCTGTACGATTAGCCTAGAACATATGAGAAAATTAGAAGTATACCACTAGTCAAAGTATCTATTTGCCTAATAGAGTTTGAGGCAAAAAGTTCATAGTTTATCTGTTTGGTCAGAAGGTTTAGGGAGAGGTTCAAGTTATCATGTGAATGTTGCCTGTTCGGATTATCCAATATGGAAAGTTGGCGAACTTATACATTTATAACTCTTCTTTACTTGGAAATGAAACAAACTTGAAATTATGCAATAAGATGGTCTATAGTTGAAGCAGTGGTCCTTGAGCCAAATGCTAAAATAAGTATATGTCCTCTGTTTGATCTTCCTTTGATCTTTATAATGGTATACAAACAAGTCAAGTGCAAAATGGCTTATTGTCCAAGGGGGCTAAAGGGGCGCATATCACAGTGGAAAACTCCTACAAAAGAGTAGCCTAAGATACACTTGGGAAAACCAGTAGTTCAGCGTACTAGTATTGGCTAGTGATTGCAAATGAGATTGCTAATATGCGTAATAATTTGCTCTCTGATTTATGCTGGAGAAGCTAATGTTGTGGGAATATTTGGCAGAAAAAACCGAAATTGGCCTGAACTTACTTCATATAAATATTGATAAATATTGAAATCCTCTTTAAATTGGTCTTTATGATAATACACAACTTCAATTGTGCATAGTACTTGTTATAATAAAGCTAACACTTCTCATTATCATGCATTACACTTGTCATAATTTCTTACTGGATTTTCTACTGTAGTGGGTATGTTTTGCATGGGTTTACATCTGTTGAGTCTGATCTTTACAACTGTTATTCTTTCAGGAAGGAGGGGGAACTGGCTGGTTCAGGAGATGGCGTTGTAAAACCATCAATGATGAGGCCTTCAATTACCGGATTATACTCCACTGCAAATGTACCATCACTTTGGTCATATGACTAAAAGAGAAGATGCAAAAAGAAGGAAATCATATAGGTTCTGGGGGTACATGAGCTCTATCCTCTTTTTTAAGAGGAAAAGTAGCCTCTGGTGAAGAGCTTAGAATACTGGACACATTGTATCTTCCTTCTTTTTTTAATTATAAGGGAGATTTACTTATTATATGCGCCTCATACACTCGTGCAACAAACTAAGTGAAGCGTCCGCCAAAAAAATCACAGGTAGATACTCTCTACCGGGAGGAAAGGCGCGATGAAGTATATTAGGAAAAATCTTGCCAGTTTTATGGTGCTATTATTTCCTCTGGTATCTGGATGTAGATGATTGATATTAGAGGTGCATAATGAGGAAAGATAAAAGGTTACATTTTATTAGGAAAACGCTTCACCAGATATGTCCAATTTTAAAATGCACCTACCATACCTTCATGCAACACTTTGACCAAATTTGCCACCTCTTTCTCTTTATTACTTGAGTGAATAACACAAAATACATATTTGCAATAAGTATATATTTTCAAAAGTAGCTTACAACTTCAATAAGAATATGATCTATATAGTCAGTTTACCCAACTTTCTTAAAAAATATTTCCTTCTGAGAGTTTACTTTCATTTGTATTCTCTGTTACAAAGATGGATAATTCAGACCCTCAATCGAAAACGTTCAAATAGGATGTTCGTAAGAAAATACGTCTATTTATATCTTGTTTATCCGGGATTAATTCATTTGTCCCCCTTATATCAAATTTTTGTGACTATTCTACAAATCTTTTGTACTCCACTTTTTATTTATTTATTAAAGAGACTGTACAAATGACTTTTGAGGGTTGATGAAAAAGGAGTTACAGTGGATGAAGTGTGAAAGCTGTTTTAATTAACTCTCAGTTAAAGTGAAGTACTAGATACAATAATTTAATATCATCAAGTTTACATCTGAAGCGATAACGTTGTGTATTCAGAGCGAGAATTGCAGTACACTGTACAGTTCTTAAAAATAGACACAATGAAAGCACAACGTACATCACCTAAACCTTCAGTCTCATCATAAATTAACACACATTTGGACAGTGAAATTGAACATCCAGGCATCTCTAATGAAAGACTGGACGCTAAGAATAGCAGCCACCCCCGGCCTCAAGATGAAGAATGCAAGGCTGTTTCTGCGCGTGATGAGGAAGATCGGTTGATGTCGCTAGCTACCCCGTTACAAGCTTGCAACATAGTACAAATGTCATTCTTCTCCAGGAATTGTTCAGCATTGGTGAGAATTAAAGGCACATATTCAAACACCAGATTCTTGCACTGTCAAAACAATTCCGAAAATTACATTTAATCAAGCAGCACATGTACATATGAAAAATCTAAAGATGTTTGGTTGCAGTTCAGTATATTCAATGAAGCTCATGTTCTAGACTTCTAGAGATCATGCTTAATTATCGAGCTCTGCGACCTGCCCTACGCAGAAATATATATTACAAGCATATAGATGCAAAGCATGATGAAGAGAGATTTCACAATTGTACAACGCAGGAGTAATCGAACTTAATAACAGGTGCTGTATACTCATGCTATTAAGTTACATATTTAACAGGACATGGCAACTCATGATGATGTATTTTTTAATCAAACTACCTCTATTGCATTATAGTGTATCATGATAAGACACTGGTGAAAAAGATAATCGAATTACTCCTAAAAATATATTATCGCATTATAGGAGTCCACATCCTCATGATAGTTTAATCGATTGTATTCCGAATTTTATAATTGCTGGTACCTTCTTGGCATAACTTTCTGTAGCATCACAGGCCTTCAAGAGAATCTCAAGTACTACCAACTGAGAGAAAACATGAAGCAGTTAAGAATGAAAAGATAACGCAAGTCTCAAGCTGTGTGAGAATTCATGTTTTAAAAAAAAAATTAGATAAACCAAATTACGCCAAGCATGTACAATGATTCCACACCAAAAAACTTAATTTGTAAATTGAGAGGAAATAAGAACAAACAAACTCTTAAAAACCAGAAGAGAAGTTGGATTAGTGTTTTTTTCTGTTTCACTATTCACTATTAGGAAAATGCTCTTATGATAAATTTCATCAATAATAAAGCTAAAATAATTTCGTGAAAGTCATTATTGATTAAATAAGTAGTTTAATAGAATTAGAAGGGTAAACCCATAAAAAAATAAGATATTCAGCTTCGGAAGGAAACTACATCAACGGTAAGAGAAGAAGTCAAAAGATTATATTAGACCATTACAGGGTGGCTTATGAATAGTTTCAACCATAAAGGACTTGAAAGGTAATTGTAAGATGCCAAAACTTCCTCAAGTATTGAGTGTAGTGCACTCAGAGTCAAGTACCTGTGTGTCGGGGTCTTTTAATTTCACCAAGGCCTCATTAACTGCTAGATGGCACACATCACAGCTGTCTTTAGAGAGACTTTCTGACAGGCTAACGACTTGCTCACATAGATTTAACTTTTGACAAAAATCACTAGGCTGAACCAATGAAACCTCTAAGAAGAAGAGAGGCGCATAGTAATCCACCAAAGCAATGCACTGTAAGAATAGAAAATGCAGAGTGAAGTAACACTCAGAACCGCTTTAAATGTTGGGAACTCAGCCGCAGGAAGCTGAAAACGCTAGTTTCCTTATGAAGCGAAGTAATCAGGGAAAGTTCACTTAGCAGTTGAACACTTTATCATGGATAAGTATTTCCTTTTCTTTTTATAGTCATAACATAGAGATCAAATTCTTGATGATAATGATCCAAAATTAATGAGTGAAGAACAATTTAGATGAAATATTAGAGACTGGAAGGAAGTCTTCACACAAACCTCCTGTTTGAAAGAGGGCAACTTAGAGCATGATTGGTGGAGCATCTCAATTATCTCTGTCCGTGTTTTGTTTTCTGAAATGTATTTCACGGCATCAGTAGCAAAATCTTCGCACATGGTACAAACTTCATTTCTTCTCACTTCTGCCACACGCACATTGCTCGAGGGTAGGTGGAGCTTACTTTGAATAACTACAGAGGGGAAAAAAAGATGATTCTATTACTCTATTGGCACCAAATTCATATGGTCATATAATTGTGAAATCAATAGTAATCTTCTTCCAATGAACCTTGACAATTTTTTAAGGAATTATTAATTTTTCAAAAAGATCATCCACTCAGATGTAGTTAGTCAGTTGATATTAAAATTCACATGTGTTTGAAGGCATGTAAAAAATGGAAGTGAATACAATGAATAGGTAACCCCCTGTTTTGATCTAAGAAAATTTGTTAAGAGAACATTGTTATGCATCTCGTCAGAAGGATTTGGGTTTAAATTGTACCAAATGGATACATTATTCAGAAAAATGTTACACATCCCGAGTCAGAAGGATTCAATGATATACTCACGACATCAAAAAATCTTGTGGTTAGAAACAACTAACAAGACATAACTCAACGATAACCACAGAGTTATGACTAAAAATCTTAGCAAGACATAACAATGTCAATGTGAGCTACCTTCAAGAATTTCCTTATGACAACAAACAAAGGGAAATAAAGCACATAGATTCATGCCCAACAACTATTCTTGCATAGCTGAGACCAAGTTTTATCGTAAGACTATAGCAATTTGTGGTAGTAATTTGAGCTTATCATTTAATTCATTAAAATAACAGATATCACAACCAAACAAATACCTGAAAAAATGCCAATATTCCTATAGGTGGTCACGATCTCCCTAGCATCACAGCACCAACTAAGACCCAGTACACAAAGGAATATAAGCACCTTCCCGTCCATGCTGCACAAAGTTTTACAAAACAAATTAATTAAAGTAAATAAACAAAAAGAAATACTCGTATTTGATAAACATCCAGTAGCTATCCCTGCCTGTTAATGGTACACTATTAAGTAAATTTTCAGAGAAGTCTATGATTAGCCAATGGACTCCTCTCTGATTTCGAGTTCCTCACTTGCAATATCATCATAAGACCAGCACAATATAAAACATCTCTAGCGAGTTGACAAGACGGAATTTGATTACTTATTTACATGAACCAGGAATTATAATAGAAGCCAAAACAAGTAGGTTAGATCAATAAGTACACAAATAGTAGCAATTAAGCAACACAACAATTCATCTATAGAAAATTCTTCAGTATTGGAGTCAGTATACGAAATCATAATTTTTTGCTCGATCCTTTAGTAGAACATTAATGTAAACACTATAATTGAATTGAGGGTGTGAAACTGAAATTAACCTGAACAAGTAAAGCCCCATGCTTTACATAAAAAGCTGATATATACAAATGCCCATATATTACCAATCATATAAAAATTCGTTTTCATTTAATTTAAATTAAGATGTTCGCCTCCTATATTTGTATTGTTTTCACTTTATAAGAGTAAAAGTTATGGCTCCGGTATATAAAGGTACCGTAGTTTCAGTTATGATATTATGCAAGAAAATGAGCAAAAACAATTTAAGTTAACGTCTAATATCAGTATCTAATAACAAAGATCATGATTGAGTTAATAAAATCAGAAATAGTTGAGATTAACATCAAGATCGAAACATTATCCTTTTTCCATGAATGAGTTAATATTATCCTCGAGTTATGAAAGAACATGATAATTAGAGAATTAAAACAGAAGAAGAAAAGGGGTTTATCACCTTAATTCTGGTAAGAGGTTTAGGTGGTCGGAGGGGATGGATGGAACTTTTGTTGGAAGCAAATGAATATTGAGAACACTCCTTAGGAGGGAACCTTTGATGAGTTGAACTTCACGAAAATATTGCTTGTGGGAGTGGACTAGTGGAGATTCTAGTTTCATTAAATTGTGACATATGTGATTTTAAAAGTTAATAAAATAATATTGAAACATCATCTTAATATGATTTGATAAAAACCACCACACAAAGTATAATAGATGATTTAATTTATAGTAAAATATGATACATACTCTTAACTGATCATTCACAATGTAACACTCTCAATTTAAATATTGCTTAAGGAAAAGATTACAAAATTAATCTCGTTTTTCGATATAATATGAGTTTCCAATTTCATCGAACTAATCCTAGCCTCTAAAATCATATCCCAAACATCTTAGATGAGGTAAACCCAAAACTTTATGATTCCTTTGGTTTCTGTTCCTCATTGATCCGTGATGTCCAAATTACATGGTACAATAATCAGATTAAATCCAGTCTATTTAAGAAGATGCCAAGTTGTGAAATTAAGCAAGGAACAAACACCTAAGAACCATAAGCTAAAATCAATAAGCCAAGTGCATGTAATTACTTCTGAAATTATTACAACTTGAATGTAACCTTACATGGTGCATGATATGATTCAGAAGTATGTTACAGGTCAAATTTCATAGAGACGAACATCGCGGTTTTTTAATTAACATTGCACATAAGAGTCTTAGAAGCACAACTACACACAAATGACTAAATAAAGGAATGTCAGATAGATGTTGAGCGGAGATCAGAGATGATCACTAGATGCTGCGAGAACATGAAATTGCGCGTTTCTTCTTCTTACTTTGTTTGGTTCGGAGAAACGAGATTTTGGCAAAGCCGAAGTTCTTCCTTTTAGCTGGAAGTTGATGAGGATTATTTTCCTTGCCTCCTACGACATCAGATTGTATCTCACAACCAGTTTTTCCAAGCATTTGTCCCAGAGATACCTTTCTTTTTCCAGTGCTTTTACGTGCCAGCACCCCATTCTCATATTCCTCTGTTAGAAGCAGCTTCCTGCTAAGAATTTGCCCTATTGATAAAGTGGACTTCAAGGTTGGTTTTGTGTCATCACGAGCAGGGGCGAGATCAATACCATTTACATCAAGAAGGGTAGGATCTCTTCTACTATGGTGGACACCTGAATTCTTAAATTTTGGAGTATCACGAGAAGTGCGTTTCTTCTGGCTTCGATCTGATCTCCATTTTCTTAATGCTTCTTCCACAACCAATTTACTACTATTTGCAGCCTCAACTCGATCTAGTGCATCTTCTAATGCCTTTTTGCTACTCTTGACTTCTTGAGTTGCTTCCTCAATCTTCTGTAAGATTTTTGTTTTTGACTCGTTAGCTTCATCTACTAGGAGCATAGCATCATTTACTCTTGCCTTGGCAGCTTCCTCTGCTTCTCTAGCCTTTGACACTAAAGATGTGAATTCTTCAAAGGTAAGAGTCACACCTTCAGAATTTTCTTCAGTAGCTGCAGAAGTGTTCTCACTGGCTGATAACCATTTGATCTCTGCAAGAGCTACAGCTTCACTGGCACGAGCCGCTTCCTTCATTTTTTTTGCTGCAATGAGTCTCATCCCGGCAGTCTTGAGCTTTGTCTTTGTCAGTTCAATTTGAGAAATTGCTTCCGAAATTTCAGACCTCGCCTCTTCTCTTATTTTCTTGAATTGTTCAGTCTCAGAACTTAATCGTCGTAGTTCATTTGTTATGGCTGCAGGATCAGCGTCACAGGGCACCTGCAGTTTCTGACTTGCTTGGACTAGCTCCTCTTCAAGGGATGAAATCTTAGAGACATTTGACGATAACCTCTGGCGAGTCATTTCCATTGAAGTCCTCTCCTTCTCTATTTTTTGCTTATACAAGGCAACACTGGCGCGTATGTCCACAAGGTCATCCGTAGTCCTAGTCAAGTTCATCTTGGCACGTTTCAGTTCCTTCAGAATGAAATCTGGAGCTGAAGAGGGACAATTATTGCAATCACTAGCCATCTCGTGGTGATCACCCTCTTCTGCGAATTCAACATTGGGATGATTTTCCTCCGGTGCAACAAATCCCTTTTCGGGGTGGACAGAACCGCCAACATTGGCTGTGTGGTTGTTATCACAAGATACTTCACTATTCACCTCAAACTTCAATTCTTCAACAATAAGCTTAGTCTTTTCTAGTTCCTTCAAAACATCTAGTGTTTCCCTCTCTTTCATAGTTAAATCTCTCTGCAACTGTCTAGCCTCTTCCTCTAACTTCGAAATGTCAAGCTCCTGTTCATCATGCTGCAATTCAAATAGAAACTATTCTAATCAGACAAAAATATCAATTTTAGTACATATAGGCAATAGAGGGGAAATTTCCTCAACCCAACTCTGCTTCTCCCATAAGAATAGTTATTCGACCAATTAAATCCTTAATTTACCACTAGTAAGATTAACATTATAGCATAATATTGACAGAGGCCCATAGCATAAGATGCAAAACAAGTACTACAAAATATACTAATATTACAAAGAGATTAACTATAACGTTTCTGTTTGGTTCCACAAACATAAAATGGAATACGACAAGAATCAATTCTACAAACATTATCTCTAATCTTTTGTCATAACAGTAACATTAACATGCCCAAATGACTTCAAAAAGGCTCCCCGCCTGAGCAGAGAAAGTGTCGATGAGATAGTATACAACCTTATCCGTATGCAAATTGACCCAAGATCTCTACGCATTAGTCAAACAACATTGACCACATAAGAAGCCTAAACTAAAGCATTCACCTAAAAGGACAAAGCTTGCTAGAAACATGAAACATATGAGAGAGAGAGAGAGAGAGAACCTCAAGAGCATTAGCAGAAGAGTGGTGCTTGGTAGAAGTTGGCCTCCAAAATCCAATACCTCCAAATCTAGTAGCTGCCTCCTTCACAGACTCAAAAGGGGCAGATGTGTCAATCTCCACCCTCTTCTCCACCATCAAAACAGAACCAGCTAGCTCATTTTCAGTGGACATTGGTTGAACCCCAAATGCTCAAACAGTTGTTATAAATAATTAAGCACACAAACTCAAGAATTTGGACAATTAATTTGGGAAGAGAAGTTGAAGTCCTTGAAGAATCTAGGCAAAAACACATGCGCTCTTCTTGAGAATGCCACTTAGATTAGGGAAGGAATCTATGTAGTGGTGAGACAAATTATTGAGGAATGGTTGAAACTTGAGTAGTAAAAGACAACAACATTAACTGCACACTGGATTGGTTATAACTTATAAGTAAGGTGAAAAAGTAGTACAGTACTCAAGAGTGAAGAGTAACGTTAATATGTTTGTCGGATGGGATTAACGTTTAGATTTTTTTGGCATGGTCCACCTACCTAGTATTGATGATCAAAGTACTGGTCAAGCTAAGCTAGTTGACTTTTCCATTTATTTTTTATTTTAGTTTTTCTATTGATAAATTAGTGATGAAATTATAAGGCTTAATTTCATCTCGACACCTGAACTACTTTTTAATTCTCAAATAGGCACCTGATGACCTTTTTGTAACAAATAGCCATCTGGATCCCAAATAGACTATTAGACTAATTCTCAAAAACTCTAAATCCAAAATATCAATTTTATAAATATATATGCTATTGTGACTATTAGACTAATGCTAGTGGTTAAAAAACTATTAATTGCACCACAACATTTTTTTGGTTGTAGCATTTCTAAACTCATCTTATGAGTAATATGTTAAATATTTTATAGGGACAATAATGTCATAATTTTTATAGATGTACTATGTATGATGTGGGTCAATTCTTGTATGTTAATTAGTTTTGTGATAATTATGTATTATTGACCATTGGATTAACTTATTATTAATTTTTAAAATCTTATTCTTATTTTTAATAAAATTGATTATACTAATTTGCCTTTAGTTAACTCAAAATTAACCAAGAGTTAACACAAATATACAACTAATGATGCAGACATGCTGTACTCCGTCTTAAGCTCGACCCATTCATTAATATATCTTCAATTCATATTCTAGGCTTTTAGCCCATATTCACACCTTATCCACGGACCACGAGCCAAGGCCCAAGAGGATTTCATAAGGTTTCCCATGTCGGGTATTATTATTACATTCATTAAGAAATAGTTTCTGATGGACCACAAAAATGTGGTTATAAACTAAAATTGAGTTGCATTTTTGGGTTCTATATGTTACCCATCTAATAATAAATCAACGTGAAAACATGACTTTTATTCATTGGACAAACACAGATGTTAAGCTTTAGCCACACCATATATATTATTACAAAGTCCATAACTTCAATTTCCCACTAAGTATTAATTTGTTTTAATTAACACTTCTGCAATTGAGCCTGATCTGGCCATCGGTACCCGTTAGCGGACTAATATTTCCCATTTTGATCATGGAATTTCCAAAATCAGTGAAGAAGGTGGCCGAGTTAGAGACATAGGAGTTGACTATTGAGTCGGTGGATCCGCCATTAAAGAGTTCCTGATCAGTGTGAAGAAGTCCTCTCTGGGATGTAAGGTCACTAAAGTAGGCGTTGTCGAATGAAGTAGCGGTAGAATCCAAGGGAGCTAGGTTGCCATTACCACCACTTGTTGGGCAGTTTGCTTGTTGTGAAGTTGCAAAGGTTGGGTCTATGTTGGTATCATTGTAAATCCTGTTTCGAAAAGTTACACATCTTGCTTGTCCTATGGTGTGTCCTCCTGTAAATATAAATTGACAATTAGTTATAGTTAGTTCTCTTCATCAACTGAGGCACATCATACAATTCGTTCTTCCTTGGTATTTCAGGACAAGAACCTCGGGTGTTAGTTTAACAGTTTCACACTTTGTTTTATAATAAACTCGTCACACTATAATAATAATTGAGAATTGAGAGTATAATAATTCGTACCGGAGAGAGCGACTAAATCAGTGGCATCTAAACCTTTGTTGGAGAAGGAAGTGAGGAGTCCACTTAGGCCGAGGTTTGCTAATGGAAGATCGGAGTTTGCTGCACTTAAACTTGCAGTTGTTGAATCCCTTCTTCCTAGTAGTACATTCCAGCTTGGTCCATTCAACTGATCAAATATTAACAAGTTCAAAACATAAACAACTCTGTTTTCTTAACGAAGTAGTTTCGAGTTTCAATTCTTTTATAAAAGAATCAATTTTAACCGAATTAGGTGTGTGCACAAGTCGAGTTGGAGTGATTTGGGCAAACCCATCCAATCTAATCATTAGATGTGTGCATGAGCTGAGTTAGACGAGTTTTTTGAGAAGCCAATCTAACCGAATCCATTATATTATCAAATGTCGGGGCTGGATAAATTAAGCCCAAATACAAAGAAAAATCATTTACTACTTCCGTTTTTGAGATAGGACTGAGTTATTTTTTCACGCCCTATGTAATTAACACATAAAACATAAGATTAACGAATAGTGATTCTTACGGCGACTACGCCGTCTCGAGCTGCAACAGCTACAATGTCAGCACAAGAAACAACACCAGGGCAGTCGGTCTCCAATTGGGTTTTGATGTTGTCTATTACATCAAAACCTCTTAAGGAACCAGCATTTGGAAGAGCAGTCTTTTCTCCAGTGAAGGTGCTTGTGTCATCTAACAATACCGATCCATCACAACCCTGCAATAATATTAATGTTAACATCTTCAATTACAATATAATAAAACACTTTTGTGGAAATAATTTGTTAACGTTTTAGTCATAATTGAATATCGTCCATGCATGCATATTAATTATTATATTGTGACTCATGAGAAATTAATATATATATATGTCTACGACCGATGATTTTGTTGTCCCTAATACTTACAACTACTACATGCCACAATAGACATATATATATATATAGTAAATTAGATTTACTAGACTACCTCATGTGCATATATCAACTGTGTCTAACAAGTTACATACGTACATTCATGCTTATAAGTCAAAGAAAACGATTTAATCCCTCATTCCTCCGCATGGATTATTAGTTTTATCATTATAAAAATATGAATATAATTTATTATAAAATTTATCAAATGTATCATTCTAAAATTTATTGATTTTAAAATTAAAGGTGTAGCTTATTATTAAAATCTTACGTATCGACCCATATATATTAAGCACATCTTATTTGATGAGGGAACTGGTCGTATTATATTAATAACACTGTCTACCACATATATCGGTAAGGTTACACTCGATCTGATTTGAAACCAATTCACCGCAGATGCTACGAAATAGTCCAATACCTTATATATCAACTTTGAAGTACTATGTATATCTTATTTGGAGGTAGGATGTGCTATATATATCAAAATTATTAGAGAAAACAAATAGACCAAGAGTGCTTCAATAAAAAAATTAAGGAAACTAAAGGTTTTGATCGATTTAGTAATGAGAGAAAAAAAAATAGTGAAATAATGTTTGAAAAAGACTTGCATTGACAAAGCAATCATGGAAGTGAAGACGGAGCAAAGAAGCTCCCATACGAGCTTCTTGCGACACGGCGGCATTCGTCACCGTTTTGATGGTGGAGAGTGCCGTCGGACATGATGTCGCGTAAAAATTAGCGGACAACTGAGCTGAGACACCACCACCTGAAATAGCAACAACAAATACTGCCACTAGTAGCAACATTTTGGGCAGTATTATTATTATTATTATTATAATATTGTTTTATAAGCTAATATATATATTGAAGGACTTAAATATGATCGAAGGATTGTAAAAATACACTTCCTTGTTTAGCTTAATGCATGGATGATATACTATTTGGTCGAAAATGCATGCATATTTATAGGTGTATATGGAGAGGGTAACGAGGCTTCGAATGATCTAATTTTCAAATTTATTAGTCAGCCATATAAGAAATAATCAAAATACTGTGGGTCATTACTCATTAGGAAAAGGATAGGCCGCTCTGAATAATCTTCCGATTCGGGTTTTTATTAATTTATTAAATCGACATAAATAAATGTCAACAATTTCGTTTTGTAATTTTGTTAGATTGATTGTTTATTGTGTTTTAGAATTTTCCAAAAGCAAAGCTAAATAATCGAGATGCTCGTTCAGTTAACTTCGAGTAAGGTTCTCGGTGAGCCGACTAGATAGGTTGAAACTTTTCAAATGATCAATATATATTGTTAAAAAATACTAGTATCAATAATGATGATATATCGTTTGTTTTTAGTCAAATAATTTTATATATGTTGCTTTGTCTATCTATTGTTAAAACTAAATGATTTCTACTTTGCATAGTTAAATAGCGGTTAATTTATTAATACTTCAACCGGTTAAATTAAGCTTTTGATCGTTATATATATTGTTCAATTGATTTAGCTCAGAGGCTTGGCACAAGTTTAGCTTAGTTTAGTTTGCCCAACTAATAGCTCGATGAAAGAGTTAGTTAATAAGCTGAAATTTGCTTATCTCTAAGTTCCACCCAAGTCACGTACGACTCCAGTATAGAAGCGGACCTAATATTATTCAAGGTGGTTTAGCTGAATCATAAAAAACATTAATATCTTAGTTGGGAAGTAAACTAACTTACAAGTAAATTAAGTTAAGTGTGTAAAACTTAATGGCCATAATATAAATATATAATCATACTGGTTCTGTTCTAGGTTACAATATAAGTGGTCTAATATACCCCTCAACAGTCCAAATTGGAGGCGGATGGACTAACGCTCATTCAGTCCTTGAAATCAGTGAATAAAAAAGAGGAAGAACATTGATGAAGATGTATAATTGTATACAATCTGATAGTGGGATCGAAGATGAGTACTTTGATATGACCAAGTGCCACATTTTCTCGCACAAAATAAATATCCACATATTCGGTGCCCTAATGCTCAACGGGATTGTGAGAGAGGTAAACGCCGTTGATATATCACAATATACAATAGTTGCTTTGGTCAATGGATGATGAAGCTAAAATTAATTGTATAAAAAATTAAGGCTCAGTTCCAAGTTCATGCATTCGGAGGGGATTTCGAGCCGAATCTTTTCTAGTCGAATATATATCGAGCTATTTCGAATCGAGATGTTTGATCACATACCTAATTGGGCTAAGTCCAAACTCCAAAGGGTAAGCCTGTTTGGGCATTGGGGTTCAAGTCTTCAACCCTCTTATTTAATGGGGGTGGGATGGGGGGCGAGCCGGACTATTTCGAAACGTGCGGCTCGGCTCGGCTCGGAAAATACTTAAAATCAAGGCTCGATTCAAGGTTCATGCATTCGAACGGTATTTCGAGTCGAAACTTTTCGAGTCAAATATGTCTAGCTATTTCGAATCGAGACGTTTGATCACGGACCTAAAGAAAATACGATAATCAGAAATAAATTTACGTGTATGCAGACAAATTAATAAGAGTATTATTTTAATATTTTATTGTTAACTTGAAACATGCATGAGCTACGGATGATTGAAATTATATTATTTTTTTCAAAGATAAGTAAACATTTCACTGAATAAACCCCTAGCCTTTGTTGAAGTTGACTTGGAATAGTGGAGATTACAACATTTAATCTCAAAGCTAAGTAAACTCTTACAGTTTATGTTCGACCAATATTATACTACTCCTTCTAATAATTTAAAAATAATGTTTTTCTAGACATTTTAAAAATATTTTAAAATAGTGTCTTGTTACATAAATTAGCAATTAATAATACACCCTTTTCATGTATTTAATAATACCCTTATTTATATAAAAAAATTTAAAATAAGTAATGATTGTCTTTATAAGAATATAAATAAAAATTTTAAATAAATTTAATGTTTCTTAAGTTATTTAAAGTCTTTAAAAATGTATATTTTTTAAGTTGGAGGTAATAATAGATACATACAAGTTGAAATACCCCATGCATAATAACCGACGGCCGCCGTGTAAAGCCAACATAGAAATCAACAAAGCGGTTACTAGGTCCTACCAAATGCCTTGATAATGTAATTATTATTTGCACATACCAGAATGAAAGTTACGGTTACTGTTATATCATAAAAAACGTTTCAACCCAACCCTCAATTGGTTGTTTCATTACTTTTGGGTATAGATGTCTAATTGTATTAAAAAGTAACTTATAAGTAAGCCTATTAATATATAGGTTAATAATATCAAAGATCACTGATTTAATATATTTAATTTGATTATTCTCATCTTAAATGGATCATATTAGATCAGTCAACTGTACTTTTTTGGAAAAATTTGATTACTGAGCCATTTTGAAAGATTTTGGATGCATTTTGTAAGTTTTTATAGAGGACAATTTTATTGGTTCACATTTATAGACATTTAATTATTTTTTTTAGAAAAAAAATAATTTCAAAAAAAATTTCATTTGTTTTAAAAAAACAAATTATTATTTTTTAAAATCTTTTTTTTTCATTTTTATAAAGAAAATTTAAAAGAAAACATGTCTTTTTCTTTTTCTTAATTGAATTTCATGTCTTTTATTAGTTAATTAGTTTTTCATGTTTTTTAGAAAAAAGTTAATTTTCAAAGAAAAAAACACGAAATTTTTAAAAGTTATTTATTTTTAAAAAAAAGTTATTTTAAAAAAAATGAAAAAAAAGTTTATGAAAAAAAACTAATTTTTTTAATAGAATTCTTTTTTAAAAACGATGATTAAATGTCTATAAATGTGAACGATAAAATTTCCCTCGTTAAAACTTATGAAATGCATCCAAAATCTTTCAAAACGGACCAGTGACCAAGTTTTTTCAAGAAAACGTAGTTGAGTGATCTAATATGGTCCATTTAAAATGAGGGTGATCGAACTGAAAATATTAGATACTCTCAGTGATTTTTGATGCCATTAATCCTAACGTATAATTCATCAAGTTTATGTAAGTTCGATAAGGTAATTGTTAAAATGATCAAAATAAGTGAATTACTTCAAAGTAAGTGAGTTAATGTTGAATTTTGATTTTAGTGAAAAGGCATTGATGTTCAAATAATTCCTATAATCTATTATATTAATGCAATTAGCATTAGCTCAAATGCTCAATAATATTTACATATATACCTGGAATGTAATTGTAGTAGGTGTACTAGTTTTTAGTGTCACGTTCTTGTTCGATAATTGGTAACTAATGATGAATACGAGTTCTAGGTTGACATTTGAGCCATTCTGATTCAGTCCCACGTTTTAACATGCATGTAGAAGACAGAAAAATCTTTGATTTGTAATAACTTATGACCCACACGGTTACACATTCAAGTGAAAGACAAATATGGAGTAAAAGAATTCAAATACTTTTCTTGTCACTTTTTTGGTTGATGTAACTCTTCTTTGTTTTATCTTGTAGTAATAATACTATACATCCACTAGTATGAATATCATTTAACTTAGATCATTAACGTTTTAAATATTGGTCTAAATTATTAACAATATACATCGCATAATATTCAATAAAAATCTCCATCATCTTAAAGAATGCCTACTTTCACACGTACTATTTTGAATTTATATACTACTCATTAAATACGTTATCCGATCTCTTTAAAATTTGAAACTTTCACAATTAGATAATTTATATGAAAAGAGTTTTATGTGTTACAAGAGAAAATTGCTGAAATGGTCACCGAAAATAGGTTCAGGTTGTTGATGGAGATTAAGAATCTATTACTTTAATACTTATATATTTTAGTAATATTGTTAGTTTTAATATTTTAAGTTAAGTTACAATATATAATAATTATTAGACGAGCCCACTAGATTAGGGTTGTCTGAATAGCCCACTTATGTTATACTAGGGTTTTAATTATATTATAAATAGTGGCTCTAGTCAATGTATTGAGGTGATTGATTATTATTGAATAAACTTTTGAAAACATTTGTTTTCTTTCTTCCCAAAAATATTTATCAATTGTTCTTGTTGAACAAGTATAATATTTTTGAAGCCTTAGCCTTCTTGATTCACGCGTGAATCAACGAATGCTTTGAAGGAATAATATTGCCGATATTCGTTGGAATCAACGGCCTTATTATTCATATCTGTAGCGAAAGCTACATATCTTTTATTGTTATTCAGATCTGTAGTTCTCGCTACATCAGTTGTTATTTAGTCCCCAAAAGTATAAAAGTTGCAAATCAGTCCATGATATTGGGCATTGGCCAACAGTTACCGATTGGTCCAAAATTTAACGACGTTGTTAAATGTTAACGGGCCACACATCTAGTGAGTTACACGCGTTGTTACTAAGTTAGAATAGTAATAATAGAATAATAAGCTTATTAGGAGTCAACTATGATCGCCATTGGTTGGGGAATTAAAAATTAACTTCTTAATTAAATTTTGGATCAATCTGTAATCGTTTGCCAATATCGTGGACTGAGTTGTAACTTTTGTATTTTCGAAGACCAAAAGGCAACCTGAATCCATTTCGGAGATCATTTCAACAATTTGCTCTAAATATGATAACCTTGATGGTTGAAACTTGAAACTTATAATTTATTTAAGACTATAGTATTTGTTAATTTATTTATATTATTATTGAATATGATGTTGAACGATCGTCATGAGATATAAGAAGAATATAATTTTTTAAATTCAAATAGAACACGTATCTCCAATCACATGAATTTGACATAATTTCATAATAATATTGCAATGAGACTGAGAGAGGCGATAAGTCGATCGTTTACGTTTCTCATTCAACATATTTGAATGAACCCTTATTATTGACATAAATATACACAATCCAATAATTGATAGTTCAGTATACTTGTTTTATTGTTCGTAAGTATTCGTTTTCGTTTAGGTATATCTAGCTAGGGTTCTTCTATCAGAAATTGGATATTGGAGTAACTGATGAGTAAGCTTGGTGAAGTCTGTATAAGTAGAGTATTGTAATCATATATTATTAAAATGTTAAGAAGGAAATTTGCACCGTCCATTATTATAATTAGTTAATTACCTTGTTATTAGCTTGTTTTCACCAATTATCATGCACTTGGATGACTTGATAGTAAACAACAAGCAGGACAGGGGAAAAAAATAGAAGGTCCTCATCATATATAAATGAATTTTTTTAGACCTCTATGCATCCTTTAGTAGAGTATACAAACGAGTTAAATCGTGGATTATGTTTCAATTGATAAGAAATGTTTAATTTTTTCTTTTAACCACTTCAATATAAAGTTCACTTTTGATAAGAATCGAACCCTATAATGCATGAAGATGCGAAATTACTCTAATTCTTTACCAGTTGAACTATATATCAATCATACTTTCAAACATTTGATGATACTAGTAATAATATAATCCTTTGTAGTTTCTCTTTTTCAGTCATGTTACTAGTAATAATATTTTGGGTTAATGGTTGGGAACATCATTTACATTTCCCTAATATCATTAGTTGATCACTTAACTTTTAAAGGGTCTCATCAGTTGATCACTCACCTTTTAAAATTTGTCCCAGTTGGTCTATCTGTCATTTTTTTGCAGCTTGCCGACGCACGGTCAACGCACTGATGATCATTAGTAAGGGATTTTTTATTTTTTTCATGTCGAAATTAAGAAAAAAAATTAAAATTTAAAAGTAAACTCAAAACTAACCCTTAATTTTGACATGAAAAGGCGAAAAAGCCCTTAATAATGATCATCACAGGCGTTGATCAACCGGAAAAATAGCCAATAGACCAACTGAGACAAATTTTAAAAGGTGAGTGAGCAACTGGGACCCTTTAAAAAGTAAGTGATCAACTGGTGGGAAAAGGTAAGTTATGTCCCGGCCATTGACCCTAATATTTTATGACATTTTAGCTCAAGTCATATTATTACAAATAAATTATTTCCATTTAAATTTTCCTTTATATACGTAGCAATTAGAAAGTTGAATAAAGATTTAAGTGATAATAATAATGAATTGATTTATATTATTAGGTCAAACTCCTAATTTATTTTTATTTTTATCATATGATGGAGATGATGTAGTTATCTCCAAGTAGTAGAATTAGTTAGGTCGATTGCTAGTAGTAGTTGATGAGTTGCTACTTTTCTACGTAATAAATTAAAGGTCAATCCGAATAGGTACTTAGATATTGTTATGCTTCTATTCCAACTAATTATTGTTCTTTTTTGGATGCATATGGAAAATTAGGCACACCGAAGAATAATTCTACGAGCCATTCATGCATGCACGTCACATTCTTCCAGAATAATATGTAGGAATCTGGACTAATCAAAATTAAAATTACAGTAATTTTGACTATCTATTTCATGGAAACTGTATGTGATCACCACACGTTCGTCCTTACCCTTTCAACTTTTACTACTATCTTTGTAAATTCTTGTTCCTTGAGACTTGGGAGTTAAAAAGTTCCACTTCCATTGAAATCTAAGTCAAAAAATGGTAAAACGGAAGTTAAAAAGTTCCACTTCCATTGAAATCTAATGCTCAAATTAGTTTATAACAAGTTTCATTAACGAGTTTCTTGTAGCAATGTTCCCAGTAAATTGGAATGAATTGCACTTTGGTCCCTGTAATTGAGAGCGTTGTAGTCTAAGTACTTGTTTTGAATTTCCCATTTTTAACATTGTATGGATTTAGTCCCATTTTAAACGGAACCACTAGTTTTGGCACATTTAGTCATTTTTTTTTCTTTTGGGTGTGCATTTAGTCCTTGTTAATTACTTTTGGGTGCACATTTAATCACTTTTTTTCTTGCTTGTTATTATTATCATTATTATTATTACTTTCATTATTTTTATGTTAATTATTATTATTATTATAAAAATAAAATAATCTAACCCCACCCCTCTTCATCGACAAATTTGGAAGAATGACACATTTTCAAGCATTTTTTTAAATTTTTTGGCACCCATGACTTTTTTTTATAATAGATGGCACTGGGTGAATGACTAAATTACCCCCCATATTTTCATACACTTTCTTCAATTTTACTTTACATTTTATTGATTTTTTCTTTTCATTTTCCAAGTAAAAGAGGTTCGCTTTTTTTCGATTTTTTCTAGTAAAAAGGTTCGATTTTTTTTTTTTTAAAAGAAAAGAAATTTTATTAACAATCACCAAACAATTACACACTTGCTACTAAGCTAGCTCACCCACAACAACTACACCTAACAAAGAATGGCCATACTGAAATTCCAACTGAGGCAAATATCCCAGTTGGCTCTAGTTCTAAGAACATTTCTCCACCCATTCACACTGCTCCTTTTTTCCCCTGAATATTAACATTTATACAAGGATATCAAGCGGAAAGCCCCAATCAACACAAATCTTCCAATTTGTTTTATTTCTTGGGATCCTCCAACTACAAACACTACCTCTTATCGTAACTATACAACCATGGACAATATTATCAACATTTCTACTACCATTCTCAAAAACTCGACGATTTCTCTCATTCCATATCTCATAAACCACACAATTTAGGCAGAGCTTATTCAACCGACTTCTAAAAGACTTGCCTCTACATTTGACCATAGCAACTTTCATCTCCTCCTCCCATCCTCCCGGAGTTCGGAAGTCATTGATGTACATCAATATTTTCCGCCATATTGCACCTGTAAAAGGGCACTTGAAAAAAAGGTGGTCTATAGTTTCAGCTTCATCACAGAACACACAAGAACAACTTGTTTCAATTCCCCATTTCAAAAGTCGATCTCTTGTGGGTAACTTTCGCTGACAAAGTACCCAACAACAGAAACTGTGCCTTGGAATATGACCCTTAAACCACACCAAATCTGGCCAGTCAAGCTTAGGATCATTATGCAAATTAGCATTCCAGATTTCTGATATTCGTAAAACCCTCTGCGACTACCCCATTGGACCACATCAGGCACTCCATCACGAAGCGCAGGCAGAGCTCGAACCATTTCTTGTATCTCCGCCGTCTGAGATCTCCCCATCGGCCATCTATTCTGCCTTACAACCTCTGCCACAGTTGCACACTCACCAATTCTCAGTCTCCTCTTCGCGTCCCTAGATAAAACATCATTCAGAATGCCTTGCGTGTGCCACCTATCATACCAAAAACTGGTTCTCTGACCATTCCCTATCTGCATGCTAATATGCTTTCGACAATCCTCTCTATGCCTAAGAAGTTGCTACCAAAAAGGTTCGATTTTGGTAGTTGTTTTAGCTAAGAGTTTCGATTTTTTGGTAGTTATTTGGCAAAAAGTGTTAGATTTGGTAGTTTTTTTCACAAAAAGATTCGATTTTTTTTGTTTTCGCAAAATATTCAATTTTGATAGTTGTTTCGCGAAAAGTGTTCGCTTTTGGTAGTTGTTTGCCAAAAAAGTTACCAAAATCAAACTTATTTTGGCAAAATCGAAACTATTAGCTAAAACAAATACCAAAATAGAACCCCTTTTACTAGGAAAAAAGAAAAGAAAAAAGAAAGAAAATATTGAAAAGAAAATTAAAGAAATGAAAAAAAATTGAGAAAAAAATTGAAAATCTTCCTCTTCATCGTCCTCGAACACACACCACCACCACCTTAATAATAATAATTAGGATAATAATAATAACAATGAAAATAATAATGAGAATAATGCGGATAATAATAATGAAATAATGAAAATATTAATGATAATGAGAATAATAATAATAATGAAAATAATAATGAGAATAATGAGGATAATAATAATAACAATGAAAATATTAATGAGATTAATGCGAATAATAATAATCAAATAATGACATTATTAATAATAATAATAACGAGAATAGTAATAATAATGAAAATAATAATGAGAATAATGATGATAATAATAATAATAATAATAATGAAAATAATAATAATAATATTAATAATATGAAAATTCTGTAGTAATAATGAATATAATAATAATAATATTATCATCCGATCGTCGATGAAGTTGACCATCGGATGGTGTGTTATGACGAAGAATAGTAAGAAAGGAAAGAAGAAGAAAGGAAGTTGTGGAAGGTGATAGAAATTAGTACGGGTGAAGATGGACCAGTTATGCCGGTTTTTGATCCAAAAAAAACTGATCCGATATTTCGGTTTTTGTTAAAACCAAAAACCGAAACCGGTCCGAAAACCGAAAAAACCAGTTTCAGTTAAAACCGCTGGTTTCGGTTTTTGATCGGTTTTGGGCCAATTTCTGGGCCAACATAAAATGGGCCTTTTCAGATTTATTTTTGGTCCAATTATTTTATGGTTCATCATATTTTAGCCCATTTTTTGCCTAGTTTGTAATAAACAACACACTACTATTTTTAGTCAACTTTTCTGTTAAGATATTTATGCATATTTAATTTTCTTTCACATAATTTAACATTATTAAGGAAATATGAGATGGTGTACCTTTATTATAAATATTTATAAATATGATTTTATTTAATAAAAAAAATTAACCTTAAAAAGCTATGAAAAAAAACTATCATATAATCTTAAATATAATATGTAAAAAGAAATAATTAATATAGTATAAGAGAGATATAATACAAGGAAACAATAAGTATTATTATTAAAAATTATTAATATATAACATAAAGACTATGGTTGCACTAAGTCTTAATACAATTAAAAGTTACACAAAATTGATATAAGTATTATATAGAATAAGATTACTTAAATAATAATTCTTGTTTAATTTATAATAATTACAATATGACATTATTACCAAATTATAATCGTGATTGAGAAAATGATGTATAAATTAATTAATTGAATATGAATTAAATACATCATGAGATTTATTGATTAATTATCAAATCAAATAAATATCTCTATTATGACATTATTATCAAATTATAATTGTCATTAAAATAAATGAGATTTAAATTATATTGTGTGAAAAGTAAATATTTATCTTTAAATAAATAAATAAGACAAGTGTATTTTCATGTCAACAGACCTATATTGAAAATGGGCTAAAACCTTTTAGCCTACTCAAATGCCTATATATGAAGGCACTCTCATTATTTGAGGGGAGGAGGAATCATAAGCACAAAAGCTTAAGAAGAACATTGAGAGAGAATTTATCAAATAACAACAATTCTCTACAAATTAAAAAACTTTTTCAGCAATATTCAAATCTTCAAACATTCACTGATCAAATTCAAGAATAAGTTGCGAAGGCCCTTGACTTATCCGAACCTTCAAATATTCAAGCATTCGACGATCAAGTTCAAGAACAAGCTGCAAAGGCGTCTTACTTATCTGAATCTTCAAATCTTCAGGCATTTGACGATCAAGTTTAAGAACAAGCTGCGAAGGCCCTTGACTTATTTGAATCTTCAAGTAATCAACAATCAAGTTCAAGAACAAGCTCCGAAGGCCTTTGACTTATTCATTCGATAATCAAGTTCAAGAACAAGTTTCGAAGGCCCTTGACTTAGTCAAATCTTCAAGCATTCAACAATCAAGTTCAAGAACAAGCTGCGAAAGTCCTTGACTTAGTCGAATCTTCAAGTATTCAACAATCAAGATCAAGTTCAAGATCAAGTACATGAACAAACTGTTAAAGTCCTTGAACTTCAAGTTATAAGACAATCAAAGGAGTATTAGAGACTGTAACTCACATCGCATTCATATCATTTGCAAATGCACATTTTCCTAGTCTTTAGTTTATTTTCTTAGACCTGTGAAAATTTGGCGTTAGATTTGCATTTTTGGGTTTTATATGTTATACATCTAATAATAAATCAAACCAAAATTTAATTTGATTACAAATTTACGATCTAGTATTGACAATCCACGAATTGAATATCAACTTATTTCACGAGATCATAAAAACAACTTCCATATAAATGTGGGAATCAGAGATAATTGTCAAAATGGTCCTCGAAAATGGCATCAGATTGCACTTTGACCCCCAATAGTGACACGGGTGCAGCATAGTCCCCGAAAGTGCCTGAAAGTTGCAGTTTGGTCCGCAAGTTAATTTTTTTGTTAAAATTGGGCAAAAACATAATCTTTAAATACTTTAACTTAGCTTAACTTACTTTTGGGGTCAAATTAAAAATCTCAACCCTCTTCCCCAAAATATCTAAATATATAATTTTTAAACACTTAAGTTACATTTTGGTTACTCTTTTTCAATTTTAACTTTTGATTTTTTTTTTGTTTTTTCTCGATTTTCTGTTTTGATTTTTCTTCGATTATCTTTTTTCAATTTTTTTCCCGATTTCTTTTACGATTTTTTAATTTATTTCCCGATTTATTTTTCAATTTTTTTCAATTTTCTTTTTCTATTTATTTTGCAGTTTTTTTGATTTCTTTTTCGATTTTTTTTATTTCTTTTCTCGAATTTTCCTGTTTTTTTTCTCGTTTTTTATTTTATTTTTTTCTCGTTTTTATTTATGTTTTTTTTCACAATTTCTAAAAATCAAAAGAAATGGTAAAAAATCGAAAAAGAAATCCTGAAAAAATCAAAAAAGAAATCGAAAAATAAAACGAGAAAAAAATTGAAAAAGTAAATCAAGAAAAAATCGAGAAAAGAAATAGAAAAAAATCTAAAAAGAAAATGAGAAAAAATCGAAAAGAAATTGAAAAAACTAGAGAAAAGAAAAAGAGAAGAAAATTGAAAAATAAATCGAGAAAAAAATCTTAAACGAAATTAAAAAAATCAAAAAAGTAATCAAAAAAAATCGAAAGTTTAAATTGAAAAATAAAGTAACCAAAACGTAAGTTTAAGTGTTTAAAATTATATGTTTTAACTGTTTAAGTGATTTTGGGGGAATTAGGTTTTGAATTTTTAATCTGACCCCAAAAGTAGGTTAACATATGTTAAAGTATTAAAAATTGTGTTTTGCCCCACTTTTAACCGAAAAATTAACTTGGAGATCTAAATCTAACTTTCAGGTCATTTTCGGGGACTGTGCTGCACCCATGTCACTACTGACTACCAAAGTGCATTCTAATGCCACCCTCGGGGACCATTTCGGCAATGTTTTCGTTAGAATCAACTGAGATTTTTATGTCGCAAATCAACGAGATAATTGATGAAATGGTCCCAGTAAGTGGGTGTCCGTTGCATTTTGGTCCTTGTAAGTGGGACCGATGCTCAAACGGTCCCTGTAATTGTGTAACGGGTACGCAAATAGTCCCTAATTTGACAGCTCCGTTAACTAAAAACATTTTGGGGCTTTTTCAAAGTAACATTGGGTCTTTTATGTAAAGTTAACATTTTTAAGTGCCCTTAAGAAATAGTTATTATGTTTTAAACCCAATTGCTGATAGATGAAACAATTACAAACTTTAACCAAAAAATTCTTCATCTCTCAATCAAACGAAACAAAATGAAATACTAAAACTCATCTTCCAATTTTGCCAAGAAAATCCAAAATAAACCCAAAATCAAAGGATTGTCAAAATTGTATATTGAGATTGGATTGGGGATTTCTAATATCTAACTAATTATATCAATCAGTACTGGTATAGTCCTCTCAGGATGGCTTCGTAGACACTGCAAAACAAAACAAAAAAGGGGTCAGAATTTGCATACATCAGGTGTGTTCGTTTTTTTGCATCGAATTGCAATTAGGAATGAAATCGAAAGAATCTCTATATAATTTCTCTATATTTGTATAGAGGTCATCCCCATTTCATTACAATTCCGATTCCACAAAAAAATGAACACATGAACCTTCCAATGTATGATGTTTTTGGTGAAACAGAGAAGAAAACCGACGTTGGAGTATGCAGTGGACCTGAATTTCTTGATTCCTCCATGGGGTTTTCTTGGCAAAATTCGAAGATGAGTTTTAATGTTTCATTATGTTTTGGTTTGATTGAGAGATGAAGAGTTTATTTGTTGAAGTTTGTAATTGTTTCATCTATTTTTGTTATTATCATCAAGGGGTAAAAAAAATGTTAACTTTACATAAAAGCCCCAAAGTTAGTCTAAAAAAGGCCCAAAACGTTTGTAGTTAACGGATCCGTCAAATTAGGGATTATTTGCGCACCTATTACACAATTACAGGGACCATTTGCGCATCGATCCCACTTACAAGGACCAAAGTGCAACGATCACCCACTACTTACTGGGATCATTTCAGCGAACCCCTCCAAATCAACCTCATGGAAACTATTTTTTTTTTTTTTTGCGATACCAATTGATTACTTGTTTTTGACACTGCTTCCTCTATCTTTTATTTGTAATAAACAGTGAAAATATGACTTTTATTCATTGGACAAACACAGATGTTAAGTTTTAGCCACGCCATATATATTATTACAAAATCCAGAACTTCAATTTTTCACGAAGTATTAAATTGTTTGCATTAACACTTCTGCAATTGATCCTGATCTGGCCATCAGTACCCGTTAGCGGACTAATATTCCCCATTTTGATCATGGAATTTCCAAAATCAGTGAAGAAGGTGGCCCAGTTGGAGACGTAGGAATTCACAATTGAATCAGTGGATCCGTTATTGAAGAGTTCCTGATCAGTGTGAAGAAGTCCTCTCTGGGATGTAAGGTCACTGAAGTAGGCATTGTCGAATTCGGTATCAGTAGAATCCAAGGGAGCTAGGTTGTCATTACCACCACTTGTTGGGCAGTTTGCTTGTCGTAAGGCTGCAAAGGTTGGGTCTATGTTGGTCTCATTGTGAATCCTGTTTCGAAAAGTTAAACATCTTGCTTGTCCTATGGTGTGTCCTCCTTTAAATATAAATATACAATTGGTTAGCGTTAGCTCTCTTCATCAATTGAGGCACATCGGACAATTCATTATTCTGTTGTACTCAGGACATGAATCACGAAGGGGTCAGTTTAACGGTTTCATTCTTTGTTTTATACAATGCTTAATTAACAATAATTAGTTACCACATTATAATAATAAAAAATTGAGAGTATATTAATTCGTACCGGAGAGAGCGACTAAATCAGTGGCATCTAAACCTTTGTTTGCGAAGGAAGTGAGGAGTCCACTTAGGTTGAGGTTTGCTAATGGAAGATCGGAGTTTGCTGCACTTAAACTTGCAGTTGTTGAATCCCTTCTTCCTAGTAGTACATTCCAGCTTGGTCCATTCAACTGATCAAATATTAAAATGAGTTTTCTTAACAAATGAGTTTCAAGTATCAATTCTTTTATAAGAAATCAATTTTAACCTAAATAATTATTGACATATATAATACTTGTGTTATAAGTCTGACTTGGAGCGATTTGGGTGAACACATCCAAACCCATCATTAGATGTGTGCATGAGCTGAGTTAGACGAGTTGTTATTACGGCTATGTAATATAAAACATAAGATTAACGAATAATAGTGATTCTTACCGCGACTACTCCGTCACGAGCTGCAACAGCAACAATGTCAGCACAAGAAACAACACCAGGACAGTCAGTCTCCAATTGGGTTTTGATGTTGTCTATTACATCAAACCCTCTTAAGGAATTAAAATTTGGAAGAGCAGTCTTTTCTCCAATGAAGGTACTTGTGTCATCTAACAATACCGATGCATCACAACCCTGCAATTTTTATTTTTTTGTCATCGTTTCAATTTTATAAAACGTATGAAATTAGAGGAATAGAGTTTTAGATGAGATGGTAGTTAAAAAATGTAATATATGTATTACATACTACTGATATATAATATTGTTAACATCTTATTCTATATATTAACAATACAATAAAATACTTTCGTGGAAATAATTTCTTAACTTTTTCGTCATGATTGAGTATCAATCTGATTTAAAACCAATTCACGGTAGAGGTTACAAAATACTAGTTCAACCCCTTATATATTAACTATAAAGTACTCTCTGTATATCTTATTTGGATGTAGGATGTGTTATATCAAAATTATAAGAGAAAACACATACACCAATCTTCAATAATAAATTATAAGAGAAGTTTTCACGCGAACTTAGAGACTATATATATTGCACCACTTAAATCACTTTCGAGAATTAATCTGCAATAGTGTACTATCGCGGACAGTGCAACTTATTATTCCACTATCTTTATTTGACCAAATCAACCCCTATATCACCTAATAATATGCACGTATTAAATGTGTCTTACAAGTTACATGCTTATTATAAGTCAAAGAACACGATTTAATTAATCCCTCGATCTCCCCATGTACTATTCTAATATGCTAATAATATTGATATATAATTGTCAGTCAGACCAAATACATGGATCGAGCTTCAATAAATTATACTCCGTAGAAAAACTAAATATTGAAATCTTAATAATAACGAGAGGAAAAAATATTATTGAAAGCATGAGTAGTATGTACTATAATAATAATGACTTGCATTGACAAAGCAATCATGGAAGTGAAGACGGAGCAAGGAAGCTCCCATACGAGCTTCCTGCCACACGGCCGCGTCCGTCAACGATTTTATGGTGGAGAGTGCCGTCGGACATGTTGTTGCGTAAAAATTAGGCGACAACTGAGCTGAGACACCACAACCTGAAATAGCAACAAAAACTACTGCCACTAGTAGTAACATCTTGGGCAGTATTATTATTATTTTGTTTTATAAGCTAATGAATATATGGAAGGACTTAAAATATGACCCAAGGATTGTAAAAATGCACTTCCTTGTTTAGCTTAATGCATGCATGGATGATATTAAGTGATAAAAAAGGCATGCATATTTATAGTGTACATGGTATGAGAGAATTGTAGAAATGGTCCCTGAAAGTAGCACCAGATTGTACTTTGGCCCCCAATAGTGGTACGGGTGCAGCATAGTCCCCGAAAGTGGCCCGAAAAGTTGCAGTTTGGTCCCCACGTTAATTTTTCAATTAAATTGGGGCAAAAACATATAACTTTTAGACACTTAAGCTTACTTTTTGGTTACTTTTTTTTCAATTTAAACTTTCGATTTCTTTTTCGTTTTTTTTTCGATTTATTTTTTTTCAATTTTTTTTCCCGATTTATTTTTCGATTTCTTTTAAGATTTTTTTAAATTTATTTCCCGATTTATTTTTGAATTTTTTTCAATTTTCTTTTTCAATTTCTTTTTAGATTTGTTTTTGCTCCTGTTTTAAAGGAAAAAATAACTTGAGGACCAAACTGCTACTTTCGGGCCACTTTCGGGGACTATGCTGCAACCGTGCCTTTATTGGGGGCCAAAGTGCAATTTGGTGTCACTTTCGGGGACCTTTTCAACGAATTTTTTTTTATGGAGAATGATCTAATTTTCAAATTTGTAAGTCATCCATATAATAAATAAGCAAAGTATTGTGGGTCATTACTCGTTAGCAAAAGGATATGCTCTGAATAATCTTCTGATTCGGGTTTTTATTTATTAAAATCGACATAAATATAATAAATGTCATCAATTTTGTTCGGTAATTTTGTTGGATTGATCATTGTTTATTGTGTTCAGAATTTTTCACAAGCAAAGCTAGATGAGCTGCTTAGCTCGTTAGTTAAGAGTGATGAGGCTCAATTTCTTTAATAAGGCTAGCTCAAGTCGTCTTTCCTCCTCAGTATGTAATCGAGCTAGCTCGATGAGCCGCTCGAAATTTTTCAAATGATCAATATTTATTGTTAAACGATAGTTTCAATAATAATTAAGATATATCTTTTTTTTCCCGATTTATTTTTCGATTTCTTTTAAGATTTTTTTAAATTTATTTCCCGATTTATTTTTGAATTTTTTTCAATTTTCTTTTTCAATTTCTTTTTAGATTTGTTTTTGCTCCTGTTTTAAAGGAAAAAATAACTTGAGGACCAAACTGCTACTTTCGGGCCACTTTCGGGGACTATGCTGCAACCGTGCCTCTATTGGGGGCCAAAGTGCAATTTGGTGTCACTTTCGGGGACCTTTTCAACGAATTTTTTTTTATGGAGAATGATCTAATTTTCAAATTTGTAAGTCATCCATATAATAAATAAGCAAAGTATTGTGGGTCATTACTCGTTAGCAAAAGGATATGCTCTGAATAATCTTCTGATTCGGGTTTTTATTTATTAAAATCGACATAAATATAATAAATGTCATCAATTTTGTTCGGTAATTTTGTTGGATTGATCATTGTTTATTGTGTTCAGAATTTTTCACAAGCAAAGCTAGATGAGCTGCTTAGCTCGTTAGTTAAGAGTGATGAGGCTCAATTTCTTTAATAAGGCTAGCTCAAGTCGTCTTTCCTCCTCAGTATGTAATCGAGCTAGCTCGATGAGCCGCTCGAAATTTTTCAAATGATCAATATTTATTGTTAAACGATAGTTTCAATAATAATTAAGATATATCGTTTCTTTTTAGTCAAATTTTATATATATGTTGATTTCTCTATTATTGAAAGTATATGATTTCTAGTATGGAGCAACTGCAGGATTAGAATGGAATTCTAGGAAAGATGTTCAGGTGCGAGACATTACATGGACGCAAAGAACATGGAGAGTATTTTTGTTGATATACTCATTCAAACTTAAGGTGGCGCTTCCACAACATCGCTTCAGCACTTTCGATCTGAAAGAGAAGCAGTCATCAAATTGGAGGCAAAATACAAATTTGGATGGTCGTATGATTTCGAGGATTATAAAGAGGAAATGGAGCTATTTAGAGGAGGATATCTCGCCGAATTGTTTGAGCTTGAATATGAAGAGACCAAGGACTCTTATGGATCATTTGCAAGCTGGAACAAAAGGTTGTCTAAAAAAATTCAAACAACCCCCATCTAGGACCCATGAAGCAAATGTCTCAACGCAGCAGTTGCATGATATCGAGACATTGGCAACCAATCTCCAAAAGCCTGGTACGCCACTCTTCTCTTCTAATGCTTGCAATAATAATATTTGTTCTAAACATTTTCATGTTCTTTCCGAGGCTTGTTCTAATAATGAGGTTTTGGTGGTTGTCCATAAACAACCCCAATGCCACTCTTAATCTCCTTTCATGGAACTGTCGAGGATTAGGCCAAGCCTCGACAGTTAAACTCCTTTCCACATTTACTAAACTACACAAACCTGATATTTGTTTTCTTTCCGAAACTCTCCATTCGAAGTTACAATCTGATAGATATTTAGCGACTCTAGGTTATCAGTTCTCGGTAGGTATTGACTCTGTCGGGAGAAGTGGGGGTCTTTGGGTTGGTCTTGCATCAAATATAATTTTTAAAACCTTATTTACTTCTATCAATGTGATTTGTTTAGAGTTTTCCATTGAACATCACAGTCCCTGGATTTTAGTTTGTTTATATGGAGAACCAAAATTTCATTTACGAAAACAATTTTGGGAGCAATTAACTTCCATTTTATCCCCTTTCGACTCTCTACCTCTATTATTAATGGGTGATTTTAATCAAATACTTTTTTCAAATGAGAAGCTTCCTAACGATTGTGCTCTGATTAAAGGTTCTGATTATCTCCTTACTTTTCTTAATCATTTTGATATAAAAGACATCCCTTCCTTTGGTAATTTTTATACTTGGACTGGTATTAGGAAAAATGGTAGAATTTGTGAAAAACTTGACAGAGCTATGGCTAATGACGCATGGTTTTCAATTTTTCCTAATGGCAGCTGTAATTTTCTACCCTTCCAAAAATCGGATCATTCACCCTTTATTGTTTCCACTAAATTTACTTCCTCCTCAAATCCCAGACCCTTCAAAATGGAGCAATTTATTTCTAACCTGCCGGAATTTAAACTAATCCTCGGTGATTTTTGGTCTTCTCATAACAATTATCGAAGTACTAATATGTTTGAATTTACCCAAAAACTAAAATTATTCAAAAAGCAAATTAAAATCTGGAATTCTGATAGAATCGGTAATATTTTTCAACGTATTAAAGATATCCAATCCACTCTCGCAACCTTACAAGCTAATCCCCTCGACTCACAAAATAATCTTCTTATTTCTTCTCTAAATTCGCAACTTGATCTCCTTCTAGAAGCTGAACATATTTATTGGCAATCTAGAGCAAAAATTTCTTGGGCTAATAATGGTGACCTTAATACAAAATTCTTTCATTCTTCCACAAAAACTAAATTTCGTATTAATTCAATCTTGCAAATTTTAGATGACAATAACAACCTTATCACGGATGAACTAGGTATTCAATCTACTTGTACTAAATTTTTTTCTAATCTTTTCTCTGTCCCTAACTCAAACGAACATTCAAAATATTTATCAAATTATGACTTTTCTCCTATTAAAAATAAGCTAAATCAACATCAAATTTATGCTCTATCCACTCCTTTTAATGTCGAAGAAGTTCGTACTGCTCTTTTTCAAATGCACCCTAATAAATCACCAGGGCCTGATGGTTTTCCAGCTGGGTTTTATCAAGAAAACTGGAACATTCTTCAAAATGATATTTGTTCTTCTGTTTTGAAATTTCTCAATAGAGGTAAAATTCTTAAAGAAATTAATAATACTTATATTACTCTTATACCTAAAATAGACTCTCCCTCAAAGGTTTCTCATTATCGACCTATTAGTCTATGCAACACTCTTTATAAACTCTCTTCAAAAGTTCTAGTAAATAGGTTAAAACCCTTTTTACATTCTCTTATTTCTAATTTTCAAAATGGGTTTATTCCGGGAAGAAAAATTCAGGACAATATTATTCTCGCCCAAGAATTAACTAATTTTATTCGTACTTCTAAATGTAAAAAGGTAGGCATGGGAGCGATTAAAATTGACATGAGTAAAGCATTTGACAGAATTAATTGGGATTTCTTGCTTAAAATTCTTTCTGTCATGAACTTTCCTTCTTCTTGGATTAACTTAATTAGAGAATGTCTCTCAACTGTCCAGTATTCTGTACTAGTTAATGGTAAAGTTTCTGCTCCCTTCAAGCCATCTTGTGGTCTTCGTCAGGGAGATCCTTTATCACCTATCCTCTTCGCTATTTGTTCGGAAGCCTTATCCTCCTGCCTCTGTGTTGCTCAGTCTAATTCTCTCATCAATGGTATTGGTATCACTAGAAATTCTCCAAAGTTAAATCACCTACTTTTTGCCGATGATAGTTATTTTTTTCTCAAATTAAACTCTATCACTTTATCAAACTTTGAAAAAACTCTTTCAGATTATTGCAATGTTTCTGGTCAAGTTATTAATTTTGATAAATCACAGATTTTCTTTAGTCCTTTAACACCTTCACACATTAAAGACAAAGTTTTACAATCTTTAAAACTTAATGAATCTAACCATTTTGGAAAGTATCTTGGAATCAATTTAGATATACATACCAACAAAAACCTGGTCTTTATTGAAATTATTGAAAAAATTAAAAAACGTATCTTATCATGGAGTATTAAATTCCTAAATCAAGCTGGGAAAATAACGCTTATTAAATCTGTTTTAACTTCTATGCTTGTCTACCCTATGAGTGTTTATAAATTTCCTGCTAATTATATTAAAAAACTTGAAACAATTTTCTCTAATTTTCTATGGAATGATAATTTAAACCCCAATAATAAAAATAAAATTCATTGGGTAAATTGGGCGTTTCTTTCTTTGAACAATAAATTAGGTGGCTTTAACATAAAAAACCTCACAATTTTTAATAAATCTCTTCTAGCTAGTAATGGTTTCAAAATTTTACAAAATAATCATTCCCTCTGTGGGTCAATTTTAAAATCTAAATATTATCCCACCTCCTCTCCTTTTAACCCTCTTAAGAAAACTAATCCGTCTTGGGTTTGGCAAAGTTTATCTTATGGTTTTAAATCAGCTCATCCTATCATTCATTGGAAAATTAATTCTGGATCTTCTGTCAACATTTGGTCGGAAAAATGGTTGCCTCTTTATGTTAATGAATCTTTAGCCCCTTTTAAGAACGATAACTCCCACCCCTCGCAGCCCTTTTTAGTTTCACATCTTATTCTAAGCAACCACCTTTGGAACGTAGGTCTTTTAAATTATCTTTTCCCACCTAGAATTGTTAATTATATCCTTCAGATTACGCCTTCGAATGGAGCTGATATTCCCATGATAGACAACCAGCTAATCACTAGCAAAACTCTTTATAACCATATTAAATCTCCTCAAGATAACCTTATCACGAAACCTAGCAATTATGATCAAATACCAAGAAAAACATGGAAAAATATCTGGAAATTACCTATCCCACATAAAATTAAACTTTTTCTATGGAAACTTCTTTTAAATAGATTGCCCACCTCTACTAATATTGCAAAACGCACAAAAAACTCAATCATCACTTCTTGTAGTTTTTGTAAGCACGACCAAGAGGAAATATATCACCTCTTTTGTTCTTGCCCGAAACTATGGATCTTCTGGCCAGCCCATTTACTTAGATATCTTCATAGATATCCCAACCAACTGCATATCTCTTTAGCCCTTTTTATTAATAAGCCATGGAAATCGCATCAAAATGTTAAGAATGACTTATTATTATTTGTTAGTACTCTTTGGAGTATTTGGCTTTTCAGGAATGAAATGGTTTTCAATGGAATTGATTTCAATGTTCAGTGTTTGGATGCTATGAGATATTCGTTTCTTGTTATTTGGCGAAAGATTGGCCTTCATCGGTTTTTTCTTCGTCCTCAAGGTTCAAGATATCTGTTTGATAATCTTCATTCATCGGTTCTCCTGAATAATAGGGTTTCGGTTGTTTTCACAATTGCTACCAATCCCCATAACAATTGGCAGATCTCTGTTTTTGATCAACAGAATGTTCTTCTCATTACAACTTCAGGGAATCTACAAAGTGGACATTCAGGCTCGCAACAAAATACTAATTGTTTATCCTCTTCGAACTTGGATGGTCAAGTTATAGAAGCACTTTTGATGGGACTAGTTGTGGCAAAGAATAGACATCCCACCTCTATTCATTTGTTCACTGATCTTCTTTTCACACAGGTTCTAGCTAGATGTTGTCCAAGTATTACCAGAAAGGATGCATGGAAAACTTTTGTGAAGGAACTCAGGATCGACAACACTCCCCTCTTTTGGAGAACAATTTTAACAGCATTTCCTTCGGATAGTTTTCATTTTTTTGACTTTTGTAATAGGGCCTCAAACTTATATGTTTTAGATCCGAACACTTATAGTTTTTGTCATAGATATAGTGAAGGAGATCTCATTCTCCCACTATAATTGTTTTACTCTATCTATCAAAAAAAGAAAGTATATGATTTCTATTTCGCATAACCAAATAGCGGTGAATGATTTAGTGGTTGTAGTATTGAACATAAAAAATTTATTTATATTTCAACCGGTTAAATTAAGCTTTTGATTGTTATATTGTTCAAGTGATTTAGCTCAAAGGCTCGGCACAAATTTAGCTTAGTTTAGTGAAAATTCATTAAGCCGAGCCCAGCTAATGGCTCGATGAAGGAGTTAGTAAGCTGAAATTTGCTTAGCACGAGTTTCGCCCGAGTCACGTATGACTCCAATACAAGGGAGGACCTGGTATTATTCAAGGTGATTTAACTATATCACCGAAAACATTAGTAACTTAGTTGGAAAGTAAGTCTATCTATATCATTGAGGTCATGAGTTCGATTCCTAACAACTACATACAATTCTTGTTGTTACTATCTTATTACACAAACAAAGTTTACTTTAACAATATATTCGTCATAAGTTTTAACCTTGATCCTTAGAGACTTAACATACTCTTTTTATAGTTCATTATGATGTAATTAATAATTTTTTAAGTTTTTGAAGGACAAATTTGAATAATTATTTATTCAATTTTTAAAAATTCTTCTCATATAATAGATAATTTGTTGTAAATACTTTTTTAGTGGTATAAAACATTCAAAAAAAATTAATGTATATTTTGAACCATCACGATAACTTCACTAGATTCGTCCTCTGATAAGTGAAAATTATAATGAGAGACATCTTCTATTTATACAAGTAAATTAGGTTAAGTATGTAAAATCTAATGGCCATAATATAACATTGGACTAGATCAATTCTAGGTTACAATATATATGTGGTCTAATACACCTTTTCAGTCGGAATTAGAGGAGGACGGACGCTTAGATTGTCCCTAAAATTATTGAATAAAAATAAGAGGAAGGACTTATTGGTGAAGACGTTTGCAATCTGATAGTAGGATAGAACGTGAGTACCTGGAATGGCCACGTATCACCATTTCTCGAACAAAATGAATATACAATTCTACATATTTGGTGTCCTAATGATGAACAGGATTCTTAGAGAGGTAGATGGCGCTGACATTATCACAACATACAACAGTTGTTTTGATTAATAGATGATGAAACTGAAATTAATTGTGTATCCATCAAGTTGCGGCAACTACGTTATTTGTTATGCCACAATATTCAACTTCGCCACTATATTATCTACTACTAAATACATGGGTGCTCAATTTTGTTTTTGATAGTTTCACTTCATCATTTGTGGAAATTGGGTTATTAATTATTGTTGTTAGTTATCAAAATTGATAACTACAATGTTTTAGTATGGTCCCAAACTAACAAAAATATAAATTGGACATAAATCATAAATGAAGGCCAATATAGGGGATAAAGTTCTCCATACTTAAGATGAGGCTCAAAGGTCGGCTCGATCTAAACTGTGTGGCACCATGAGCTGGCATCCGGCAGGGTCGTTATCTAACCGAGTTGGCATGCCCTGGATAGCACTATTCGGTTGCATCGTTCCCATTACACAATTAGACATACTTCTCATTATTCTTTTGTCATGAATAGAATGTGGGTACCTCACCAATGACCTTGACAGTACCAACTGGCAATAACACTTGTGCACACAATGAGTTAAAACGAAACTAACAAAAGAACACGCAAGATGGTAACCCAGTTCAGTGTCAGAATGACACTTACATCTGAGGGCAACCAACCCAAGGGAACAATCCACTATAGAAAGGAACAATTACAAGTAGGGATTTATATGTATGCCCGCATACCTAACGTCCTAACAATACTCTCCTATAGGTTCCTTAATACAATCTCCAAAGTTATCACTCAACAGTGATCAACTCGTCTACTAATAGATGTTGAACTAAACAATAAACCTCACTGTTAATGTATCGCATGGATACACCAACTGTACATTCAGCCTTGAAGCACAAGAGAAAAGCTGCAAGACACACTGACCCAGCACTCCTAAAAAACTCAATCTAATAAACGCTTGTTTCTTCTTTTTAAGATCGACGATTCTTTTGAGTTTTAGATCGGGTATATATAGCTAGGCGGAGGTCCAATCACACACGAAGTCTTCAACATATTTCTCCTAGCGTGTAGCCTTGAATCTCGGACCTCCTTTATCTTGATGTTGTTTCCTCCTTTGGGTAGAGCTCCATCTTGAGTAGAACTCTATCTTGCCACAACTCTTTGATCCTTGGAAACAATCTTACACATAGCAATCTAGAAGATTCTCCGTTTTATCCTTTTGCTATGTCATCAAGATATACATCTTCACATGTCGTAACACTTGCATATCTTCGCATCTTCATGTTGCGTTCGTTGGTGCACCACTTGGTTCATCTGAAAAACTTCTTCCAATCCATTCTTCAATAGCACATGTACTAACAAAGTTCATTCAGGAGCCGAGACGACCAACAAATTATTTAGCTTGGCCTCGACTTGTTTAACTAATAAAGCATCTATTGAGGATCATACTAAAACATGTGAATCACTCTTAATACCTCGATGACTAAACTGCAACAAATATAACTATTACTTATATCGGAGAGCCTAGTGAAAAATGCTTTTACTAGTAACCAGAAGGTTCTGAGTTCGATACTCACCTCATCACTAATTTACAAATAAACAAATAACTATTATTTATATCATCAAAAGTAATTATTTCTTAAGAGTATTTTAATGTCTAAAATTTTACATTTTCGTTAGTATAGGAACCATGTTGTAATGTTATGGAAAAATATTTGGAACTAATAATAGCATCAGTCTGATCCTAAATATGAAATTAGCATTAGCTCAAATATTTGCTCAATGATATTTACATATACCTTGAATGTAGTTGTAGTAGGTGTACTGGTTTTTAGTGTCACGAGGTCAAAGTTGGCATTGGAGCTTCAGTCCCACGTTTTAACCTGATCTGTTATATGCACACCCAAATAGTGCTTGTCGGGAGTGAAATTACAATTATGCCCCCCCCTATTTGCAAATGTAGTGATTGAGGAAACTTGACAGAGGGGCAAAATGGTAATTTCGCTCCCGAAAATAACACTGTTTGGGTGTGCACATAGTGTAGCCCCGTTTTAACATGCGAGTAGTCTGTAGAAAAAAAGAAAAATCTTGATATGTACTTCCTTCGTCCCTAAAAGATTATTACATGTTGAGTTTTGTTGGTTAAATATAACAAAATTTGATCATAAATTCTTGTCAAACGAAAAGAAATAATATAGTCTTTGTGGGATCTTGTTAAATTCATCCTAATATATATTTTTGAAATATCAACTTTTTATAATTTTTCACATGTAGAATAAAAAATATTTACATTCTAATTCTTGTATTATTAACCATAAAAAGTCAAAATATGACAATCATTTAGAGATGAAGGGAGTATAAAATTATGACCCACACGCAAGGGCGTACCTGGTATTGTTCAAGGTGGTTCATTTGAACCACCAAAAGTATGTATAGCTTAATTGGTAAGTATGTGTGTTCATGAGGTCATGGCCTCATGGGTTCAACACTTCCCAGCTACAATTTTTTTTATATTACCTTATAGCACCTATGAAGTCTATTTTAACAATTCATTAGTTATAGAAATAAACTTAAGACATTTCATATATATATTATTATAGTCAATTATGATGGAATTAATAATTTACTTAGTATTTTAAGGATAAAATTCAATAAATATTTAATATATTTCGAAAAAGTGTGGCATGTGATAGAAAATTTTTCACAAATATTATGTTAGTGTAGTACAAGAAATGAATAAAAATCTTAATGTATATTTTGAACCACCACACCAAATTCGCTAGATCCGCTCCTGCCGCCCATACAATTACACTTTAAGTAAAAGACAAATACGGAGTAAAAGAAATTCAAAGTGTTTTGTTGTTCTTTTTTTATTGATGTAACCCTTCTTTGTTTAATTGCTGGAATGGCCCAGTAAGAAGGGTTTGGTGTAGTTTGGTCCACGAAATGAGTACTCTGATACACTTTTTTTTCTCTCTATTTCTTCAATTTTTTCAATTTTTTTCAATATTTTTTTCTATTTTTTATTTATTTTTTCCCTTGTTGGAGAAGTTTGATTTTGGTCGTTGTTTTATATAAAAATTTCCTTTTTGGCAAAAAAGTTCGATATTTTATTTTGATAGTTGTTTGTCGAAAAATTACGAAAACCGAACCTTTTTTATTTCAAACATTTTTGCCAAAAAATGAAACTTTTTGCTAAAACAACTATCAAAATCGAAATTTCTTTACTAGGAAAAACAATCGAAAAAGTTGAGTAAAAATCAAAAAAAAATTGAAAAAGAAAATCGAAAAATGAAAAAAGTGTATCAAGGGGTAATTTAGTCATTTTGTCCCCCCGGTTTCATTAAGGTAATCAACTTCTCTAGAGTTTCATTTTTGCCCCAAAACTTCATTACTCACGCCGAAAACCGTCAATGTTAACGGAGTAGCGACCAAAATGCACCATTATACACACTTTCAAGAACCATTTTCGTATAACAGTGCCACTTTGAGAGATCAAACTGCACCAGACCCTCACTTATTAATAACATTCCAATAATAATTAACTCTTTTATTTGGTGGAGTAATAATAATACTACATCCACTAGTATGAATATTATTTAATTCTGATCATTAACTTTTGAAATAGTAGTCTAAATTATTATTAACAAAATACATCGTACGATGTTTGATAAAAATTCCTCCATCATCCTCTTAAAAATTTCCTACTTTTACACTTTTTTAATTCATATCAATATTTATATAGGGAATAATATAGTATTATTAAGAAACAAGTCAACTTTAGGTACTCATTAAATATATTATCTCTTAAAATTTTGAAAATTTCAAAACTAGATCATTTTATATGGAAAGAGTTATATGATTTACACAAATATGATAACTTTGCTGCTGGTTATTGTTATAAGTTATCGTCCTAAATGATTGGTACATTTTAACTTTTCGTGATCAAACTTTAAAAATTTTGATTATGAATTCTCATTAAAACGATAAGAAATAATAAATATATATAGTCATATGAGATCTTGTTAGATTCGTCTCAATATATATTTTTGAAATATCAACTTTTATAATTTTTTCACATGTAGAATAAGATATATTTACGTTTTAAATCGTGTTTTGTTGACCATAAAAAGTCAAAATGTGCAACCCGAAAGTAATTTATTTGCATTATTATTGAAAATGATGTTGAACAATCGTCATGACATATAAGAAGACTATAAGAAGAATATAATGTTTTAAATTCAATTAGAACACGTATCTCCAATCACATTAATCTCATAATAATATTGCCATGAGACATGCGATAAGTCGATCGTTTACGTTTCTGATTCATCATATATTTTACCCTTTATTGACATAAATATACACAATCCAATAATTGATGGTTCAGTATACTTGTTTTATTGAATAATTAGTTCATACGTAGTCATTTTCGTTTAGGTATATCCAGCTTTATATATGCTTTTTCATTTTCAGAAATGGGACTATTTATAATTTTAATGGGAGTAACTGATGAGTAAGCCTAGTGAAGTCTATATATGTTAATGTCTTGCAATTAGTATTTTAGAGGGGTCGAGAAACATTTATTAATGAAATATTAAGTGTAAATCTTAAGAAAGTAAGATTAGAAAAGAGTTGGAGTATTATTATAGTGTTATTTCGGCTTTTAATCGGTTGCCCCCTGAACAATGCAATTGTTTTGTATGTGCCCCTTATACTATTTATCTTTTCTATATATACCCTTTGAGATCGTTTTTTTAATTTTAAACAATGAAATAACTATTGTACCCTTACACTATGTACCCAAGTACTTTCTATCTTGTTAATATTTTACATAATTAAAAATAAACCCCACCCCTTTCTTCTTCAACACATCTCACCCCACCGCTAAACCTATACATTTTAGCTCAAGTCATATTATTAAAAATAAATTATCTCCATTTAAACTTTTATTTATATATGAAGCAATTAGAAACTTGAATAAAGTTTATTTCAAGTGATAATAATAATAGTAATAATAATAATAATAATGAATTGATTTATATTTTTAGGTGAAACTCCTAATTATATTTTTATTTTTATCATATGATAATGGATCGAAGATAATTAATTGTCACCATAAGTAATAGAATTAGCTAGTTGAATTGATGCGTTGCTACTTTTCTACCGTAATAAATTAAAGATCAATCAGAATAGCTACTTAGATATTGTTATGCTTTTATTTCAACTAACAATTACTGTTTTTTTGGATGCATATGGAAAATTAGGGAAGAACAATTGTACGAGCCATTCATGCATGCACGTCACTTCCTTCTAGAATAATTTGTAGGAATATAATCTGGACTAATCAAAAGTTAAATTAGAGTAATTTTGACTATGTGTTTCATTGTGATCATCACACGTACGTCCACACCCCTTCAACTTTACTTTTGCTACTATCTTTGTAAATTCTTGTTCCTTGAGACTTGGGAGTTACAAAGTTCCCTTTCCATTCAAATCTAAGTAAAAAAATGGTAAACGAGAAGTTTGTCTATATGGCTATATAGAGTGAATTGTTGAAATAATTTTCAATAATATGCTGAAGTTATAGTTTAATTTTTAATATTAGTACCATGGCAGTTTAGTTCTCGATAATGGTAAGAAATTTTTGAATTAGTCTCTTACTTAACTCTTTTGTTAATTTTCAACATCAATACACAATTAGAGGTGAAAGTTGTGGTAAAAAATAATTTCTAAGACTCAAACTTAGTTTTGATGCCTAATTAAACTTCCAACTTAGAATAAAACTAGGCTTATTTTCTTTTGGCCCCCTGCACTATCGAGACGTTTTCATTCCGCCCCCTGAAGTATTTTAGTTTTCAAATAAGGAACCGAACTATCCTTCTTTTCAATTTTTCCCTATTTTGCGTTTTTTCGCCAAAAAAATGAATTGAGATAAAGGCAAAATTGGAAACACACGTAAAATTAAATTGCAAAATTTGTAATAATTAAATATGAGTGTTCATTAATAACACACTTATTAATTTTTTGAGCACTTTTTAATATTAACAAAACTATACATTACAAATTAACCCCTCCATATTCCTCATACCCCACCCCCACCCTCATACCCCACCCCTTACCAACCGTCTTTTTAATCAAATTTGATATTCACGAGCCCTAGGCTTCAATGGATCAGATATTTAATCAAATGGCTTAAATATGGGTATCTCATAAAGCATCTGCTGCAAAGTTTTACTCTCAAGCTCAACCAAGGGCCTGATGTTTGATTTCTATGCTTGATTCTATATTTGATTTCCCGAATCGAGCCATGATTTCTCAAATGAATGTTTGATTCTATGTTTGATTTCTTGAATCGGGCTATGAACCGAGCTTTTTGAATCAGATATGACCGAGCTTTTCAACCTTTTGAGTACATTTACAAGGCTAGGTGTATCTTGCATTTGCATGCCTAATTAAATTGCCATACGAAATAATCTCTCTAAACAAACCAAGATATGTGGAGCAAGAACTGCAATGTATGTTCCGAGGCATAGTTCAACTGGTAAAGATCTGGAGTGCAAAGCAATCTCGCCTCTTTATGCAATCTAGGTTCAATTCATACTGGGAGCTAACTTTGTGTTTCGAAGTGGTTAAGGGGCAAGCTCTAATCTCTTGATCAGATGAGACGCATCCCGAGCCAACCTTTGACATCCTACCCAGAACAGGAAACTATCAGAGACCTTAGTTTGAGGTTCTCAACTTTACTTCTAGAAGTGCAATGTGTTGATGATACAAAATAAACTAAAGTTTTTACTGCCAAGGGGTAAAATTTACTTGTGTAATTACCTCTTAATGGACAGTAGTAAACAGAGTGATGCATAACTAAAATAGAAGGAAAGATAACATGCTCCTCCATAATTTAGAGAGACTGAGATCCTTGGCCTAACATATTTCAATCACGTCCATTCTCATGAATTTCATTGAGTATAGCGACTAAAATGCAAATTGCATATATCGATTATTTGAGATCATTTTAACAATTATCTCTAAACAAACCTGATGACAAGAACCTCTTTTATGTGATACCAATTTGTTACTTGTTCTGAGTTTTGACACTAGTTCTACTATTTTTGTTTTAAGAGACATAAATGCGAAAATATGACTTTATTCATTTGACAAACAAATTGGTTAAGCTTTAGCCACACCATATATTATTACAAAATCCATAACTTTAATTTTCCACTAAGTGTTAAATTATTTTAATTAACACTTCTGCAATTGGTCCTGATCTGGCCATTGGTACCCGTTAGCGGACTAAGATTCCCCATTTTGATCATGGCATTTGCAAAATCAGTGAAGAAGGTGGCCGAGTTGGAGACGTAGGAGTTCACAATTGAGTCGGTGGATCCGCCATTGAAGAGTTCCTGATCAGAGTGAAGAAGTCCTCTCTGGGTTGTAAGGTCACTGAAGTAAGCATTGTCGAATGAAGTAGCGGTAGAATCCAAGGGAGCTAGGTTGCCATTTCCACCACTTGTTGGGCAGTTTGCTTGTCGTGAAGTTGCAAAGGTTGAATTTATGTTGGTATCATTGTAAATTCTGTTTCTAAAAGTCACACATCTTGCTTGTCCTATGGTGTGGCCTCCTATAAACATAAATATACAATTGGTTGTTATTATTAGTCACCGATAAATAATTGAGGTACATTCTGTGATGAACTCTTTGATGGTATTTCAAGACAAGAATCTCGAGGGATTATTTGTGTAACGGTTAGAAATTTTATGAATAGAAGAACTGAGAGTATATTAATTCGCACCAGAGAGAGCGACTAGTTCATTGGCATTAAAGCCTTTGTTGGAGAAGGAAGTGAGGAGTGCACTAAGGCTGAGGCCTGGTCCTGGAATGTTGGTATTTGCTGCACTTAAACTCGCGGTCGTCGAATCCCTTCTCCCTAGTACTACATTCCAGCTTGGTCCATTTAACTACATAAATATTAACAAATTGAGTCAATTCCTAATAATATAATCTCAAATAGTGTGCGCTCTTGATATAATTCGATCCCTGTTATCAAGTTAACATAAGATTAAGTGATGATTCTTACAGCGACTACTCCGTCTCGAGCTGCAACAGTTAGAATGTCAGCACAAGAAACGACACCAGGACACGCAGTCTCCAGTTGGGTTTTGATATTGTCTATCACTTCAAAACCTCTTAAGGAATTATTATTCGGACCAGCAGTCTTTTCTCCGGTGAAGTTGCCTGTGTCATCTAACAATACCGATGCATCACAACCCTGCAATTTTTATTTTTTTGTCAATCAGAGCAAATATTTATAATAATGTGAAGAGATTGAAATTTTAACAATGAGAGGAAAAAATATTGAAAGAATTAGTAGTAGTATAATAATGTGACTTGCATTGACAAAGCAATCATGGAAGTGAAGACGGAGCAAAGAAGCTCCCATACGAGCTTCTTGCGACACGGCCGCGTCCGTCACCGATTTGATGGTGGAGAGTGCCGTCGGACATGATGTCGCGTAAAAATTAGCGGACAACTGAGCTGAGACACCGCAGGTTGAAATAGCAATAACAAATACTGCCACTAGTAGTAGTACCATTTTGGGCAGTATTGTTTTGTTTTATAAGAAAATATATGTAAGGACTTAAATATATATGATCGAAGGAATGCAAAAGTACACTTCGTTGTTTGCTTAATGCATGGGTGATAGCTAGAAAGTGCATGCATATTTATAGGTGTATATGAAGACTGAAGAGGCTAATGTGGCTTCAATCATCTAGCTTCCGAATTTACTAGTCAACCAAATTACAAATATAAAAAACATTGTGGGTCATTATTATTAGGTAAAGGATACGATCTGAATCTTCGGGTTCGTATATCGTTTACCAAATCGGCATAAATAAATGTCAACGACCACAAAGCTAGATCGAGCAGTTCGCTCACTCATCAATTAAGCTCAAGTAAACCAAGCCTTATAAGCTCGGATTGACCTTGAATAAGTCAAGCTTAATGCTGGTTTTCTGTCCCAGTAGCTCACCTAGCGCGGTAGTTCGCTCCCAAATACTTATAATTATAAAGTCTAAGAGAAACTAATATAATTACAATAATGAAGATTACAGTTTGTTGGTAGTCAAATTTTATAATACTAACATGATCTCTACTAAACTGAAATGTTGCTGATCGTGACTTAAAAATTAATTTTAATATAATAAATTAAATTTCCTTTTTGAATGAAGCATTTAATCTGATGTTCCTCATTATAAATTCTTAGTGTATGTGGAGTGTATAAGATTTATCTATACTATGAATTATTTAGGTAAATTAACTAATAGTGTTATTTAAATATTTGTTATTATATCATAAAACATGTATCATCTAATTTGATATAACATTTATCAATTTAAATAATCAATTAGTTTCAAAAGTAAGTAGACCGTCAATTGAATTAATAAATTAAACCCCTTTAGGATATTTACTTGGGTTGGGACTTGGGAGGGCATATTATATATTAGAAAGCGTGTAGTCTACGTCTAGTGATTATCCATCCAGCCTGTTCAATTAAAAGTTCTAGATTGGAGAAAAAAAACATCAAAAGTCTGAAAGTAAACTCTCATCACATTACCTTTGACAAAAATTATTAGTACAGACATACTAGTTGACATACTCCATATATCGACAACAATGGCTGAAAATCGTTGATAATCTCCATTCTTAAACGACCGCCGCCGTGTAAGCCAACAAAGAAATCAACAGTCGTTGCTATTATTAGGTCCTACCAAAGTGGAAACTCACGGAAATGCCTGGATGTATTATTATATGATGGTTGAGATTTAATTTGAGAACATGTTTAATTTGTTGAATAGTTTGATATCGATCATACTGTACGTACTCGTCGTTTTCGTTTAGGTTTATGTAGCTAGCCTTTTTTCTTATGAGAAGTTCAGAACTGCATGGGCTATGGGAGTAAGCTTCATGAAATCTATGTTAATGTCTCCAAATCAAAAGAGGGAGTCACATTTGTTAATAAGTAAAATTGACCATGGTGATCGAATGAGTCAATTTTTTAAACATGTTTGATTGAATGACTAAATTTTTAAAACATGTATGATTAAAGAGCAAATTGCTGAAATAGTCCCCGAAAGTGGGTTCAGGTTGCCTTTTGGTCCCCGAACGTACAAAAGTTGCAAATCAGTCCACGATATTGGCCAACGGTTGCAGATTGGTCCAAAATTTGATAGCGCTGTTAAATGTTAACGGCCCACGCGCTTCGTGAATTACATGTGTTGTTAATAAGTTAGAACGGTAATAATAAAATTACTTAGGAGTCAACTATAATCGCCAATGGGGCGTTAAAAATTAACACATTAACTAAATTTTGGACCAATCTGCAAGCATTGGCCAATATCGTGGACTAAGTTGCAACTTTTATACTTTCGAGGACCAAAAGGTAAGCTGAACCCACTTTCGAGGACCATTTCAGTAATTTACTCTATGATTAAATGAGTCATTCTTAATCATGTATGATCAAATGGTGAATGGTCTGAAACATGTATGACGACCGAATTGGTCATTAACCCAATTTAATTTCCTCAAATTGATCTAAAATGACTATTTTATCCATCACGTTATATGTCACCTATATATGTATTTAATTTATAAAATAGTATCATTTGACGAAGTATAACCTAATTTGATGTCAATTAATAATTCAAAAGTTTCATTAATTTTTAAAATTTGAAGAGGAAATGTAAAATATCTTTCTATTTCATGCTTAGACATTGAAAACTTTGTTACCTTACTGAAAATATTTGATTTCACTAATTTAGGATAAATATGATGTAAAATAGCTTAAGCGACTTATAAAAATGAGAAAATAAAAACTGGTTAAACGATTTATAAATGAAATGTGAGGGAGTACTAGTATCTAGTTTATTATTATCATGATTCATGACATGAAGATAATATTCTTGTCACTATAATAAGTAATAGACGTCGGTCGATATTATTGGTAGTTACGTTGCTACTTTTCTACTGTATGTAACAAAGATCGATAGATCCCAAAAGGTAGATATTATTGCTACGCTTTTATTCTAACTAATAATTCTTGTTTTTTTGGATGCATATGGAAAATTATATCACCGCCAAAAATTTCGACGACATATTCATGCATGCATGTCTCTTTCTTCTAGAATTGTATGTTTGAAGGCAGTAGGAATCGTCTCTCGACTAACCACAAATTATAATTTTGACTATCGTCTACTTCATATGGCAATTGCTTGTGATTAGGGCTGTAAATGAACCTAGAAGCTCGATTCGGTTCGGGGTATTTGGCTCGAAAAGTTCGGTTCGTTGCTCGATTCGGAATAGCAAACGTAGAACCAAATCTTGAAATCAATATTTGACTCGATTCGCAAACGGTTCGCAAAAAGCTCGGCTCGACTCACCATGTGAAGTTATGTAATAATATTGTAATATAGATTTCTATTGGATCGATTAATCGTCCATTTCTTTGATAGATTTAGCATATTTGGTTGAATTTTGAGGTAAATATATATACTTTAATTTTACTTTTATTTTCTTTGGTAGATTTAGCAAATTTAGTCGAATTTAATTTTGTTTTATCACCTTCAAACCAAATTATTCGGCAAGAGTTCGGCTCGAATTCGTCTGACAAAATTAGAGCCGAGCTTCTCATTTTGATGTTCGACCATTATTCGGCTCATTTACAGTTCGGCTCGAGGACGATAGAGCCGAACTAGAATCTTCCGATGTTCGGTATTATTCGGCTCGTTTACAGCCCTACTTGTGATCACCACACCCCTTAAATTTTTACTATCTTTGTAAATTGCTTCTAAGAATTGTTCAATGAAAGTTCGACTTGAAAGTTTCCTTCAATTATTGCAATCTAGTCAAAAAATATAATGGTAAAGCGGAATTTTATCTAAAATAGCTTTAATTAGTTATAATTTATGAACTTATGATTATTAATTCTTAAATTTGGTAATGTTAAATTAAATTAGAAGCAAGGGCATGAGATTATTGGATGTTAATATATACTCCCTCCGTCCCTAAAAGATTGTCACATTTTGACTTTTGGTGGTCAACAAAACACGATTTAAAACATAAATATATATTATTCTACATGCGAAAAATTTATAAAAAGTTAATATTTCTAAAATATATATTGAGAGGTAATTGTTGAAATGGTCCCAGTAAGTGGGTGACTGTTGCAGTTTGGTCCTCGTAAGTGGGACCGATGCGCAAATGGTCCCTAAAAGTGTATAGCGGGTGTGCATTTGGTCCCTAAAATAATATTTTCGTGGTTTTACGTAAATAAATACTAAAATTGGGCCAAAAATATAATTTTTAAGAATTTGGCTTGGCGACACATTTAAAACTTCATTTCCCGTTTGATTAAAACTCCGATTTTGACGATTCAAAATGCGTTGGAAACCTATTTTCATCATCTTTAAGAATATGAGTTCAAACCCCACTTTTATCAACATTAGATTTTCAAAACATTTCTTTTGACAAAACATACATAAAAACGTTGAATCATTTATTGTCTTTTTGTCAAAAATTATTCAAGAGATAGGATTGAAGGCTAAATTTTATCTTTGTATATGTTTTTCATCCATAGCCTAATATCGTTATCGCATTTGAATATCGGTAAACTTGTACTTGTTTCTTCTTTGTCCTTTCATGACACGTGAATGTTATTTTGGTCATCATTCTTTTCTCAATGACTAGTGTATGGTTGATTCTATTTCTTCATCACCACACTTTAGATTTTGTTAGTCCAATTTGTACTTCGTTATTATCAAAATAGAAAAGTCTGATAATCACATATCGACTAACTCTTCAATAATCTTTGTTAAAGCTTGTATATGAGAGATATTTTTTAAATTATTTTTGACAAAAAGACGATAAGTGATTCAATGTTTTTATGTATGCTTTGTCAAAAGAAATGTTT